>CM021104.1:99685307-100285307 GCA_007115665.2 Sequoiadendron giganteum
ATATAGACACAAAAAGACTCTACTTTAGGGCAACAATAATACTCCAAAATATTTCAATCTCAAAATCAAGCGCCATGCTCCAATTAAATAACTAACAACATTACTATTAAAGAGACATTATTGTATTCTAGTTCCCATAACAAGATCCTTTATTATTCAGCTAAATCCTACTTGCAAAATAATCCAACCTTCAACATAACGCTACAAGAGAAACACACCAATTGAAAGTTTATCAGTTCCTCCATAGCACTAATTTCTGAGTTATACTAAATTCTCGATTATACTATTATTCACCCCTCTTTAAACTCAACATTACCATATTCCCATCTAGAATACATCTTTTAATTAGGAGGTGAAGTGTTCTTTTTTAATATTGAAACATACAATTAACCCCCACTAACTTAATACAGATTTTAACATCAACTAGATATATAGATAGATATGTATATATATATATATATATATATTTATATTTATATACAGATATATCCATATCTATCATAATTGGATATCAAAAATAAAGAAAATAGAATGCATGATATAAATATAGTGAAACTTTAAATGCAAAATTTTCACATGTAAAATATATATATATTCATGTAAAGATACAACATAAGGAAATATCGAATGTCCAAGCCTCTTTAACATTAACCACTACGCATGTACACAACGTATTATAACTCGAATGCCAATCAAAATGAATTGAAGCCATGTACAATAACCTTTACAGCCAATAGACTAAGGTGAGATGCATGCAAATCAAACCCATAGCTTACTGAAAGCTAATAGATCCAATCTTAGCTTCTATCACAGGGCATGGAAATGCATCGAGCTTTTCGGAGTTTGAGAAAATTTAGAAGGTTAATGCACACAAATAATGCCGATTACCATGCCAAAATCCAAAGCGGCCAAAGAGGATTGGGCGCATGGCTGACATGTAGCTCTCAGGTGTTGTATTCTGCACAGAGGATAAGCTTATAATTTGAACCACACAACACAAAGGCGGCTTCGAAAGATAGCTCGACTAATACTGAATGTAAAACAAAAGTCTAAAAAAAAGGTCAAGATTCATTGTCTTTAAAACAATGAATTTCTAGAACTCGTCTACCTCAATTTTGAGGCTCACAAAAAAGTTCGATTGCTGATTACTAATTATCATATACTAAATGGCGTCTCCACCAATAAAAGGATCATCTTATACTACCGACATCTATGTAGTATATAAAATTATCAAATGAAATTCTATTCAATGGATGATAAGGTACTGGGAGTGAGTATGGATTTGGCAAAGCAAAGATCCTACAAACAAGTTCAAGATTGGGGATTGCAGCGCTGGATTCTCAGAAGATAGATGAAAAGGGAAGAGAGTGGCCGACGGCCTCCAAGGGACTCCGATGCATAGGATATGAAGGTTTGAAGGTTGTGCACAAATAAATATATTGGATAAGACTTGAAGAAATTTTAAAACTTAAGCCATTGTATTCATTTATGTGAGAACACAAAATTGCACACAATGGTTAATTAATAGGCAATGAGTCTTTTGAGAAAATGCATTCAGCAGGGGAGGCGAATCATCACATCAAATGTATTGGTTGCAAGATATACCCAGATTGGCTTAATAAAAAAATAAATAACTCCAGGGAAATATTTGAAAAAGAGATTTACAAAATACGCACAAAGTGTTTTGTTAAAACAACCAAAGAATCTACAAAATTTTTCTTCTCTAAATTATTTCAATGCAGGATTAAATAGAGGTGAGAATTAGAAAGCAGTGAAACCTATCTAGAACCGTTTGGCTGAGTTGAAGATTGATGCTGAGCTCCTTGCTTCCAATTTGTAGCTTCAATACACTTTGGAGTTTCCACCCCACTGTAAAGCCTCCAATTTCTCAAGCTTCCAAAAACCCCAAGAAAAGCTTTCCAAAACCAACAAAGTATTCACTATAGAGAAACAAAATTAGTTTTTTTTTAGAATAACAAAATGCCCCTTTTCTTTTGAAATTGCATTAATTCATTAACTACTTCTTCACTCTCCGCCACTGCATGCACTTTCTTCAAATTTTATTATTTTATTTAAATTTCCCCACTACCATCAACTTCATCAATTTTATTATTATTTTATAATTTTTATAGTTTTAATATTGGTACATAATAAATCAAACAATTAAAATAATTAATCTATTAATTTAATCTCTCCTTTTAATTTTGTTTGTACAATATATTTTTATTTCAATGTCTTTATTTTAATATTTTAATATTGAAACATAGATTTTATTTATTTAAACTTAATAAGGGCATTATCAATATTTTCATTTATCAACACCACTACCATAATACGACATTTACTTTAAGTATCAAACTACTTTTAACTTTAATAATTTTTATTTTAATATAATAATCAAACAAAAGAACCAATAATGAACATAACTCAAATGAACATGCTATCAATCCATACCAAACTAGAAAGTGAAACGAAAGGAAAAACAACAATAACATCAACAAAATAATTCGAACTGACCACATAACAGGGAACGGTAAACAAACACTGATCCTCGTCAAGGATGATGACTCAACATAGGGGAACTCGATGCTATTTCTAAACCAACTATCTCCATTGGGTATGGGGCATGATCAAACCTAGAAATCTAGGTGGAGTTGATGCCTGATACCTGCAACCTGCAGCAAACCATAGGTTGAACATGTATATAGACAAATAGTCAAACACACCATGAAGGGAAAATCACAGCGTCGTAGGGCACTCACAAGTGAGAGATGCAACACTGTTCCCCTTCACCAAAATACATCAACATACAAGAATCAGGTACTAAAATCATGATAAGAACTTACATCAAACAATCACATACTATTCATAGCAATAATAACCCACTCAAACAATTAAACTGATCTACTAAGCATGGTATAAGCATAAACATTAGTGATAAAACAATATCAACTATCATCATAGTAATGAGTCCAAAATCGAGCAATTTATCATAATATCCAAATATATCAAGTAACTTTTAGAAGTAGAAAGCAAACTGAAGGGCACTACACGAGGTTCTAAAACTGAGAGGGACTAACAAGAACAAAAGGAGATAAAACTTGACTAGGTTTTTGAAGACCTAGTCGACGAAAAGGATCACCATGGGAAAAAAAGGCATAAAAATTATTTGACAAGGGAATATACCTTAGAAAATCCTTAAATAACCTTGGTTAAGAGGTTTTACATTCTAGAATTTTTATGGGAACCAGGATGCCCCAACATAGTATCAGGCTATCCCAACACATTTAGGATTTTTTTTGAGTTTTCTGGCATACAAAACTAGGCCACCCCAAAATGCCAGACCACCCCTGATTCTACTAGGACACCCCAAATTCCACTAGGCCACCCTAGAATCCACCAATCCACCCCAATAGAGTTAGGAAATTTTGTAAAATTTTGGGTTAACTTATTATTTGATAGGGCCACCTAAGTACATGACTAGGCCGCCCAACTTTGAATTTTGACACTTAGGTTCATTTTTGAGAACCAAATGAAGTGTTCTTATGTTTTATAATAAATTCTAACATCATAATAAGGATAATGCATAATAATTCATGCTCAAAACCACACTAAGATAAATAAACGACCAAAATACTCTTTTTATTTTACAAGTTACATCCATTTCCAAGGAGAGGTTTGAAATCAATGAATTACATTATAAATGAATTAAATACATATACATGCATGAATTAAAATTGAATTTACATGATTCCATGTCGCTTCTCAATCCACTAACCTCAAGTCCCCAATGGTGGTTACCACACCACTCGACCTCATGAAATCAAACGATCCACTCCCACCATGCTAGGAGATAGTCACATGGGCCAAAAACATAAAAATCATTCCAAAAAAATGGGAAAAAAGGCTTACAAACACACACCATACACTAAGTATACAATCCACATGTACATCATATAAAAACTCAATCATCCAAACCATATCATGGATCCAACACATGCCATCACTCGGTATAAACACCATAATATAACATCATCCACTTTGGGTGAACTCACCAATACCATAGTATATAACCATCATGGGATAAATTACTACAAGAGTACCACAAGGATTGCCATGGGACAACTCACCAATATTCGATCACACACACATAAGACACTAGGGTAAGATGCTAGAGAGCTAGTTAGGGAGTGTCATCACAGTGCTTGATGGTATGAAACCTACAAAACCTAGTACTCCTCTCTTAAAAATGAGGATAATTGATCTTATAAGACCAAATATCCCTGAGTTGGCATATCTTCCCAAACACCCTTATTCTATACTAGCACTCAAGGCATGAGAGGGGCATCTATTAGCTTAGTTAATTAATTATTCATTTTATTAATTATCACTTGATTAAATGAATCCTCACTTGTGATTAGTCTACTTGCCACTTCCGATTAGGGACACACTAGGATCCACTCCCATAACCCTCTCTAGTACCTTATTCTTAGGCTCTTCACAATCACTAATGAGTGGCACAAAAAACAATGCAAAATAACATTTTTTCCCAAAGTTAGTGAAACTTTCCCATAATGCATAATGTCACATCTCATGATGTGCCATTTTTTCAAAAAATACATATTCAATCATTTCCATACATAACTTTTAAATTTTCCAAATATTTTAACAAAGCAAAAAGCAAGTTTTTCCCAATTCCACCATTAAAATTTATCAAAATTAAAAATTTTAAAATTAAAATTTTAAAATAAAAATTCTAATAATACCCTTTGGTTTAAAACATGCCCAACACCCCTCTTAAGCTATAAAATTGACATTTTCATCATTTCCTAAAAAAATGGGCATGGTAACCTTGTATTTTTGAAAAATATCAAATTTTAAACAAATCTCTATATTTACAAATCAAATTGTAAAACAAAAGGAGATGGGAGGATTCTACACTATACTAATCATTCTCATACAAACAAATTTGAAGAAAGATGATCAAATGAACTTAAAACAAAGAAAATACCTCAATACCTTTCAAAATTTGAAATGTGAAAATTACCAAGCATGCCAAACGAGGAGTCACAAAGTCAAGCAGACATTATCCCTTCCTAATTCCCATCCCAATAGACCTGACATCATCGAATTTTGATACAAATTTCACTCCTAATCTACTAAAATGCTCACACAAAGTTTTTCTCTCATTTCTCTTCACAAAATAACATGAAAAGAAAATGAAAGCTTTTTTCCCTATTTACCCATTTTGAAATTTCAATTAAAATAATATAAAATTACACTTTCAATTTCCCTAATTTCCAATCTCCTCAAAATTCAATTAGTGATTTTTTTAGTGGCTAATATTCGCCAATTGGCTAATAGTTGAAATTTGGGAATCCAAAATTGGCTAATAGTTTGAGCTACAATGTGACTTGAATCACCACATTTTTACAAAATTTTATTATAGCCTTATTTAAATCGCTAAATAATTTATTTTATTAAAAAACTTAACTCAAAAATTTGCCACAATATTCAATACATGATTAGATCAGATTTGCCTTAATTTTATAAATTATTGGAGAAATCTATATTAATTTGCCAATAGTATATCATAACTATTAGTTGCTTTAGGACCATATTTCTAATCTTTAGTTTCCACCATTGATTTAAATATAATCTAATGGCCCTTGTTGTATTCCACGGGGTAAAATGTACACATGATCTGTAATGCTCATGGGGCCCACAATTTTTGGTATCACGAGCATTATAGATTGTGGGTAAATTTCACCTTATAGTGTACAACAAGGGTTGTTAGACCAATGATCTAAAAGCAGTTTTGAGCCCCCATGAGAATTATAGATCATGGTTACATTTTACCTTGTAGAATATAATGAGGGCCATTATATTATATTATAAGACAATGGTAGAAAGTAAATATTATAGTCTACCCTCTCAACTCATCGATAATTTCCACCCTTGGGCCCCTACTTTTCCATGAGAATTATTTTTACATTGGATAGATTTTCCATCATAATTAATGCATTTTTCTATTTTTTTCAAGACTTGTCAAAAATTTCTACAAAATTTTAGTGATGTAAAAAAATTGCCAATAAAACTAATATTTTTTCAAAAAAAAAGGAAAGTTTCGCTAATAGAAATTAATTTTTTTTCCTCAAAAAATGAAAGATTCACTAGGATTTTATATCTTTTTTTGAGGGGGGTTTCTTAATGTTATCACTAAATTCAACTAAGACACATCACTCAATTTCCAAACAATATATATCATTTCAATATTTATGATTTAAATCCATATAAAAATATTTTCATTTGGATGCATACCACAACACCTTAATTTATGCGGGGGAAACCCTTTTGAGAGAAAAACCGCACTCTCCAAAATCTTCTCAATATATTATTTAGAAATCTCAAAGATTACAATATACAAACAAAGAAAGCTTCTCATAGGGGTATGTTGGCAGATGGTCAGCCCTCCCCTTGGGATTCGTGACATGAACTAACCGCTTCCCGTGGATCCATTAACTCTGGCACTTGTATCAAGCAGATGGTTAGCACTCCCCTCAAGATTCGTGACATGGACTAACCACCTCCAGTGTATCCATTAACTCTAGCAGTTGTATTGGGCATTAACAGGTTGATCTTTTGGTGCAACGACAACTGTGGGCCAACAGGGTATCACCAACCAGAGATCCAAAGGATCACAATAGCTATCAATCTCTCCAAATACATCACAATACATAGTTGTAATACAATGCTCTCATAAAATAGAGTTTCCTTCTAGGACAAGAAAAGACAAAAGATATCTATCATCATTTCTAAGACTTAATGATGAATGGTCCATTTTTACAATAGTAAAATATACATAAAGTGTGGCTTTCATAGGCACTACCCTCGAACCCTCATTAGGGAATGCATTCCCCTAGACCCCACAATGAGGGTACCCTTGCAACCCCCCACACTCAATATATTAACTTTTTTTAAGTTGCAAGGTTGAGAAACAATTTTTATAATAGCGATGATAAATTTAGGTTTTGGATGTCCACACATAATCTAATATCTATAATACTTTAAGACTATATTAGAAACCTAGGTGTATGTATAAATTTCTTTATTATTCCACCATCCCTAAAATTTGCTAGCTCTTGTATTTTTGAAGCCATGTTTGGGTTTATAGGCATCTAATTCTACCTAAAACGTTTGCATTAGGCTTCAAAAGAATCTCATGCCAAAAAAATTCTTTGTAATAAGCCTTCAAGTCATCATATGACCAAGAAAAAATATTCTTGTACTATATGAGAAAGGAAATGTAATGCCCCGCCAAGTAACCCTAGAGGAAGTTGCAATAATCTATGAAAAACACATAATTTATTTATTTATTTAAAAGTACAACATAACATAAAAGTTCACTATCTATCACCAACATCCTCTAAGGCTATGAGACTAAGGTTACGTTTAAATCCCATACATAAAACATAAATACATACATAGCATGATTAACTACTTCAGAAATAAATGGTCATACATTCCAAACATGAAATTACATCATAAAGATAAGATATATAGATCAAGATTCCAATATTAGATTAACTCATCAATAAAGTTTACATCACTCATTCCCAAAATGAAGTAGTTCATACAAATGTGTTACACAATACATGAGACCTCCTCAAATACAACTGAGGGGTAATAAAATACAAGAGCCATCTATAATAATGACAAAGCATGAAATAAACAAGTTGGAATCCATGAGCTCTCCAACTGTAAATCTCACCATCATGAACTTAAGTAAAGGGGAGCCAATGGTGTAGGGTGCACGTTCCTCCCAACCAAGTGGTACTCGAAGGCCCACCCTCGTACTAGGAGATAGTAACAAGGATCCAAGACCAAACCTACTACCTCTAGACACAGGATGACACATACTGAACTAAACTAAATACAAGAACCATACAATCACAAAGGTCGCATTGCTTCCAGTGTTACACAATCGTTTATAACTCAAAACTAACAAATAGTTGACTTAGGAGGAGTGTCATCACAATGTTGCATGGGATATCTTGGTAAGTCTTCCTAAGCCTCGACCCCCATCTTGGGATATCTTGGTAGCCTCTCATGACTCCCGGCCCCACATGCAGTCCAAAAAAGAATCAACTATCTTTCATGAAGACAAGATATCAATCATGCCATTCCAGGCCTTCTCGACTCATCCCAAGTCTAAAATAGCACAAGGGTCCATGAACAAGGCACATTAATCTTATTAAGTGTTGAACACTACCCAATCCCCTAACAAATTAATTACATTATCACTGGATTAACTAACTCACAACGAGTTATCCTGGCACCACTTTGTGTGCCAGATCTCATTGAAAGCCACTCCCCTAAGACAACCTCATGGAACAATTCCACTACCCAAGGAAAACTAGTGCTACTAAAAATATACCAACCCCACTCAAAACATTAGGGAAATGCTTCCCCATTCGTGGAAACTGAGTAATCACTGATAAAGGCAACACACTATCCAAGGGTAACAAACTGGGTTGACTCAAAAATAATTCATAACCCCCAAATTCCTATTATAACTGAAAGACGTAACATTTCTAAACCAATTTCCCCAAATAAGTAAACATAGGAAACAACATGCAAAGACAATCATTCAGGAAATAAACTATTTTCAGATATATTAAATTCAATTTCCCCTCTACAGTGAATATATAGTAAATAAATAATTGCCCAAGTAAATAAATTAAATTAAATAAACTTAAAGCCTCTTCACAATGAGAGAAGATAAATTCTAAATTATCAGTAATTCAAATTCCTCGATTACTTTTAAAAGAATAGTAATTCCGCTGAAAGAATACATCTACCAGTTCATCTACTTGTGCACCTATTGCATGTACCCATTTAAAACAAATATATTTAAAATCATTAAATATATATATTTAAATATATATACATTAAATATATACATAATCATATATATATATATATATGTATATGCCAAAGTATATACATTAAATATATTACAAGATAATACATTATTTAACAAAAAACCAAGATATATAAATATTATATATATATAATATATTAAATATTAAAAAAACTTATATAATAAAATAAAACTATAATGCCATTAATAACATCACAGGCAGAAGGAATCTGCATTGAAGCTCATGGACTTCAAAACACGACAATGCCGCTACCAAGGTTTGGGGTGCCGACTGCACCCACAGTCGTCTCTCATGGATTGGGGTGCTGGTTGGTTTCACTGTCGGCTCCCCCTTCCATGGGGATGGTGGGGTAGCCGTCGACCCCCATTTAATATAAAATTCAATAAAATAAAAGAAATTCCCTCCCTGCGATTTGATTTCACAGTTCCGCTGTACGAACGACTTCAATAATATTACAATCATTTCAATAACAAAGTTTTATCATAAATAAATAAATATATTATATATATGTGTATGATAAATATATATACACAAATATGTATATATATAATATATATAAATTTAAGGAATTCAACACAATAGTTTAGTTGAGGAAAAAAAATTCAACAGACCATCTACAGGAAATTTTTTTACAATCACAACGGAAAGCCAAATTTTATAGAGAATTCTATAGATGAATTTCTCAACCAAATTAAGGAGGAATATTTTAACTTTGCCCAGGAAATGAATCATAAGAAGAAAGAACAATAGAAATTCTAAAAAAAAAATTTAACAAGAAATTTCCTGAGAAGATCAAACCTACAGGAAATTTTTCTACAAAAAACTAAATTTCCTTCTGAAGAAGATTTTATTTCCAGATCCCTAACTGTATCCTTTTGGGTTCATCTAAATTCACAATAATCCCAATTAACAATTTTTCTATAGTTTCTAGAGAGAATTTCAATCTACAGGGAAATTTATTCTACAGAGGATTTTATATACGACAATAATAATTTTTAAAACAAAGCTCAAACTTAAAAGTTTGCACAAACAATCTTTTACAAAGAAGATCTAAACTAGAAGATTTTCAATATAAATTAAATAAAAAGTTAAAGAATGAACCAGTAGTCCAATACTTGTGAATTTGTAAATTTGAAGAAATGCCTCCTCCATAGATCCTAGTATCTTTTCTTGGATAAATAATAGCTTCCTTCAGAACAATATAGTTTCCTGAACACAACAACTTATCCCAAGAGTAACTTTTCTAAAAAATCAAGAACACCAAAACTTCTTTCTATAGTAATTCTTCCAAAAAATTTCTAGAACACATGCAAAATCACAAAAAGACTTTTTTTTTTTAATCTTTTTCCAACACCCAAAATATCCTCTATGCTTCTCTGTGAAGAACCTTCTCACTTCTTTTGTTAAAGCCAAAATTTTCTCCCCGTGAATAAATTTTTCAGCAACCTCATTAATTCTTCTCACACATTAAAACTCACAAAATATCTTTAACAACCAATTTGCATAAAATCCTCTAGAAATTTAAAATTAAAAACATTTAATAATTACAAAATATTTACTATTTCAAATTTAACTTAATTAATATAATATAATTAATTAATAAATAATATAATCCTAAGATTAGACTATTTACCAATTAAAATTAATTAATTAATTAATTAATTCACAACTTCTAAAATTAAAATAAGATTGATTTAGTAATCATTTTAAATAATTAAATCCATTAAATTTCCTTTTTCAAACTTTTTCAACATAATAATCCAAAGAAAATAAACAACTTTTAAACAAACAAATCTGATTAGAACCAATGACACACTGAGACTAGGGTAAAGGCTTGACACAAGAATCCTAGCTACTATCTCCCAATCAACATTACCGATGGGTGATGGAAACGCTCAAACTTATGAAGCTAGGTGGAGTCAATGTCCTATACCTACAAACCTATAAACAAGGTATATATATAGAACATGTATATAAACATCATAATAGAACACACTATGAAGAGGAAATCATGGAATCGTAGGGCGCTCACAAGAGAGTGATGCAATTTCGTCCCCTTCACCAATACACTATCACAAAACTAACAATTCTAACATATATAATCTACTCATGTGCAATAACCATGTTATTCCAAATAATCATTATACTAATCAAAGGTATGTCAAATGATAACATGAAAATAGAATAACATCATATCACAACATATAATCCACATCGCTCTATAAATAGCGATCAAATAATAAACAAGTATCAAAGTATATCAAAGCCTAAGAGCAACTAGAAAAAAAAGAAAAACAAGGTAGGACACTTTCTGAAACAAAGAAAAAAATGGAGGGGTGCTACATCCTCCCCCCTAGGATCAGGCTTAGTCCTGGAAGCCTACAAACAAATAGGGATATAAATCCCTCATCCTAGCTGCATTCTCCTAGGTAGATGAAGTACCATCCCTAGGATCCCACTGGACCCTCACCTGATCAATATCTCGCCCCTGGAGGGCAAGTGTTCTGCGCTCCATGATGGCCACAGGCTCCAAAGCCAGCTGCCCATCCTCTACCTGTAAAGCATTCCAATTAAGAATATGAGAAATGTCTAGATGATAAGGTCAAAGAACATAAACATGAAACACATTGTGAATATGCGAGAGATTCGGTGATAAAGCAAGCCGATAAGCAACTGGACCAATCTTCTCGAGAATCTCGAAGGGTCCGACAAAGCGAGGTGCAAGCTTAGAGCCCTTTCCATAATGGATTGGAATCTTTCATGGAAACACTCACAAAAAGACTATCTCCTACAACAAACTGTCGATCCACCCTATGTGCATCCATGTACTTCTTCTACCTATCTTGAGCTGCTACCAAATTCTCTCTAATCCGAATAACCTGCTGCTCCATATCCTATAACATCTTAGGACCCAAAATTACTCTATCCTCCAATCGATCCCAACTCAAGGGAGTGCAACATGGTCACCCATACAATTTGTGGAAAGGAGGCATACCGATAGAACTTTGAAAACTGTTATTATACACAAACTCTACCAAATAGAGATATGTTGAATCTCTCTTGTGCAAATTTGTCCTTGATGACAATATATGTTACTCTAGCATCTTGATGGTTACTCACTCAGTTGATCTACTTTCCTAATTGGCATATTTACTTCACAGTTGTTACTATATATGGTGGTACTGATAATTTAACTCCATGTGCAGATCTCAGTTGAGGCATTCTGGCTACAGGTTCTATGTTCCATTGTTCAGGTGACATGTTTTTGTTTTGATAATTTGTGCTTCAGTGTTTCACTTGATTACATGTGTTTTGGCATGATCATTTTTTCTAGAGATTGATTAATTATGGCTTGATCAGTTACAAGCATCTTGAAATTGAAACATGTTCTTGATATTTGTCAAAGGTATATTTCTCCATTTTTTTAGTCAGTGGCATGGGTATGAGGAATAATTTGTTAATTTTTTGAAGCACTCGATATTCAATTTTTGGCATATTCTAGGGGTTTGATCATTATTGTGTTTATGGCTTTGAGATACACTTTGATCATTCCTTCTCATTTCGTATATGGTAATTGGCATGGGAGTATGGATTTGTGAGCTTTACATGAAATCAATCTTTATCTCTTCACAAAGTTTTGGATACAATTGGACACATTATATAGCATTGGATATCAATGAGGTGGCAATTTGGTTTTGGTCAAAGGTAAAAAAATTGATAGTTGTCTATGCATATGATTAGGGCCTTAAAGTGGATAAATCTCTAGGCCTCAAGGCTGACAACATGTGTTTGGTTTCATTACTTTTATTTGTCACATTGGAAGTGACTTAGCCTTGATCTCTTGGAAACATTATGTCTTAAGCATTCGACTCTTTACATGCAATAATGCTAGGCATCTTTTTAATTGGCATTTGATGGGAAATGTGGTCGGTGTTTTTTCACACTGTCTAAATTAGTCAATTGATATAATGCCTATTGGCATGCAAGTCATTATTTTCCCACAGTTTTGAAAAGGCATTATGAGATTGATTTTTGTCGGCATGATTATCTTTGAACTGCCCACAGATTTCAAAGACTATTATGAGTTTTTTGATTCATTAATGATTGTCCTCTCGGACTCCAAATGATTATCAACATTTGCAAAGGATTAAATTTGTTTGGTTTGGAAGTTTAGGTCAAAACTTTGTTTTCTCTCGCTCGAAGGGTTTGGAACCCTACTTTGGCCGCCATCGTGGTATCTTGATCTCAGCCGTTTCATTGCTCTCACTGGTTTTCTGACCTTGGACAACGAATGGAAATTGTTAGAGGACCATTACTATGGTCAATTGGTGTGTCTTCTTCCTGTCGATGGGTGATGGGCCGAGATTGGAAGGTGTCTTAGCCGTTGTTTTTCTTTGCACGACTGGTAAACTCTTTGTGACAACAACTTCATTACTATTGTTAGGTATTCATCTTTAGACTGCTTTCCAGATCTGTTACTTCTCAGTCTAGGTTATTACGAGCTAAGTTTTTTCTCTTAGAAAAAGGAAAGTGGAAAATATCTATTCCTTTCAATAGAAAAGTCTAAAATTATTTCTTTAAAACGTGACTGCATTTTTATTAAAGATCATCATGATAGTTTTAAAGGGTTTGTAATTTCTATGTGTGGGTAATTAAAATATCTTTGAATCTCTTCAAATCCTTCCTGGAATATTTTGGTAACAACTCTTAAAAGAATGATTTCAGTTATAGAACTTAGTTGTTTCAGTTACTAAAGAATTGCAGCTATTATAATGGGTATTGTTCTTGGAATATCTTCTTAGCTTCACCTGGTTCATGGGTAACTGCTCTTTGGGTAATTCTATGAGGTTTCAATTGCTACAAGTAAGATCTCAGTTACTTCTTGTAGTTTCTTTTCAGTGGTTATTATTTATGCACTCATGCATGTCTTGATACTATTTGGTCAAGCTCTGCCCTTGCAGGCTGCTCGACAGGATAGGGTTCTGTCACTTCTAGTTTTACATGTTATTTTTATCTTGTCATGCCTAGAGAAAAGATTCTGCAAAAATGACCTCTGTATTACCTGTACAGTAACTTGTCAAAGATGTAAAAGTAGTGAAAAAGGTCACCTCTTCTTTTGTCAGAAAACAAACAGTTTCAACTATAACCGAAAGTTGTAAATTATGATGTAATCTATAAATTGTTGAAAATAGAGAGATTAGGGCTTAATCATCTCTGATAAACCTAAAAAGTAAAAAGGGCAGTTCTATTAAGTGAAGAGATAGGGAAATTTTCAAGATGCTGAAAAATTGGAAAACACAGTGTGTTATCTGTTTTGTATTTTGTATCATGAAAGATTGAAAATTTGAGAGTGAGAAAAAGAAAGAAAGATCATATCACTGTAATGCAGTTTGATGAGAAGTTGTATTGACACTGTAACTAGATTTTTTCCTCAAGCTGTATCAAGGCTTGATAATGAATGGAACTTTGAAGAGTCATTCTTGACTCTTGAGAATTCTATGCATTGTCTGTCAAGAGGCACTTGACAGAAATCAGAGAAATAGAGAGATCCTTTGTATCATTGTATGTTCTATTGAAAAATAGAAAAGGGTTTGGTTCTCCTTGAGATTGGTGTCTCTAAACAGAGGGGTTGGTGCTCCTTGAGTTAGTGCTCAGAAATCAGCCAATGAGGCATTGTGAAAATAATTATTGAAATGAAAGCTTGAAAAAGGCAGTAGGTTCAGGAGTGGTTTTTCTACCCTAGGAAGGTTTTCCACTCGACATATCTTGTGTCTATTTGAGTTTCTATGATTCATTTGGTTAAGTGCTTTATTGATTTAAAATGATATGTTTCACTATTCTCAATTCAGTTTATGTGATTGCATACAATACATGAATAATTCTATCATTGATAAATGAGAGCATATCTAGTTTATTTCAGCTTCAGTTAAATTTGGTAAAGAAGTTAATAACACTAATTCACCCCCCCTCTCAGTGTCTTTTCACTCCAACAAGATAATTCTCCCATTGCTAGTCCATCACATACATATGCAACATGTCCTCAAGGATTTGATTGACCCTATCGGTCTATCCATCTATCTCTGGGTGATAAGCTGAACTAAAGTTCAACTGTGTCCCCATAGCATGTTATAATGAAGTCTAAAGAGCTGAGGTAAACACTAGATCCCTGTTAGAAATAATCTGATGAGGAATGTCGTGCAACCTCACTATATCCTCCATGAACACTTTGGCTATGGACGATGCATTATAGGATGAGCGTATAGGTGAGAAGTGTGCTACCTTCGTCAACCTATCAACTGCCACCATAATGGCATCTTGTCGTCTCAAAGAGTTGGGTAAACCAATAATGAAATCCAATGAGATCATGTCCCACTTCCACTTTGGCACTAAGTACGGCTGTAAAAGCCCTACTAGATGCTAGTTTTCAACCTTCACTTGCTAACACTCTAGACATCTTGACACATAATCAGCGATATCAAGCTTCATTCCTGCCCATAAATATAACCGTCACAGATCTGCATGCATCTTCTTCACCCATGGATGGGCTGAATAAGGTGCCCGATGTGCCTCAACCATAACTAAGGTATGAAGATGACCTGATGATGGAACGTATACGCGTCCCATATTCCTCAATAACCCATATGAATCAAGAGAGTATCCTGAGTATCTTCCCTCAAGAGGTCTACCTACCTCTATCTTTGTCCTAACCTCCTGGTACCAATTGTTTGAAGAAAGTGCAGATAGAATCTGACTCCATAAGTCTACAACAAGACTCAACTTAGACAACTCATGTCTCTGTCTACTAAGTGCATTGAATACAATATTTTACTTTCCTTGGATATACTTCACTTCAAAGTCATATTCAAAGAGAAACTCCATCCAACGCCTTTGCCTAGCATTAAGGTTAGGATGTGTGAAGATATACTGAAGACTCTTATGATCATTGTGTAGCTCAAACCTATGCCCTAGAAGGAAATGCCTCCATCTCGTCAAAGCATGAACAATTGCTGCCAAATCAAGATCATGCATAGGGTAGCTCAGCTCATGATCCTTGAGCTTCCACGACTCATATGCAATGAATTGACCCTCCTGCATCAACACTACTCCTAATCCCTCCAAGGACACATCTATACAGACTACAAAATCCCCAGTAGGATCAAGTATCATGAGTATCGGTGCACTAGTTAGTTTCTCGTTAAGAGTCAGAAATGTTGTCTCGCACTACTCTGACCAAACAAATCTCTTCCCTTTCCTCTGAAGGGAGGTGATAGGATGCCCTATCCTCGAGAAGCCCTGCACAAATTGCCTATAGTAACCTGCTAGCCCCATAAAGCTATGTATCTCTGTCACATTCGTGGGAATAGGCCAATCTAAGATCGCTTGGATCTTTGCAGGATCCACTAAAATACCTTCTCCTAAGATCACATGACCAAGGTACTTGACTTTAATCTTAAAGAATTCAAATTTTGATAGGTTGGCATACAATTGATTATCCCATAAGCACTGCAATACCTGCCTCAAATGCTCCTCATGTTCCTCCACTATCCTGGAGTATATCAATATATCATCTAGGAATAGAAGGACGAATCTGTCTAGATACATGCAAAAAACCCCATTCATTAGACTCATGAAACAAAGGGCACATTCGTTAACCCGAATGGTACCACATTGAACTCGTAGTGACCATATCATGTATGAAACATCGTCTTATGGATGTCTGAATTGAAGATGCGAAGTTGATGATATCTCGACTTAAAATCAATCTTCGAAAAGATCGTAGCAACCTTGGTCGAATCAAAAAAGTCATCAATCATGGGTAGGGGATACCGATTCTTGATAGTTTCTTTGTTCAACTGTCGGTAATCAATGCACAACTGAAGTGAAATTTCCTTCTTCTTCACGAAGATTACTAGTGCTCCCCATGGAGAAACACTAGGGTGAATGAATCTATTTGCTAACAACTCCTCAAGCTGTAAGAAAAGCTCTTTCAACTCCTGAGTGGTCATGCGGTATGGAGCTCATGCAATGGGCTCAGATCTAGGTACCAGGTTGATCTTAAAGTCTATGTCATGCTGAGGTGGCATTCTTGGAATCTAACTTGGAAAAACATCAGAATAATCCTGAAGAATAGGGTGACTATCAAGAGAGACTTTCTCCTCTCCATCTCCTAAGTCCAAATCATCCATTGTAACAACAAATAACTGACATCCCTTCCATACACACCTTCTCAGGTGCATAGCTGAGATCATCCTCAAAGAGATAGGCCTCTATTCTCCCACTATCTCAATCTCTCTGCTAGATGCATCAACACATCGAATCGACTTACGTCGACAATCAATAACTGCTCTATGTGCCTCAAGCTAGTCCATCCCTATGACAACGTCATAAGACCCCAATGGTATAATCCGAAGGTCTAATGTAGTATGGAGAGGTCCAATCTCCAATCTACAATCTATTACAAGGGAGTGTGATGCGACTTTCACACCTGAGGCTAACTCGACCTACCATCTATCAACTTGCTTTACTACCCCCAGTCTACATCACGTCATGGAAGAAGAAGAAATAAAGGAGCCTGACGCTCCAAAATCAAACAATATGGTAACTCGGTTACCCAACAACATACCAAAATTCTCGACAATGGTGCCCTGGTGCTCTACTTGGAGGTTATCAACCACTGCAAAAAATCAATGCCCTCTTCCTGCATTCCCAACTGTCGACTCAGACACCGCTAGTCTTTGTGTATACCCTGATGTGCCCTTGTTAGGACACATTCTAGCTATAAGACCCTACTGGCCACATGTGAAAGATCCAGTTCCCCTACCAAATCCCCTACCTCCAGGTGGTGTGCTACCCCTAAAGGTGGATTGCGTGCTTTGCGTTGGTTGCTCAAACTTGTGGTGTTTAATATGCCTCCAGTTCTTGTCCCCTTGTCTCTATTGGAAATCCTTACATTTCCCCTGAGTACTCTATTGATGCTCCCCACTCTGAGAAGGTACTTGCTGAGTCCTGGGTGGTGCAGCTCCTTGAGCCTGACCCCCATTAAAATTAGGCCCTAAAACTGATCCAATGCCGATCTAAACTCTTGTGTGGCCTCCCAGTGCCATGGCTAATTTCTCCTCAACTAACCTCACCTTATCCACTACCATCTCCATGGTTTTGGGTTCGAAAACCCACACACCTCCGCTGATTCGAGCATTGGAGGTGATTCAAGCATTTAAGCCCCTAGAAAAAATGATGGATGAGCATGCCCTCATCATTTACGATGCCAGTGAACTGTTCGAGCTCATAAAAATGGCGCTCGTATTGCTCTACTGATATCACCAATTGGTGCAAGGCATGAAACTCATCACCTTGGCATTGATGCCAGTGATTTGAAAGAAAATGGGCTCTAAACCTCTCCAAGAACATGTCCCATGACACAAAATTAATGTTGATTCGAAGCTTATGCTCCTCTAACCTCCACCAAGTGGATGCGAATCCTCTCAAATGCATAATCGCACACCGATCTTTGGTATTTCTACCATAAGAGTGGATCGTGAAGCATCAGTTAAGGTCAATAAGCCATGTCTCTGCCTCAAGGCCACTGCTAGATCCGTCAAATGTAGGTGGACATGCTTTGAGAAAGTCCCTCATATGTGCAACTAATACTGCCTCAGATTGAGCTGATACTTCCCTCTCTCTAGGATTACCCTGATCATCGCCCTATTGCTGCCCAAGGTGAGCCAATGCCTCCTCTAATATCCTTAGCAACTGTGCACCCTTGATCCCTAGAGGATCCTGCTGCTGATCTCCCCCCTAGGGCATTTTAAGATGCCTGATGCTCCTCATGATTCATGTAACGCTCCACCATGGAACCTGGAAAATGTTATGACATTCACATAAAACAACTGAATAATCTTAAAAAAAAAAATAGATAACATGTGACAAAAACAACAACATAAACGTTTAAGGGTTCCACAACTACACTACTAAGAAAAACATCAAAATACCACAATAACCTTAAATAAATAGACTCATGAGAAGTCATGACCAAATACACAATAAGAGTTACATACAATAATTGAGATTGTGACAAATCTTAGAATAATACAAGTATCGATACAAAGCATCTCATGTACATCATGAGTGTAAAACAATAAGGAATAATATGAAGAAAAGAAGACCACATCCACAAACTCGTCAAAAAGAACTATGCTCCGCAACCACTGTACATTTTGGATCCAGCCAAGAAATCCTGTCATGAACAACACACCTGTAGGGGACCCAATGGATAATGTGGCACGTTCCTCCTGTTATGCCTTGCATAACCACCCCATCTTTTGTCTTGGTCGAAATGGGTCCCCCTTTATGTTTTTATCCTTGGTTGATTTTCAAACAAAGTTTGGAGTCTTTCGTTTCCAACACTTTGTTTTTCTTTGGTTTAGTCTGTCGAAACCCCAACTGGAACCGACTCGGGTTTTGAAACTTCCTTTAAAACTCATTCTGATCCCCATCCTGACAGTCTCTCTTTTTGAACTGTTTGTTTTGTCTTTGTCGGAGCCAGAGCCAAAGTGGAAGTTAAGTCGATTTTTTTTCAAAATTTCAAAATCGAATCTCGTTCTGCCTCCGCCTCCGCTTTTTGGTCTTTCATTTTAGACTAGGTTTTGTATGTTAAGTTTTCTTATTTTGGTCTTTTTGTTTGGTTTTGTTTTACGCTCTGTCAGGGGAACCAGACCCAGAACGGGAACTAGGTTGGGAAATTTTCAGGTTTCAAAAATAGTTTTCATTCCGATTCCACTCCCGCTGGTTTTTGTCATTGACTTTTTATTGAAGTCGCATAACAGTGATGTGCTAGTTCTTCTACAGTTCTGACTCCACTCTACTACATTTAATGCATTAATGACAGGTGCCAGGCATGCGTGAAACTGCTATTTTTTACCTTAATTAGGGATTAAACACGTAGTTATCATTATTATTATTAAAAAGTCGAAGAGCGAAGTAGAGCAGTAGTGGAGCTTTTTTGGAGTGAATCGATTGAAAGAAAGATAGTTGTGCGAGGATTGCTTATGAGAGTTTAACTATTTATTCACATTTGAGGTAGGGTTTCCTATTCTTGCCTTTCTTTTGTAGTTTCACATTTTCTGTTTCTGTTCTTCTTGGATTGTTTAGTTTTGTGCGAATTCCTCTGTAGGTTTGTATGTTTTCGTTGGTTTTTCTTTTGTTTACGTTTTTCTTGATTTTGTATTGCTTTTATAGTTTTGTTTCTTGTCGGTTTGTTCATACATGGTCGTTTTCATGTTTTAGCTGTGACTGAGTCATGGTGCTCTAATTTTCAAATGTTTATGGTTAAAAGCTGTTTTTACAGTGAGTAGGGTTTAGTAAATGGTAGTTTTTACTTAGAATCTTTTGCACATTCAATCTGGTTAGTTTAGAAAGGGTTAAATTCGTGCCTTAGTTGTTTTTATATCGAGTTTGTTTTAGGTTAGGGTTTAGATGCATTTCTGTGTTCTCGTTGAATTTAAATATGATGCCCTAAAAGTACAGTCGCCTCACGATCATATTGGCACGGTCTTATCATGTTATATTTGAGCCTCTTTTCTTTTAATATGACCTAGTCTTTGATCATGAAGTTATGCATTAAACTGTTAAAATCATTTATGATGTTATGGTCAACCTAGGCAGAAGCGGGATCAAAATTGATATAGATTTTGGGCGTATTTTATAATTAGTATCAATTCCATTTTCCATCCTATCTTTGACTTCGCTTATAGTGAGAAGCTTTATTTCAAAATAACGATGACCTAGCCAGAAGCGGAAGCAAAACCGAAACTGAATATGAGATTAGAAAATTTGAAAGAAATCGAATTAGTTTCCATTCCTATTCCGGTCCCGGTTACCATTCCCATCCCGACTCCGGTCCCACTTCTTGTTAGTATAATCTCAATGCTTGTTTTGGCTTCGAGCCCGACAATATGTTAAAAGGAGATTGTTTAGGATGTTTTCTGCCTGGTTCTGCCTCCGATGTATGTATGAAAGGTATGATTTTAAGGCATATTTTGTGATGTTTATTCAATGATCTAACTAGAGTTTTTTGTTGCAAGAAAGCTAAAGAATGTCGGGAACATCAGGAGAAGCTGTCCAAAGGAATCGGCCTGCAAGAACATCAAAGGCAGCAGCTAAGCCCAAGAAGATCAAACCAGAACAGTTACCCTATACCTTGAGGTATAACCATAGGGGTCCTGCGGTCACAACAAGCAAAGTGGAATCGGATTGGTCAGACATCACTGACACCAATCTGGGCTCATATAATTTTGAGGAGCTGTATTCAGAAACGTTTGCTGAAGATATATCAGGGAGAACACAAAGAATTGTTGAGTCTAGTTTGGCTCATATCACCTTATTCCCTTTATCTGTCCAGTGCTCGGAGTTGATTATGACAGCAACAGGGGCCTACAATCCAGCCACAAGGCAGTGTGTCGATTCACAGGACAATGTGATTGTTGATCTCACTCCTCAAATGTTTCAAACTATGGTTAGTGTCTCGGATCCAAAGAATCTGGTACAGTTAAAGGAGGCTGAAGCTTTGGAGAAATATAGCAAGTACAAAGCATCCAACAAAGCTCACTTGAATAAGAAATGGTTGAGAATGGAAAAGAAATCTTTGACTAAACTTCATGATCAACCAAAGAGGACAAAGTTTTACAAAGAAGTATCAGATTTGATCATGATGTTGTCTAGGGTGTTTGGGAAAAGGGATGCATTTCACTTCAAGGAGTGGATGTTTCCTTTCATTCAGACCATTTTGAATGGCAAACAACAGTTTGATTGGCCAATGGTGGTTTCTGATGCTATTCATGACCATTTGACAAGGATAAGAGAAACCAAATGTTTCTTTATGACTTCTTATATTGTTTATGCAACTACAAGAGGAGGTATATTTCTAGGTTTAAGGAGAGTGGGAATATTGGGAGAAAGAGATGGAAAAAAGAAATTGTGGGACCATTATGATCAGTTATCTCTACAAGTATCTAAAACACAACTTAGAAGGGTTAATGATGCATTTCTATATGTGATCATTAACCAACTGAACGAAGATGCAAGGTATAGACTGAGCCAAGAAGCTATGGCATTTATCACTGAATGGGGATGGTACATTCAATACCCCAAGTTCACATACTTCAGGCTAGCTATATTTGAAGGTCATCCACATTTGCTACCAAGATGTTGCAATAATAGGATAGTGTTGATGGAATTTGTTTATCAAGCTCTGGGGGTTAATGCTCGGTTTGGATTGAAACATAAAACAAGATGTCATAAATTCCCCATGCAGTTGGGTGAATACAACTGTCAGCATCTGGTGGGAGCAAAGGTAGTGTGCAGTGAGTTATTACATCTAAAACTAGGTTTGTATACAGCTCGGAAGTACTTTGATCTAAAGAAGAAAATGAATGCCTTGCTGCCTTCTATTTTTGATAAACATTTCAATTTGTTGGAAGATTTCTGGAGCGACCGATAGGATGAGTATGACCTCAGGAAGAAGAATTATGAGAGGTTACTCGTCTCACTCATGGCAGAGCTTGGGATTAAAGATGATATCCCTGACTCATTAGTAGATGATGGAGTGGTATTAGATCCATCATATGAGGCATTGAACATTGGCACTAAGAGCTTGGATTCGGTGGATTGGGATAGTGAGGAAATAATTGACATAAAGCAAATAGGGAGGACAGTTTTGGATAGAAGTATTCATTGGCTGGTCCTAAGAACCAAAACTCCTCAAGAACTAGCTCCTAAGAAGGGGAAGGGCTACAAGAGAATTAAAAGGAAATTACCTTCCAAGGAGCCCTTGGAGTTCTTTCCTCCAGACATTGAAGAGATTGAGCTTGAAGTAGCGGCTCAAGATGAACCAGAGACACAAGAGGGAAATTCCCAAATAGGATCTATAGTTTCAACACCTGCATTAGGTGAGTCCTCTACTCAAGTCCCACTTTCAAAACAACAAAGTGAAGAAGTGCAAAAAGGGACTCTACATAATATTGTTGAATATATGAAGGGAAAAGGAGTAGAGGTAGAGGTCCATGATGTTGGAACAAATTCTAATGAGACTGTGTTAGAGAAGGGTGCACAAGAAAATATGCCTCTAGAGGAGGATACTGAACAGGTGATGACAGAGGAGGATCAATGGGTGTTATTTGAAGAGGCCAAGAAGGCTGCTGATGATCAAGCATACGCTACAACAATGGAGAAACAAAAGGCAATTGATACCAAGATACAGGTTGATGCCTTACTTCAGCAACAACACATAGAAGCTAAGTCAAAAGATGATGAAATAGAGAAGCAGCAGAGGCAAAAAGAGCATGAGCTCAAGGTCAAGGAAGAGAATGATAAATTAAAATTGATACAGAAAATTCATGACCTTGAGGAGGAAAAGGAAAGACATCGAAGGGAGAGAGAAGTTCTGGTGGCTAAGTTAAAGCTTGTTGAAGAAGCTCACAAAGAAAAAGAGCAAGCAAAACGATTGCAAAAGGAGAAAGAGGTTGAAGAACTGATCAAGAAGCAAGAAGAGGAAAAGGAAGATGCAGAAAAGATTAAAGCATTAAAGGAAGAAAGAAAATAGGAAATAGAGAAAAGAAGATTGGAAGAAGAAAGGTTGAAGAAGGAGGAAGAAGATAAGAGAATACAAGAACAAAAGGACAAGGAGGAAGCTGAAAAGCTTGCCAAGGCAAATATGGAGCAAGAGCAGCAAGAGAAACAGGGGGTTGATTCTCAACCTCAAATAAATGTGCAACCTCCCTTAGCTACTGCCTCCTCTTCTTCAACTATGATGACTGTTACTCCAGGTGCTCCTACTTGGTTGAAATTAGATATTCAAAAGAGATCATCGACACCTTCACAACCTCTCAATTGGGAGGATATGATGAAGGAAATTGAAAAAGAAAGGCCTAAAAAGAAGGCCAAGATCCTACATTCTACTAGGCTAACTGACAAAGGAGAAATTGTGGCTGAATGTGCTATACCCATGATAGACAAGGAGGCAGGAGACATGCAATTGACAGATTATTAGCTAGGAACTATTATTTTGGGGAGACCTACTAGAGATCAGCAAATGAATTTAATTGATGTGGTAGCATCCTCAACCAAGTCAAGGATGCTGAAGGATAAACAAAGGAAGGATGAGCTTAAGGCTCAGTTAGATCAGTTGCATGTTTTCCTAAAAAGTGTTTATGCTCTGAGGACACAACAGGTTGCTACTATTGAGACCCCAATTTTGCTGAGTAAGAAGGAAGTAGATGATTTGGTACAGGTGAGGGGCAAGGTGGAAATGTTCGATCGGTGGGTTAATAAATTGAATCAAGAAATAAGCGAAGTACTAGAAGACAGTTTTGGGGTTTACAAAATGATTAAGGAACTGATAGAAGAAATGAATCAATATGTTAAAAAATTGGAAGAACAGGAGGAGGAGTACAAAGGATACAATCAGAAATTGAAAGAAGTTAATAAATTGCCTAAAACTACTCTTTTGGAATAGTCGATACTTGAAGAAGATAATAAAGATTTCTTGGAAAAGACTTCTTGCATACTCCTGTTTAGATCAGACTTTCTATATAAACATAGAAATGAGGTTCAAGATTCTGTTAAGGATCTAAATGAGAAATTTGAGGAGTTGGAGGCCATTTTTGCTATTATAGTAAATGTTGATGTACCAGTAAAGGAAGGCCTACCTTTAAGCCAAATAAAGGAGAAGTGGACTGAAAGGTTTAAAGAGGTTATGTAGAGAGGAGATGATGGTGAATATATGCTGATAGATTGATTGATGGACATCAAAGAAGAGATAAGGACAACTAAGAGAGAGTTGACGAAGCTGAAGGATATGAGAGGGTTTGTTGCAACGGAGTTGGAAAGAATTAAGTTTGAAGACAGCTGGGTGGATGGGCCGAAATTGGACATGCTACAACAAGTCTTCTCTAGTTTTGATGAGTACATTACAGAACAAACTTCGCAAGCATAGAACTCATGCATGCATGGCTTTCTTCTTCTTTGCATGTTGCATGCAGGATTGGCAGTTTTTGAAGCGGATGGCTTTCTTCTCTTCTATTCTTTTTCTTCTAGTTTAACTGAGTTTCCAAGATAACTGTAATCCCTAAAAGGGTGGGTCAACTTAAAATAGAAGAGGACTTCAGATTTTTTATTTCTATAAATACCCTTGGGGTATCATATTGTAAGGGTCAACTAATAGAGAATAGAATTGGCCACCTGATATTAGGAGATATAATTTTTCATAGTTGTTACAGAGATACATTGTTACTTCATTTATAGTTAAATAGAATTACAGGTTTACGCAATATGGTGTTAGAATTAAGTTTTACTTGATAAGGTTGATGAGTTATAATCTATCTGTATGCCAGTGATTGTGCTGAAGCATGATTGTTTCTTATGTGATGAAAGTCATTAGAAGAAGCCGGATTTAAGGATTATCTCGTTAGATTATCAATGAATTGAATTTATTGAAGTTTGTTGATCTATGATCTTAGCGATGAATGAATGTGTGTTCTTTTTGGAATCTTTGAAATAGTTGTGATATGAGAATTGTGATGTTAAAATAAGCACCTTAGATGCATGCAATAGTATGGATTATTCTGTAAATTGCGTCATGCTTTGGTTTTCTTGATCTGTTGGAAAAAATTCATTGTTGAAGATATATGTTCGGATGCTAGATGAGTTTTGTTCATGTTTACTGATTTACCCTCTGATCTATCTTTTTCTTTTATTTAAAAACCCTTTCTTTATTAAAATAGTTCAATGAATAAGTCATTGCTAGCATTCTTTGTTACCAGCACGGGCCTCTTGAATATTACAGTTGCATGGACCGATTGAATGACACCAGATAGTTGAGAACCAACTACCAAGACCTTGGGAGTTAGGATACTATATGTTTTCTTTCTTTTTCAGGAGAAATAGAGTAGAAATATTCTGTTTAAACGTTGTTTGTGTCATTTTCACTATCAACACCTCCCAACCGTGTGGAGCTCGAAAGCCCACCCCCCGTGCTAGGAGATAAAACAAGTCCTCAAGTCATACATACCACAAAAGTGACAACATACAACACAAGGTCGACAATCATGACATCACAACTAAAAAACTCCCAGTACCTTAGTTAAGGTTATCACATAAACACCAACCTCTGAGAGGTCACCCATGCAACCACTTTTAGGTCCGGCCCCTAACGGAAGCCACTCCTCCTAAGGTACAACTCCTCCTAAGCCAAACATGAATGAATCTATCTATTTGTGGAGTTGTACCTTAGGAGGAGTGGCTTCCATTAGGGGCCGGACCTGAAAGTGGTTGCATGGGTGACCTCTCAGAGGTTGGTGTTTATGTGATAACCATAACTAAGGAACTGGGAGTTTGTCAGTTGTGATGTCATGATTGTCGAACTTGTGTTGTATGTTGTCACTTTTATGGTCTGTATGACTTGAGGACTTGTTCTATCTCCTAGCAAGGGGGAAGGCTTTTGATCTCCACATGGTTGGGAGGAATGTGCCATATTCTCCATTGGGTCCCCTATAGGTGTGTTGTTCGTGACAGGATTTCTTGGCTGGATCCAGAATGCATATTGGTTGCAGAGCATAGTTCTTTTTGACAAGTTTGTGGATGTGGTGATCTTCTTTTCTTCATCTTATTCCTTATTTTTTTACACTCATGATGTACATGAGATTCTTTGTATTGATACTTGTATTATTCTGAGATTTGTTACAATCTCAATTATTGTATGTAACTCTTATTGTGTATCTGGTCATGACTTCTCACGAGTCTATTTCTTTAAGGTTATTGTGGTATTTTGATGTTTTTCTTAGTAGCGTAGTTGTGGAAACCTTAAACATTTATGTTGTTGTTGTTGTCACATGTTATTTGTTTTAAAAAAAAAAAGATTATTTGGTTGTTTTATGTGAATCTCATAACGTTTTTCGGGTTCCACGGTGGGGCATTACAATTTGAATCATGTGGAACATGAGGAGGGGAATCGTGCTGACTCCCTCCATGACCACCTACACAACCATGACTTCGACCTCTACCTCGTCCGCATTTGGGAGGCATGATCCTACACACACATCAAGGTATTAGACAAGGTACAAACTTAAAAACCTATGCAACTAAATCTTAATGGGTTCATCATAATCCCAAAGCACCCAATATTTAAACCTGGGCTCTGATACCATGTATAATGCCCTGCCATGTAACCCTAGAGGAAGTTGCAATAATCTATGAAAACACACAATTTTATTTATTTATTTAAAAGTACAACATAACATAAAAGTTCACTATCTATTGCCAACATCCTCTAAGGCTACGAGACTAAGGTTACGTTTGAATCCCATACATAAAACATAAATACATCCATAGCATGATTAACTACTTAAGAAATAAATTTTCATACATTCCAAACATGAAATTACATCATAAAGATAAGATATACATCAAGATTCCAATATTACATTAACTCATCAATAAAGTTTACATCACTCATTCCTAGAATGATGTAGTTCATACAAAAGAGTTACATAATAAATGAGACCTCCTCGAATACAACTAAGGGGTAGTAAAATAGAAGAGCCATCTATAACAATAACAAAGCATGAATTAAATAAGCTGGAATCCATGAGCTCTCCAACTAGAAATCTCGCCATCATGAACTGAAGTAAAGGGGACCCAACAGTGTAGGGTGCACGTTCCTCCCAACCAAGTGGTACCAGAAGGACCATCCCCCATGCTAAGAGATAGTAACAAGGATCCAAGACCACTTCCCCATTCGTGGAAACTGGGTAATCATTGATAAAGGAAACACACTATCCAAGGATAACAAACTGGGTTGACTCAAAAATAATTCACAACCCCCAAATTCCTATTATGACTGGAAGACTTAACATTTCTAAACAAATTTCCCCAAATAAGTAAATAGAGGAAATAACATGCAAAGGAAATCATTTAGGAAATAAACTACTTTCGGATATATTAAATCCAATTTCCCCTCTACAGTGAATATATAGTAAATAAATAATTGTCCAAGTAAATAACTTAAATAAAATAAACTTAAAGCCTCTTCACAACCAGAGAAGGGAAATTCTAAATTATCAGTAATTCAAATTCCTTGATTACTTTTAAAAGAATAGTAATTCCACTAAAAGAATACATCTACCAGTTCATCTACTTGTGCACCTATTGCATGTACCCATTTAAAATAATTATATTTAAAATCATTAAATATATATATTGAATATATAGATAATCATATATGTAAATATATGATTATATATATATGCTAAAGTATATAAATTAAATATATATAAAAAAATATATTACAAGATAATACATTATTTAACAAAAAACCAAGATAAATAAATATTATATATATATATATATATATTAAATATTAAAAAAACTTATATCATAAAATAAAACCGAATCACCATTAATAACATCACATGTGTAAGGAACCCACATTGAAGCTTGTGGACTTTGAAACATGACAACATTGGTAATAGGCAGTGCCGGTACCAAGGTTTGGTTGTCGGGTGCACCCACAACCGACTCCCATGGATTGGGGTGCTGGTTAGTTTCACCATCAGGTCCCCCTTCCATGGGGACGACGGGGTAGCTGTCGGCCCCCATTTAATATAAAACTTCAATAAAATAAAATAAATTCCCCCCCTACGATTTGATTTCATAGTTTCGTCGTATGAACGGCTTCAATAATATTACAGTCATTTCAATAACATAGTTTTATCATTAATAAATATATATATTGTATATATATATATATGTATGATAAATATATATATTGTATATATATATGTATGATAAATATATATACACATATATGTATATATATAATATATATAAATTTAAGGAATTCAACACAATAGTTTAATTGGGGAAAAAAATTTCAACAGGCCATCTATAGGAAATTTTTGTACAATCACAATGAAAAGCCAAATTTTATAGAGAGAATTCTACAGATGAATTTCTCAACCAAATTAAGAAGGAATCTTTTAACTTTGCGCAAGCAACGAATCGTAAGAAGAAAGAACAATAGAAATTCTCACAAAATTATTTAACAAGAAATTTCCTGAGAAGATCAAACCCATAGGAAAATTTTCTACAGAAAACTAAATTTCCATCCAAAGAAGATTTTCTTTCTATATCCCTAACTATATCCTTTTGGGTTCATCTAAATTCACAATAATCCCAATTAACAATTTTGCTATAGTTTCCATAGAGAATTTCAATCTACAAGGAAATTTATTCTATAGAGGATTTTATATACGACAATAACAATTTTTAAAACAAAGCTCAAACTTAAAATTTTGCACAAACAATCTTTTATAGAGAAGATCTAAACTAGAAGCTTTTCAATATAAATTAAACAAAAAAGTAAAGAATGAACCTATAGTCCAATGCTTGTGAATTTGTATATTTGAAGCAGTGCCTCCTCCACAGATCCAAGTATCTTTTCCTAGATAAAAAATAGCTTCCCTCAGAAAAATACAGTTTCTCGAACACAACAACTTATCCCAAGAGTAACTTTTCTAAAAATTCAAGAACACCAAAACTTCTTTCTACAATAATTCTTCCAAAAAATTTCTAGAACACATGCAAAATCACATAAAGACTTTTTTTTTAATCTTTTTCCAAAACCCAAAATATCCTCTATGCTTCTCTGTGAAGAAGCTTCTCACTTCTTCCGTTAAAGCCACAATTTTCTTCGTGTGAATAAATTTTTCAACAACCTCGTTGATTCTTCTCACACATGTTAAAACTCAGAAAATATCTTTAACAACCAATTTGCATAAAATCCTCCAAAAATTTAAAATTAAAAACATTTAATAATTACAAAATATTTACTATTTCAAAATTTACTTAATTAATCTAATTTAATTAATTAATAAATAATATATTCCTAAGATTAGACTATTTACCAATTAAAATTGATTAATTAATTAATTAATTCACAACTTCTAACATTAAAATAAGATTAATTTAATAATCATTTTAAATAATTAAACCCATTAAATTCTATTTTTCAAAAATTTTCAACATAATAATCCAAAGAAAAATAAACAACTTTTAAACAAACAAATCCAACTAGACCCGATGAAACACTGAGACTAGGGTAAAGGCTTAACATAGGAATCCTAGCTACTATCTCCCAGTCAATATTACCGTTGGGTGATGGATATGCTCAAACCTGTGAAGCCAGGTAGGGTCGATGTCCTGTACCTGCAAACCTGTAAACAAGGCATATATATCTAGAACATATATATAAACATCATAATAGAACACACCTTGAAGAGGAATTCATGGAATCACAGGGCACTCGCAAGAGAGTGATGCAATTATGTCCCCTTCACCAATACACTATCATGAAACTGACAATTCTAACATATATAATCTACTCATGTGCAATAACCATGTTATTCCAAATAATCATTATACTAATCAAATACATGTCAAATGATAACATCAAAATAGAGTAACATCACATAACAACATATAATCCACATTGCTCTATAAATAGCGATCAAATAATAAAAAAGTATCAAAGTATATCAAAGCCTAAGAGTAACCAGAAAACAAAGCAAAACAAGGTAGGACAGTGTCTGAAAGAAAGAGCAAAATGGAGGGGTGCTATAGGAAATAAGCATAGTTTTGATATTTGGATTCAATTTACCTATAAATTTTTTTCTTTAGTGATGTAACTATACTAATATTGATCTCTTCTAGATTCTCTTCATTTGTAGGGTTTGATTGGGTCATGTGTCTATTAGTAGCATCAAAAACACTCTCTAACACAACCATTCCCTTCAAAATTTTGTTTTTCTTTATTTGGATGAATTCATCACTAAAAACAATCTCATTTCCATCAAACACTTCAACAGAATTTTAAAAGTCATTTTCTTGGCTATGGTATTCATCAACACATAAGAACTTGAGAAAATCTTGATCGTAATGAAAATCTGCAAGTGCCAAATTTTGTTAGGAATGGAAGGTCTGGTTAGTACTTCTAGCTTTGAGATACCTTCTAAGGTGATATCCTTATATTTTATAGAAATGTTGGCTAAAAAATCATCCATAACATTCTACTCTGTATCTACCTAGCTAATTGAAAATGCACCAAACAATTCAATTGTATCGCACACAACAACCTTATATTGTTTAAATACCTATATCTGATTTTAATAATGACTATGTAATTTATTTAAAATTTAAGGTAGTCACAAGTCGACTACTCAAAACCCAATACACACTATAGAATTAGGGGCATAACAAATGCTGTCAAATTTATTCCAAAGAAATATGGTGTTGATAAAATTTTTGTGAAAGAGTTTGTTACTATTGTATCTCTCTTCCTTTTTTTTCTAAATATTATTTACATGCCAAAATGTTGCTAAATATCTTGTAGAATGACTTTTGTAATAATCTCCTCAAAACATTAATATGGAAATATTTGCATGTTTAGTAATTGTTAAGTGGTTTGTAGGCACTTTGTCTTACAAAAAATTTAGAAAAATATTGAAGAAGGTAATAAAGTATTTTTAGATCTTATAAATGAATAAGTAAAGGGAATGGTAGTAGTTCTAAAGAAGCTAAATCTAGTATTTATATTTTAACTCACATTTCATATCCCATCATAATAATAAATCTAATTTGAGCATATTAACGATAGTTGATATGAATTTTAAAATTTATTGTAGAAAAATGAAATAAAAAACAAAATTTTATACCTTTTTAGAAAATGATCTAAAAAATTTGGATTTTTTTTTGGAGGGCATTAGAGATCCTTATTTCAACCCTTAATATTTTTCCATATCATTTATGTCTAATTAATAAAATAACATTCAAATTCAAACAAGAATTTTGTAAGTCAAAGAGAACAATTTGTAAACATTTTGACAAAATAAAAATTATAAAAAGTTTTAAAAAAATGAAGAATAAATAGATCAAATGATTAATTTAAAATCAAATACATAATAAGTCCAAATCAAAAATTAAAAGAGGTGTTAAAAATATAATTTAAAAATATAATTTTACTCTTGACAATCTTCTTTTGTACAATTAAATTAATATTATCAAATAAACTTTAATTAAAAATAGTTTTCTAACGAGTGAATTTTACAACTTTGACTTACAATAAATTGCATATATTTTATGGTATAATAATTTTGTAATATAATAAATGCAGCACTAAAAATAAATGAGAGATGCCACGTAGCAACAATCTACATAAGTCCTTTTTTCCCATTATTTAAAATAAAATTCATCTATATGCTATTATATAAAAAAAAAAATATATATTTATATATTTTTATATATGAACAACAATATGTGAGTATAATTTGAAGCAACAGTATGCTGATTCATATATTGCATTTTTATATAAATCCTACAAGGGTTTAGAGTGAAAATGTAATATCGATATACTTCTTCCATCTAATCTTCAGGGTAAATTTATGTTTATTCTTTCATATAGCGTATAAAGCGTACTACTTACAAAAGTTTATGATTATAACCTAATCTATGTCACAAATGCCGATTAGCAAGCGTCAAATCTCAATGCACTAGATTTCAGTTATCGCCATATAGAACATTCACCACAAGCATCTCCTACACAACCATACTTGATTTACAAAGATTAATTTTAAAATTTTAAAATATATTAATAAAAAACAATTATTTTATTTGTTTGCTTAAAAGTATTTATCTATTACACTATTAATTGGAATATCTACTCAATATATGATATATTGATCTTTCATTTTACTTCCTCTTTAAACTATAAAATCAATAATTTAAAGGAAAATGACATGTTTAGGTTATACTCAAAGCATATACATAGATATAAATTAAAAATTTGATTACACATAATTCAATCATAGTAAAAAATATATGTGTAAATATAAACTAAAAATGTGATTGTTTTTAATTTAATCATAACAGATATAAAATGTAATGTAATTAATATCTTAAAATATAATTTTAAGGAAAGAAAATAATTGTTGTATATATCATTTTGTGTAAAATATAAACATTTCATTTTATTGATGTACATGTGTGTATTTTTATTATATTTTGATAAAAATAAAGTTCAATTATATAATATCATTTCTATATAGTATCTTGTAGCCTTTTCCTAATCAATATTATTAAAAATGAGATTAAAAACATATGTTATTAAAATATAATTTTATCATAATCAAAATAAAACTTATGAAGAGATGTTTAATAATTTAGTCTTTTTTCAACAAATTTCATGTGACATTTATTATTTAAAGACGTTTTTCTTAACTTTTATATTCTATACTAATTTAATATTTAATCCAAATAAATACTTCATAAATAATTTGTTGTAAGTTAAAATTATTCTAATCTAAAATTTCAAGATAAAGATTAATCTTTTGATTATAACTAACAATTAAAATTATTTATTTTCTCTATAGACATGTCAAACTTATTTTAAAAGGAATCACAATTTTTTTTTTTCTTTCAAAAATTAAAAAATATATTTATCAATTTACGATATAAGTAAGAATTCCCACTTAATTTTTGAATCATGACATATAAGTTATTTTAAATGATTAATTAATATAGATTATAATTTAATAAAGGTGTATTTTAATTTATAACTTATCCATTAGATCATTTTAGTGGATAATATTCTCTACAAAATATTTACAAATTTGGTATGTACAAGCTCTAGATAGATTCATTCATATTTTGTGTCATATTCCATATTATTAGTACACATCAAAGACAAATGTGTCATATACAATAGTATTTATTTGAATACATGTCATTGTTATTTTTAAATATTTATATATATATATATATATACATTTTTATTTTGACATCAACACAACAATATATATCATTATTTCTTACATATGGTAAATCAAATAGTACATCAAACTAGATTTTATGTATCATCAACAAGGTTTAGAGAGAATGCATTTTAAAATCCTAATATTCTCTATCAACTTAGGAACTCCTCTCCCATTCTCAACGTTGAAAACTTCTCTCTTCTTGTATATATTGACCATTTTATTTTTTCCCGATGATACAAAATAAGATCCATTGTAAAAAACATCTCGTTCAGATCTCCACACCGAATTTGCACAAGCAGATGCTGGTTTGCACTCTACATGTCTTGTTACTTCCTTCTTGTAGCTCTCATTTGGTGTAGTGAAACTATTTCCTTCACTTAGAATGGTTGGGTGTGAACTCCCACCAATTGCGTATATATTCCATGAGTCATAATTGTTGTTTGCAACATGTATAAGTCCATATCGTGCCCTACAAAACCATTTTCTTTAATTTCATAATTTTCAATGAAAGAAAATAAATCTCCTAAAAAATAATCCCTCTATGTCTACTACTTAATACTTTATATCTTATCGTGAACGACTATTTTAATAAAATTTGAAACAATCAAATGTACTTTTAAAGAAAAAAAGTTGAATGGAACTATAATATTCAAAACATCTTCATTTGAAATATTAAAATATAAAAAAGTTAGTAATAAAAGTTTAAGGTTTAAATCTACCATATTTATGAAAATAATATATATTTTTTAAATTACCTTGGCATTCGTTGTCCATAGTTAGGTCCAAATTGATTGAATGCCACTGTTATGTTCATGTGTTTGTCACCACCATATGTATCATTATGCCCTATCAATATCACCTATTCAATAACCAACGGTAATTAATAATTTAAATTAATCATTATAAAATCCAAAAAAATGACTAATCAAATGTGTATTATAATTAAAAAGCACCAAGTTATTATGAACTTCAAAAATTCCTAATGCAATACATACATAAGACCTTGTTGAATAGTAGTATCATTGATAACAATGATCATCACTAAATTTATGAAGGTTTTTATTTTAAAAATAATTGTTGAAATTGATCACAAAGATCATTGCTAAATTTGTAAAGGTTTTGGTCGCAAAGATCATGTTGTTAAAATTGATCACAAATATTGTTGCTAAATTTATTAGGGTTTTTTTTCATAAAGATTATTTTTTAAATTGAATGTAAAGAACAATGATAAATTTGTGAAGGTTTTGGTTGCAAAGATCATTGTTGAAATTGTTTGCAGATATTGTTGCTAATTGTGTGAAGATTTTGATCACGAAGATCATTGGGAATGCTTCATTTCCTTTATTGATATATAACTATGAAAGTCATCTTATGATGGATAATGATTGAAAAATGTAATCAAGCATATTTAAAATAAGAATGATTTTACTTTCAAGAAGGCATTAGTGTTAAATATTCTTCATTTATACATAGATAAGCTAATAAACATATTTTTTTATAGGTGGCTCCCATCATTTAGTTAAATTGTGTGGTAAAATAAAATTTGAGGAGTGTTAAAATATAAGACATTTTATCACACTCCAATACATTTTTTATGTAAATTCATGTGTCATGCAAGAGACACATCTCTCCAAGCATGATACCTATTTAAAGATCTATGAAACTATCTATTTACATGAAGCAAAATATCAATTTAATCCCTTTGATTTTCTACATATATGACCTATTAATCCTTCATTTTACTTCCTCTTTAAAGAATAAAATTGAAAGGAAAATGACATGTTTAGCTTATACTCAAATCATATACATACATATAAATAAAAATTTAAAGTATATGTATAAATATATATAAAAAAATTGGTTGCTCAAAGTTTAATCATATAAAGTGTAATGATTTTAAAGTCTTAAGAAAAATATCAATTTAATCCCTTTTATTTTCTACATATATGAGCTATTAATCCTTCATTTTACTTCCATTAATAATTGAAGTGAAAATGACATGTTTAGCTTATACTCAAAGCATATACATATATATAAATTAAAATTTCAAGTATATGTATAAATATATATAAAAAAATTGGTTGCTCATAGTTTAATCATATAAAATGTAATGATGTTAATGTCTTAATTCAATAAAAAAAAATTGTGAATATAAAACTATTCTTAACGTAAGAAAATAATTGTCTGCTTATGCAAAACATTAATAGATTCTATTAAAAATTGATCACAAAGATTTTTGTTAAATATGTAAATGTTTTGGTCACAAAGATCATTACTGAAAGTGGTCACAAAGATCATTGTTGAAATTGATCACATAGATTAGTGCTGATTGTGTGAAGGTTTTGATCACAAAGATTATTGGGAATGCTTCACTTCCTTTATTCATATAACTATGAAAGCCATCTTATGACATGGATAAGAATGGAAAAAATTAATCAAATGTGTTCAAAACAAGAATAACTTTACTTTCAGAAAAGAATTAGTGTTAAATATTCTTCATTTGTACATAGGTAGCTAGTAAACTTATTTTTTTTAGGTGCTCCTCATTATTTAGTTAAATTGTGTGATAAAATAAATTTAATGGGGATGTTAAAAATATAAGTTTTATTTTATCACACTCCAATACATTTGTTATGTAAAGTCATGTGTCATACAAGAGACACATCTCTCCAAGCATGATACCTATTTAAAGATCTATGGATCTATCTATTTACATGAAACATAATATGAATTGAAGCTCTCTAATTTTCTACATATATGACCTATCAATCCTTCATTTTACTTCCTCTTTAAAGAATAAAATTGATAATTGAAATGAAAATGACATGTTTAAGTTTTAAGTTATACTTTATATTTACAAATCTAAAAGTTCAAGATAAACTTTAAGCTTTTAATTATAATTAACAAGTAAAATTATTTATTTTCTCTCTAGACATTTCAAACTTATTTTAAAAGGAATCAATCATTGTTTATGGCTTACTATATTAATAGTAAGAAGAAAATTGTATAAATATCTACACATGAAACATGTCATCTTATACATCACTCAAAATCACTCAATTAAATATTATCATAACTAAAAGAATTTAATTAATTTCTAAAAAATATTTATTAATTTATGATATAATTAAACAATCCCACTTAATTTTTTTTAGGTGCTCCTCATTATTTAGTTAAATTGTGTGATAAAATAAATTTAATGGGGATGCTAAAAATATAAGTTTTATTTTATCACACTCCAATACATTTGTTATGTAAAGTCATGTGTCATACAAGAGACACATCTCTCCAAGCATGATACCTATTTAAAGATCTATGGATCTATCTATTTACATGAAACATAATATTGTGGTTTGACTGTGAAGTGATTGCCATTCATTTCAACATGTAGATCGATCGGATATTGTGGCAAATCAAATAAACTGCTGTTTTATTTTGTGTGGAAAATGTGCTTACTTTCAGCATTTAACTGGGACACATGTTGATTAACGGAAGGAAAATGATTCTCTCTAAGCGAAGTTATGAATAATGAGTTTGGATTGTGTTTGACCAGAAAATTGCGCGGCCATGCACGTATCTGTTTGCATTTAATAAGCTTTTTGCCTTCAAATAATCTGTGTAGGCATATCGACAATTTTTTATTTCCACCTCAAAGTAAGACACCAGTTTTGCTAATAAGAGTTTTCACCTATTCAAATAAAAACTAGCACTTGCACCCCAATAAGGTGCAATACTTACGTCGATAGGCTGAGCCCACATTATTTACAGCCGTGAAAAGCAATGTCTGGCGTGAAGAAAGCAATGATCTATCTCACCTATCCCTCTCTACCTCTCCCTCACTCCCTCCCCCCTTCTCTCCCCCTCTTGCTCTCTCCTTCCCTCTCTATTTCTCTCTATATCACATATCCCTCTCTATCTATCCCTCCCTCCATCCCACCTATTTCTCTCTCACTCTCTCCTTCCCTCTCTACTTCTCTCCCTCTCTCACTTATTCCTCTCTACCTCTCTCTCCTCCCCCCTCTAATTCTCTATAACTCCCCTATCTCTCTCTACCTCTCCCTCCCTCCCTCCCTCTCCCTCTCTCACTCTCTCTAGCTCTCTCTTTCCTTCTCTACTTTTTTCTATCCCACCTCTCTCTCCCTCCCTATCTCTATCTCACTTATCCCGCTCTATCTCCCTCCATCCCTTTACCCTCCTCTCTCTCTCTTTCTCTATCCTTCCCTTTGTACTTCTTTACCCTCCTCTCTCTTTCTCTATCTCACCTATCCCTCTCTACCTCTCGCTCCCTCCCTCCCCCCTTCTATCTCCCTCTTGCTCTCTCCTTCCCTCTTTATTTCTCTCTATATCACATATCCCTCTCTACCTGTCTCTCCCTCCATCCCACCTATTTCTCTCTCACTCTCTCCTTCCCTCTCTACTTCTCTCCCTCTCTCACTTATTCCTCTCTACCTCTCTCTCCTTCCCCCTCTACTTCTCTATATCTCCCCTATCCCTCTCTAGCTCTCCCTCCCTCCCTCTCTCTCTCACTCTCTTTGGCTCTCTCTTTCCTTCTCTACTTCTTTCTATCCCACCTCTCTCTCCCTCCCTATCTCTATCTCACTTATCCCTTTCTACCTCCCTCTGTCCCTTTACCCTCCTCTCTCTCTCTTTCTATATCCTTTCCTCTCTACTTCTTTTCCCTCCTCTCTCTCCCTCTTTCTCTATCCTTCCCTCTCTACTTCTTTACCCTCCTCTCCAATTCATTCCAAAAACAACACTTCCTATACAACTTTAGTTTTTCATTTTTCTATTTGTTTATTGTTTGGATTTTATAACACAAAAAAAATTATATTTTTATTAAAAATTTATTATATTATTTTATTTAAAGAATCTTTTTTTATTTTATTTAAAGAATCTTTTTTATTTTATTTATTATATAAATTATTATTTATTTTATTTATTACATAAATTATTATTTATTTTATTATATAAATTACATAATTTATTATTATTTTTATTATATAAATTAGTATATAAATTATTTTATTTATTACATAAATTATTATTTATTTTATTTTATTTAAAGAATCTTTTTAATTTTATTTATTATATAAATTATTTTATTTTATTTTGATAAGTAGGAGGTTTCTTCCACGGTTGAATCATGATAGCAATATCATTATTTTATTTTATTTATTATATAAATTATATTTATTTCATTTATTACATAAATTATTATTTATTCTATTATATAAATTACATAAATAAATTATTATTTTATTATATAAATTACATAAATTATTATTTATTTTACTTATTACATAAATTATTATTTATTATATAAATTATTTTTGTAAATATAAATTCTCCAATTAAATTACTTATATTTTAACACTTTAAATCTCCTCTTTCAATTATCTAACATCTTTAAATTTGAAGAATAATCCATTCATCACTCAAACAATTAATAGTAAATTTAGACTTTACTTATATTAAAATAAATAAACAAATTATCTTGTTTTGATTAATGGCGTTATGTATTTGAGCTATATTGATATGGCAAAATTATAGGCTGATTTTAGTTTTTGTTTAGTTAATTTTTTGTGTGGTATAAACGAGGTTGGATGAGAGCCGACATGGCCGAAAATACAGCTGGTTTCTGTTTGACGTACTTTGATGCTTCGTGTTCCACGATGTCCCTTTGAAAAGTAGTTATTGTTTTTTTGGGTGTTGTGGATTTAAAATTAAAAAATTTAAAAATGATTTTGTCCTGCTGTAAATTGCGTGGGGTTCCCGCCGGTATTGGAAATGCCAGTGGGGTTCCCCCACGTATAATAGCCTATCGGCTAATAAGTCTAAAATAACTGGTAAATAAAATAAAATAAAACGACCCTTAGTTCTTCAAAGTAAATAATGTAAATAAATTATAAAATTAATAATTTTACATAAACAATTTAAAAATAATAATAATTTATGTCTACGACGTATTCTATTTGAAGTGAACCGACCTAATTTTTTAATTCAACATCTCTAATTGCTTGATGAGGGATGCAAGATGATTGAAATCATCTTTCCCATCTATTTTTTTCTATTTGTTGAATCGTAAATCTAATATCATCACATTTAACACCATCTAAAAGCCGAGCCATAAATCAAAGATATCATTACGTAAATCAAATATCATACCATTTGACACCGTGTAAAACACACTTCGTTACTTGCAAATTGTGTTGTAGAAAAATGGTTTTTTTTTTTGTTGAGACATGTATTAAATTAAGGAAGGCCTCCTTTTAAATTTTTTATTTTTTTCAAGCAAATTAATTGTGATGGGAGTAAATTAATTGTGTCGTTTTTAACCAAAGTCAATGCAAAAATCAATGGTCTTGTTACTTGATTAATTTTTTCATTTCTTACCTAATATATATGTAATATATAAACAAAATTAAAATTCTATATAATATATTATTATACATATATTGTAATTTTATATTTTATAAAAATAGATTCTATATATAATATATTCATTATAAATTCTAACTATATTAATACAAAGTTAATATATTAACAACTATCATACAATTCTTAGTAATTTACTATTTAACAATATTGTATAATTATATATATTAATAATAACCTCAATCTATAAATTATTTAAAAAAAAATAAAATAATATTCTTTAAAATATAAATATTTAAAAAATATACTTATTATAAATATTATATAATGTTATATATTACCTCCTAACATAGTGGTTGCGGATACTATGAACAAGGAGGATGATGGCTATATCCTGGTGAGGGGTAGAAAGAAGAAGAATTCTTCTCCTCCCCCTTAGCCCCACAAAGGGGTTACCACGAGAAGGCAAAAATAAGATTGTGGTTATGAACAATGAGGTCAAGGAAGGCCCTCTTTACAAAAAAGCAAGGAGTGAGATTGCAAGAAAGATATTGCAGACGGTGTTAAGAAGACCCTCTTTGACTTGTGCTCTAAGAGCACCCCCTCTTTGTTCAAATGAAGATCATTTCTTGGAATATCAGGGGGTTAAATAATGTGCATAAATATGACCTCCTAAAGAACCTAATCCGGGACCATAAGCTAGATATTTTATTGATTCAAGAAACTAAAATGCAAACGGATAAGTTGGAGGATTTAAAAAAATCTTTTTCAAGGATTGTGGATTTCATAGAGTTAGCTCTGATGGTGCCTTGGGTGGCCTAGCTACCTTTTGGAACTCTAGGTTGGTTAAAGGGTTTCCAATTACAGTTGGTTTCAATCAGGTGGACACTAGATTTGTTCACCTTTGGGACAACTCCTCCTAGGTTATCTCTAACATCTATGCTCCCAACTTGAAGAGGGCTAGGAAGATGCTTTGGGATGGGCTTGGATCTTTACGAGCTAGTTTTTTGGCTCTCCCTTGGTTGGTCATGGGAGATTTCAATACTCCCTTGTTTGATAATGAGAAATTGGGTGGCTCTCAAGCCCATCCTGACAGTCGCCTGGAGTTGAGAATGCTTATTGATGATAATGCTCTCGTTGATGTGGATTTGATGTGCTCTAGGCTCACTTGGTCTAATAAGAGAGTTGGTGCTAAGAATATCCAAGCTAGATTTGATTGAGCTCCTTTTTTGGCCTCATGGTTTGTAGACTTTGATTGTTTCCTATCTTTGATTACGATGTGTGCCTTGGATCATTTTCCCATCTTTTTTTTGGCTGACAAGGTTTGGGATAGAAAACGTTTTCCTTTCTATTTTGAAGCTATGTGGTTGAGGGATTCTAGGTTCATGGATTGTATCAAGAGTTGGTGGCAAGTGCGCATTGATGGGAGTACGATGTTCAGAGTGGCTAAGAAATTGGCTTTTGTGAAGAGAAATCTCAAGAAGTGGAATAGAGAGTCTTTTGGTCACATATTTGACTCTAATAAATCTCTTATTCAACGACTAGATCTTGTTCAAGGGGAAATCCAATCTAAGGGCCTGTCAAATGAGCTTTAGTTGTAGGAGGAATCTCTTTTAGTGTAACTTCATGATATTCTTACTAAGGAGGAAGATTTTTGGAGGCAAACATATCGTGTTATTTGGCGCAAGTCCAAGGATTAGAATTCTAAGTTCTTTCATCTAACTACCCTTAGGTACAAATTGTTGAATAGGATCTCCTCCATCATGGCTGATGGTTCATTGTTGTCTGATGAGGATCCTATTAGGAGCATTGTTGCTAATTTTTTTGAGCATCTTCTTAGGAATGAATTAGATTGGGATCAACATTGTGTGGAGGCTTCTTTGGATTTCATCCCTTAGCTTGTATCGAAGAATCTTAATAGGGATCTGATTGCTATTCCTTCTTTAATGGAGATTAAGGAGGTGGTCTTTTCCTCTGAAGGGAATAAGGCCCTTGGGCCTCATGGCTTCCTTTTTCTATTTTTCCAATCTTGTTGGGATTATTGTGGTGGAGGATGTGATCAATTCTACCAAGGAGTCTTTTGGCTCTAGAAGATTGATTAGAGAATTGAATGTGACTTTCATTGTTTTGATTCCCAAGACTGCTAATGCCAATGACTTTAGAGATTTTAGACCAATCAGCCTCTATAATTCTATTTATTTAAGGTCTTCTCTAAGGTTTTGGCCACTAGGCTCCAAAGGATTCTTCCTAATCTAATTTCTAAGCACCAAAGTGGTTTTGTTAGGGGCCGACAATTCCTCGACTCTATCATTACGGTCCATGAACTTGCTTGTGCTCTCTTTATACTAATAAGAAGCTAGGTTTTTTCTGAAGCTGGACCTTCTCAAGGCTTACGATAGGGTCAGTTGGAAGTTCTTGTTGGCTATTTTGGCTCACTTTGGTTTTTGACAAAAGTTTCTGCAACTCGTCGAACAACTTATTTTGACTCCTTTTGCTATTATTGTGAATGGTTCTCCTTCTCCTTTTTTCTAGAGCTCATGTGGTTTGAGGAAGGGAGATCCTATGTCTCCATTTCTTTTCATTTTGCTGGTGGAAGTTTTGGGTCGGAATATTTAGAAGGCATTATCTTCTAGCTCCTTGAGGGGTCTTACCCCTTCTTCTAGATGTGAGCCTACTACTCATCAACAATTTTTTGATGATACTATCTTGATGGGTGGATCTTTTGTTCGTGAAGTTAGGGTTGTTAAAGTGATGATTGAGGCTTATGAGAAAGCCTAAGGGCAGCGTATTAATATTCCCAACAATCAAATTTTCTTCCTTAATACCCCAGATTTTCTCCAATTGAAGCTAGCAAGGATCCTATCCTACAATCAGGGTGATTTGCCTTTGACCTATTTAGGGCTTCCCTTGTGTATTTCTAAGACTTAAGATACCTTCTGGCTTGAACTCCTGGACAAGTTCAGTAGAAAGCTAGTAGGTTGGAAGGGTATCCTTCTCATCTAGGTCGGGAAATTGCAACTCATCTCATCCACTCTCTAGAATCTCCCCTTGTATGCCATGAGTTTATTTAGAATTCTTGCTAAACTTGAGGAGAAAATGGATTAGATCATGAGAAGTTGTTTGTGGTCAGGGGTTGAAGCTAAATCTAGAATTTCACTTGTGGCATGGTACTCGGTGTGCAGGCCTAAGAATTGGGGTGCTCTAGGGATTAGAAATATAAGATATTTTAACAAGTCTTTACTTTTGAAGAACATTTGGAGGCTCCTTAGTGGGGAGGCGGGTTGGGCCTCTCTAGTCAGAAATAAATATTTTTATGGTATGGGCAGACCTTGGAATATGCTAGTTTCAGATGCTATCACTATGGGTTCTTGCTTTTGTAGAAATATCATCCCCTACAGGGACCTAATTTTGCTAAAGGTGTTAGGTAGTTGTTGGGTGATGGTTCCAAAATTCTATTTTGGGAAGATGCTTAGTGTGATTATGAGCCTTTGATCAATCATCCATGGGCCCCTCCTATTGTTTTGGTGTGAAAAATCCTTTTTGGTGACTTGGTGGTAGACTATATATCTAGAATGGGAAGTGGTCCAATGCTTTTCAAGATTGGGACCCTTCGTTGATTATCCTTCAGGAGTTCTTGTGTAACATCAAGATTCCTCTTTTCCAGAGAGTTGATCGTGTGATTTGATCCCCTTGTGATAATGATAAGTTTTTTGTGGCCTTAATCTGTATGAATTCGTTGGAGAATCCTAACTCCTTTCTATTTTGGGGGAAATTATGGAATACATTGTTGATCCATAAGGTGAATGCCTTTTTCTAGGTGATTATGCAAAGCAAAGTGTTAAATCTAGATAATCTTTGTAAAAGGGGATTTGTAATTCCTAATAGATGTGTGCTTTGTGAATTTGATGCGGAGAGTGCCTTCCACCTTCTCCTTGGTTGTAATTTTTCTTCTCTAATCTAGAGTATATATATTAACATGTATTTTTGTGTGTGCTCACTTCTAGATGCTTCGATATGGACATCAATTTGTAAATCATTTTGTTTATAAGTTTATATATGTATATATATGTGGATATATACATATACACAAATTTATAGATACATTTAAATAAATATGTTTATCTCATTAGTATCTGCTTTATTATTGAAAACAACATTAGGAATATACACATATGTATATATATGTATATATATACTCATACATGTGTATATATTTATATATACAAATATATATATATATATATATATTTATATTTGTATATGTATCCTCGTATATGAAATATGATGTTCGAAAAGGAAAAGAATAGAATAAGTTTTACTTCTACAATTAATTGTTTGATAACTAGTTAATTTGGGGTTTAGATAAGGGAGAGATGATATTAAATAATGAAATTAGAAAATAGTAAATGAGTAGGAGGATTTATTTTATAAAATTATTTTAGATAATTATGGAATTTGATTGAAAGAATGAGCTTGATGAATATTTAGGAACTTGAATTGGTAGCATTGTAAATGTTATTGTAGCACCCCTCCATTTTTCTCTTTGTATCAGACAATGTTCTACTTTGTTATGCTTTGTTTTCTGCTAGCACTTAGACTTTGATATACTATGATGCTTGATTATTATTTGATCACCAACTTTAGGGTGATGTGGATTTTATATTATGATGTGATGGTGTTTTATTTTGATGTTATCATTATGACATGCTTTGGATTAGCATAATGGTTATTTGAATTAACATTGTTATATGCACATGAGTATATTATTGATGTTAGAATCGCCAGTTTTTTGATATTGTATTGGTGAAGGGGATGAAATTGCATCACTCGCTTGTGAGCGCCCTGCGATTCCACAATTATCTCTTCACGGTGTGTTTTATGATGATATCTATATATATATATATGCATGTTCGATATATACCTTGTTTACAGGTTTGCAGGTACAGGACATCGACTCCACCTGGCTTCACAGGTTTGAGCGTGTCCATTGCCCAACGATAATGTTGATTTGGAGATAGTAGCTAGGATTCTTGTGTCAAGACACCACCCTAGTCATAGTGCGTCGTCAGTTCTAGTTGGTTTTGTTTGTTAAATGTTGTTTAATTTTTGAAATTATTTATGTTGCAAAGTTTGTAAAAGGTAAATAATAGATTTAAATATTTAAGTCGATTATTAAATTAATCTGGTTTATTATGTTAGAAGATGGTAATTAATTAATTTAATCTAATTGGTAAAATAATCTAATCTTAGGATTATATTATTTTATGAATTAATTGAATTAGTTGAATTAAGTTAAATTATAAATTCTAAGTATTTTAGAAATTATTAAATTTTTTAATTTTTAAAATATCTTGAGGATTTGGTGCAATTTGGTTTTAAAAGATATTTTGGGTTTTCAACATGTGTTGGAAAAATTTATGAGGGTTGTTGGGAAAATTTATTCACGGAGAAATTATTGGCTATAACGGGAAGAAGTGGGAAGCTTCTTCAAAGAAGAAGGATAGCAGATATTTTAGGTGGGGAAAAGGTTTTAGAAATTAAGTTTTGGTTATTGCATTCTTTTGGTTTGAAATTTTGGAAAAATATACAGTCTTGGGAAAGTTTTTGTGTTTTGGAATTTTATTGTTCTAGAGGAAGCTCTGGTTGATCTAGGAAAAAGCTTGGATTTGTGGAGGAGGTGCTATGCCAATTCACATCTTCTCAGGCGTTGGATTTCAGGTTCCTCTTTCAATTCTAGTTAGTTTCTTATCAAAAAATCTTCTTAGTTTAGATTACTATCTGGGAAAAGATTGTCTATGCAATGTGTAAATCTTTTGAGTTGTAAAAGCTGTAAATGTCGTATGTGAAATTTTCTATGAAAATGATATCCTCTCTAGAATGAAATCTTCTGTTGGATCTATTTCAAGTTTTAAATTGGGATTATTGTAAACATAGAAGAACCCATAAGAATACAACTAGAGATCTGGTAAATTCTCTGTCAGGAAGAAATTCTTCTGTAGAAATTATCTTCTCAGGAAAATTTGGGTAGAAGTTTTTGTAGAGAAATTTTACCCCAATTCATTATTGAATTTGATTTCTATAGGAAATGATCATTTTCGATAAAATCATTTGTCTAAAGAAAATTTAGGGAAAAAGACCTCTGTGTAAAAATTTCTTCTCTTTGTAATTTTTTTTTTGGTATTTTCCTGTAGATGGCCATTTTTGAAATCATATGCCCAATGAGAGCATTCAATCCGATAAATTTATATATATATATGTTTGTTATGGGTGATGCCACAATAATGGGTTACACTTTTTGGGACATCCTGATTTTTGCTGAAATCACATATTTTTAGAAAATATAATGATTTAAGCCTTAAAAAGGTTCCATTTTAAGGGTTTTAATTGAAGAGGGTTTGATCAAACCCACTTATATCAAACCCACTTATATCAAACCCCCTTGGATAGAAAGCCACTAGTTTTAAACTATACCTATAATGGAGTCTCCTCTACACCTATCAAAATGCTGATAAAAAACCACTTTTGATTTACCTTTTAGGGGATCAAATTAATTAATTAATTTTTTTTTTTTTGTAAACATGCAGTCCTTATTATAAGCTTCCCAAAAAGTATAATTTTAAATATATTTAATTTTATTATTATATTTATTTTTTATTTCTTGTGAATGTAGGTTTTTCAATGAACATCGAGGTCTTTATTTCACACATACCGAAAAATAGGAAAAGAGAGAAAAAAAATTCTTAAAAATCCATGTACACTAGCTATTGATGTCCTAATTCCAACAAAAAAAGAATAAGTTAATTCAAATGAATACAAAAAAAGTTATGTAGCTAAAAGTATAATATATCCAAATTATAATTACTCTGAATTAGAAAATTAATTAAAAAATATGTATGTAACAAAAAAATATGAAAAAATATCCATCCCCTAGATAATGGTGTGAAAACACTATATTTAAAAAATTAGAATTGTATGCTTTCTATAAAAAAAGTTATGCAGTCGAAAGTAAGCATCAGTTTTTGAAAATGATGTTTAGTAAAAAAAATAAGTTAATAAAAACTACATAAAATAATTCACAAATTATATTTTAATTTAAAAAAAAAATATAATTAGATTCTCAACACAAAATATCACAAATCACTAGTTTTGTTAATCTTCAAATTCTTAATGGTTTAGCTTCTATAGGCATACGAAAGTGAAGATCTGGTGAAAAATGTTGATTTCAATGTCAAGTTTGACCAAAAAGTGTAACCCATTATTGTGGGATCACCCTTATATATATATATACGCACACACACATATATATAAATATATATACATATATTCATATTATTCAATGTATCCTTTGTAAATGGACTCGTTTGAAACCAAATTAAAGATTTTATTTTGGAAAATCGAAATGTTCGTACGTGGATTTCTTTTTATTGAATTCGTAAGCTTTTTGTTTACAAAAAAATAAATATAATTTTTGGGTGGGGGTGTTGTGCACACCCCACCGCCTCCACATATGGGAGGGTTCAACCACCAATAGGCAATGCCCTCCACAACTGCGTGGAGGGAATGTTGCCTTTGGCAAAGTAGCCCCCCACACAATGGGGTAGTCGGTTGTATATAGTACAGTCTGGCGCCTTAATAACCTTCGTTCGCTCAGAACTTTAAACAATTTTGTGTGTGGTTTTTAAGTTGGATTCTAATGTATATAATATATATATATATTATATATTTATATATACACAGATATATGTATATGAATGTATATTCATAAATATATATATCTATAAATGTATTTATATATATTAGTTTATATTATTTTGAGAATTTTGCTTAATATTTGTTTTAAATTAGGTGCATGCAATTTATGTACAAATAGAAGATTTGGCTGGAAATAATCCTTAGTGAAAATTATTATCTTATTAAAAGTATTCAAGGAATTGAAGTACAAATTAGTTAGATTTTTCCTTCTCTGTTTGTAAGGGTTTTTATTTAATTAAATTATTTGGGAAATTTTCTTTGATGTAAATTACTGAAGGGGAAATTGGATTTAGTATATCTGAAGATTAGCGTTATTCCCTATTTAATTTCCCTTTGTATGAAATTTCTTCTATTCTTATTTTGGGGAAATTTGTTAGATGTGTTATAAGTCTTCCAGATGTGTTATAGATTCTAGGGGTTGTTGTAATTTTATTGTCAACCCATTTTTTTACCCTTGGTTAGTGCATATTGTCTTATCATTAAATCACTAGTTTTCACGAATGGGGATTTGTTGCCTCCTAGGTTTGGAGTGGAATTCATTATTTGTTGTCTCCTAGGTTTGGAGTGGAATTCGTTATTTGTTTCCTCCTTTGTTTGGAGTGGAATTTGTCATGTGTTGCCTCCTATAGTTTAGAGTGGAATTTTTTTTCTATTTTTGTGCACTATGTTATCCTTGGTTTTTGGTTTTTTATCCGTGTGTTGTCAGTAGGAGAGTGGCTTTCGTTAGGGGCTAGAGCCCTGAAGAGGTAAACTGGGTAACCTTTCAAAAGTAGTTAATCAAGTGAAAACATAATTTAAAGTAATTAGGGGATTGGGTAGTAATTCATATTAATTCAGATAAGATAGCCTCACTCATGGACTCAAGTGCTTGTTTGGGCTTGGGATGAGTGGGAAGGCCTAGAATGGCGAAGGTCATCTACCTTGTCTCTTCAAAAGGTATGTGATCCCGCATGAGTGAGTATGGGGGTCGAGGATCGGTTGAGGTTGTCAAGGTTTAACTAGATAGGGGCCGGTAACCTATGAAGATCCACATTGGGTAACCCATGTCGAGTTGGTGTGATGACACTCTTCCTACGACAACAATTTATGTGTATGGTTCAGCTGAAATACTTGATTCTGTAATGCTGGAGGAAATGTAACCAATCTATTAGTATTGTATTTGTGTTTGATTAGTTTAGTTTTGTGTTAGCCTGTGTCTTTAGGTAGTTGGTCTTGTCTAGGAATCCTAGTTACTATCTCATAGCATGGGGAGTGGGCCTTCGAGTACCACTTAGTTGGGAGGAGCGTGCACCCTACTATGTTGGGTCCCCTTTCTTCTGTTCGAGATGGTGAGATCTTCCAGTTGGAGAGCCCGTTGATACCGGTTGATTTATTCCATGCATTGTTTATTGTATCAGTTGACTCTTGTACTTATATTACTCCTCAAGTTGTGTTAGAGGAGGTCTCATGTAATTTGTAATCACTTATGTATAATCTTCCTCATTTTGGGAATGAGTATTGTAAATCTTATTTGAAAATTAATGTAATATTTGAATTTTGATGTATATCTAATCTATGTGATGCAATTTTAATGCTTGGAATGTATGTACTTTAAAATAATAAGTAGTTAATCTTATGCTATGAATGTATTTATGTTTATGTTATGGGAATCAGATGTAACCTTAGTCACGTGCCTTAGAGGATGTTGCTGATAGTTAGTGCACCATTCATGTTTTGATTAAAGGTAAAAAATAGGTTTTGAAGGGGCTCCGAAACCCTTTACAAATGAGCACAACTGAACAAAAAGGGAAAAAAAACTACGCAAAAATCAGCCCAATGAAAGCAAACCATCAGCCAAATAATAGCCAAAAAGAAGCCAACCAAACACACTACATATTCTTCAAGGTTTCAACAACTTCCATTTCAATATCAACCATTTTCTGCACTTCATCCATAGTATCAAAAACCTCCTTCCCAGAAGCCCCAACCTTAGCTTTCATTCTATTTCTTGTTCTGGCCCTAGGCCCACCTGTTTTCACCTCCTCAATCAAAACCTTACTTTTATCAGTATCCATCTCACCAGCCCCACTCGCATCCAACACTTTATCCCCAACAATAGAAACAACAGTAGGCCCAGACTCTTTTCTCTTTTTAGCAATGATAAAAGGAGAAATCATCATGGCAAAATCCAAAGTGCCAACAAGTTTAGACACCTCACCACTTTTCAGCACCACTTTCCTCATAGCAGAATCTAGAGTACCCATAATCCTAGTAGCCTCACCACTCTTCATCAACATTTTCCCAATTTTATCCACTTTATCCTCAAGGGATAAAATTTTGCTTCAAATTAATGGTTTCCTCAGTCATAGTACTAGCCACAATGTTCAATGATTCCATTAAATTATCAATTTGGCTCTGGATAGCAGGGTCCTCAGCCTTACTCGCCACACCTCTTATCCTAACATTAATCCTATTAATTTCATGAAAAAACCATTTAAAATTTTAAAACTGCATATTAGCAGGAACATGAGCCAAGCCCAACACATCAGACAGATCTTCCCTATCAAAATTTTCAATTCTATCCTCCACAACATCATCCTCATCAGCAAAACTATCCTGAATCTTTTCAACCTCAATGTCCTTACATTTATCCATAGGAGTAGGAGACTTTAGCTTGTGGATGGAGCATGCAAGATCCTCCACCATGGTCTTCCTTTTCAACTCCATATCCCCCTCCACTTTTTTAGAACCCCTAGTATGACCACCACCCATAGCACCATCCTTCCCCTGCACAAACCCAGTGTCAACAATCTGGGAGGTCTCACCATAGACACCACCAACAAGAGAGAGCGGGAAACCATTCTCCAAAATTTGACTAGCAGATATCAACTCCCTACTCTTACGGCTTCCCACCTCAGGATCCTTGGCATGTTTAGGAGGAGGAGATGAAGCTTCCCCATATAGGTCAGTCTTATCCTTGGCATCCATAGGACGAGCCTCAATAGTCGCATCATCGCTACATGTAGTGTAGCCCCCTTTGTCAACAAGCTTTTGAACCCCCATTTTTCCTAGAATAGGGGAAGAGGGACCCTCCTCAAAGGAGGCAAAGGAATCCCGAATGTAGTCAGCATCATCATCTTTTTTAGATTTTGACTCCTTATTCAAAATAAGCCTTCTTCTCTTGGCCTACTTGCTAACCCTTTCTTCACCCGACTCCGTCTCATAACCCTCCTAGGCTTTGCCAACATCATCCTTCAGAGACACCAAAGATTTGTGCACCTCGTGTGCTTTCACATGCTCATAAATTAGAAGAATTAAGCCAACATGCAGAACCAGACTCCTAGGGTTTTTCATGTGCTCCTTGATCCCAGTATCCAACGACATCAATAGATAATAAGGAAAAGACACCAATTTCTTATGCCTAAAATGGTTCAACAAATGATCTGTATAGGATCTAGACTAAATTGCAGATTGAATGCTTAACTTTTACAATGATTATTCCAAGTTAATAATATCAAAATTAACTTATGGAAATAATTAAAATGACAAGGTGATAACAACAGAATGAGAGAAAAGAATGGAGAAAGAGATGCAAACAACATTTGATTACGGAGTTCGCCACAAACGTGACTACGTCTCCGGGTCCACTCCAATAGAGAGACCGATCCGATTAACTCCAAAATCAATTACAATGCACCAAGCCCATAAGCTTCAAGTATTTTGGCAGCATGACAAGACTCCGACGTACAATAAGGGCTTGAAAAATCTCCAGCACCTCTCTTCGTATCACCTGAGAAAAAAACTTCCCCTTTCACTCTCACCTCACACCCCTTTAAATACAAAAAATTAACCCAATATGGTATAAAACCATATGATTTACAAAATTCTCCAAATCACATAATAATCTTTAACAATCTCCCTAAAACAACTTAATCTCCCATAAAAATCTTACAATATCCTTAATAATCTCTTAAAAAATTATTTAAGCCCTTCAATAATATTTTCCTATCGGGCTTTTGATTTTTGGGAGGTTATTGTTTGTTTTTTTTTTTAATTTAAATTAGGTGAGTTTGTTTAAAAATTAAGGCATTCGGGGTTAAAATATTAACAAATAAACCCGATGCCAGTAAATATACTAAAGCCATTCGATGGCCCACCGGTGTCTTAGCATTTTGTTAGGCCGGCGGTTGCGGGTTCAACCCCCGCCGCTGGCTTTTAATAGCCATTTGCCAAATTTTCAAACAACAAAAACAACCCGGATCTATATTTAGTAGAGCGCATGGAGTCTGGTGTAACGACAAAGACTTTAGTTAGTAGGCGGTAGGTTGGGGGTTCGAATCCCCCAACAAATTTTAACAAACAAACCAACATCCGCCGCGGAGGGAGGAAATGCAGTTGCCACGTGTCGCACCAGGAGGGTGCCACGTGTCAAGCTCCAATACGCTGAGACCGCTGACGTGTATGTCAACCGTGATGATGACGTGTATGCTGACTGTACTTTTTGCAACTCACCATGCCACGTGTCCAAGCCCGATTCGCCAGACCGGCTGACTTAGATGCTGATGTGGATGTTGACTCGGATGATGACGTGGTGTACGGACTGCTGAATGGACCGATGACTGTGCTGCCACATGGATGCTGACATCATCGTACGAATGACACGTGTCAACCACGGATTGGTCCATTTTGATCTGCACAGATGCTGATGTCATCATGTACGGATGCTGACGTCATCATTGTACCTTCAGTCCACCAAGTCAACCTGAAACTTTGACCAGCTGTATCTTGAGCCTCCGATGTCGGATTTCAACAAAACGAACGCCGTCAGAATCATCTCAATGAGCTTTTCGCGATGACGCCAACTTCAAAAAATTTTGACGACATCATTTTTTTTGCTTCCTGGACGCCCTCTGATCCCAGTTTGACCCAAGGTTTGACTGGCCATAACTTGCACAAACAGACTCCTTTTCACTCCATTCAAGTTGCATTGGAATTAGGACGTCGAGCTCTTTCTGATGGTGCTAATTCTGGAGAGAAATGAGACACTTCAATTTTTACTAAAAATATCCACTGGATCAACAAAAGAAAATGGTATTTGTTGATGGTTGTGTACCTTCCCTCCAAGGTAACATACCTCATGAATTCTTCCGCCAAGTTGCACCAGAGTGCTTTCAAAGAGTTCCTATACCAGTCACCACTTTTAACCTTCCTGAGATCCGCCACCTCGTTATCCTTGAAGAAAATCGAAATCGCATCTTGCGAATCTTTCTTGTCCCTAAAGACCTTCATCCCATGTATGGCCAAACCAATAATTTGAGCAATAAATTCTTCATCCACCACAATCTCTCTGCCACCCAAGTTAAGGATCCCATCATTCCAACCTTTAGCCACCATCTTAGTAACCTTCACATTGAAACCATGTAGTCTTTCCATATAGACAATAAGACCACCTTTCTCAAGGATCTCCCACACCTTCGTCTTCTACTTAATAGTGTCACAAGACTTGGGCTCAACACAATTCCTGTCCCCACCCATCTCGGAATTCAGCTCCACACACAACCAAAAACACCTAAAAATGATACACATCTTGCCCAAGCTATAAATATAAAAAAGAAACCTCCAAAAACTTTGGCTATAGGCACTGAGAATCCATGTGAAACCCACCAGAGGACAAAACGGTAATAATGAAGCATAGCTACAAACCAAAAAAAATCCATCCTTAGTAATCAAAACTTTATCACCCTCATTCAAATCTTTCATCCACATGATAAAGGACATACATCCCACCACGCAGGCTAGGATCCAAAAACTATCAAATCTCATTAATGATAATAGTCATCGCCTCAAAAGGAATGGAATCATTAAAATTCCATACCTTAAATGTTCCTAACTCCAAAGTTAGCAAAGAAATCGGCTAACTTATTTCCCTCCCTCAAAATATGGGAAATATAAACATTATCAATAGAATTCATGATTTCAATAGAATATTTAATCAAGGCTTCAATAGTCCATGATGGGGGAGAGATCGCTTTCAGATTATTAATAATATTTAGGGAATCACCCTCCACCCAAAATTTCTTATATCCTTGGTGTTGATCCAATTTAAGACCATGGTAGATTGCAGCCACAGTGCACCTTTCATGTTAATATTGCACTTTAAAATAAAATAAAAAAATTCTACACTTTCGTAGTTGTTGCAAATTCCTCTAGGGTTACATGGTGGGGTGTTACACATGGTATCAGAGCCTGATTTTAAACACTGGGTGCTCTGGGATTATGATAAACCCATTAAGATTTTAGTTGCGTAGGTTTTAAGTGTGTAACTTGTCTAATACCTTGGTGTGTCTATGTAGGATCATGCCTCCCAGATGAAGATGAGGTAGAGGTCGAGGTTGTGGCCATGTAGGTGGTCGTGGAGGGAGTCAACATGATTCACCTCCTCATGTTCCCCATGATTATGATCATGAGGAGAATCAGGCATCTGAAAATTCCCCAGGGGGAGGAGATCAGCATCAGGATCCTCCAAGGATCGAGGGCGCACAGTTGTGCAAGATATTAGAGGAGGCACTAGCTCACCTTGGGGTGAGATAGGGTGGAGATCAGGTTAATGTTGGTGAGAGGGAGGTACCAGTTTAGTTAGAGGCAGTCATAGCTGCACACATGAGGGATTTTCTTAGAGCATGCCCACCCACCTTTGATGGATCTGGGAATGGTCTTGAGAAAAAAGACCTAGCTGATTGATCTGAACCGATGCTTTACGATGCACCCCTATGGTAGCCATACCAAAGCTCAGTGTACGATTATGCATTTGAGAGGATTTTCTTCTACTTGGTGGAGGTTAGAGGAGTAGAAGCTCTGAATTTATATTAATTTTGTGTCATGGGACATGTTTCTTGAGAGGTTCAGAGCCTGATTTCTTTCTGATCATTGGAGGCAGCATTGTGGTGATGATTTCCATGCCTTGTGTGCCAGATAGCGATGTCGGTGGAGCAGTATGAACATCATTTTTATGAGCTCAAGCAGTTCACTGGCATTGGAGATGACGAGGGCATGCTCGTCCATCATTTTTTCAAGGGCTTAAACACCCGAATCAGTGGAGGTGTGCGGGTTTTCGAACCCAAAACCATGGAGATGGCGGTGGAGAAGGCGAGGCTTATTGAGGAGAACTTAGCGATGGCATTGGGTGGCCATACAAGATATCGGTAGAGGCTACTAGGGTAACCCAGGATGGGGATCGGGGCCTAGGAAGATCTGCTAGGGTAACCCATAACAAACTATGTGATGACACTCCTCCTACGAAAACCTAGTATTCCCTTGTCTCTTGTCTCCCTTTAAAATTTGTGTACCTCTAGAAGCGGTGTTATTGTTGTTTGATGTTATACTGTACTTTTACATTGGAGTCATGTTAGCCTTGTGTCATCTTTTGTATCTTTACTATTGTGGTGGGATCTTAATGTTGTCTCCTAGCACGGGGAGTGGGCCTTAGGGTTCCACATGGTCAGGAGGAACATTCCTTGTACTCCATTGGGCTCCCTCACTTGGTTCGTGTTCATGGAGACTACTCCTAGTTATGAAGACTTCTACACTTTTTCTAGTTCATGAGGATTATATTTCATGTACTTGTATTGTACCCTATACCTATTGTGTCATGTATTATACTTCTAATGTACTCTCCTCACATGTGTTCGAGGAAACATTGTTGTTCATGATGTAATGATGTAATGATGTAATATTGTAATTCATTGTTGAACTTCTCTTGTAATTAATTAAGTTAATGATGCACCTTATTTATATTAGTTAATGAAATTGATTCGAATGGTATCTATTGGTGACATGTTATGGTTAATTAATTAATATTGTAATTCATTGTTGAACTTCTCTTCTAAATCATAATGTCAGAAGCAACATCATTAACCATAACATGTCACCAATAGATACCATTCAAATCAATTTCATTAACTAATATAAATAAGGTGCATCATTAACTTAATTAATTATAATTAAAGTTCAACAATGAATTACAATATTACATTATTACATCATTACATCATGAACAACAATGTTTCCTTGAACACATGTGAGGTGAGTACATCAGAAGTATAATACATGATACAATAGGAATAGGGTATAATACAAGTACATGAAATATAATCCTCATGAACTGGAACAAGTGCAAAATTCTTCATAACTAGGATTAGTCTCCACGAACAAGAACCAAGTGAGGGAACCCAATGGATTACAAGGCATGTTCCTCCTGATCATGTGGAACCCTAAGGTCCACCCCCCATGCTAGGAGACATCATTAAGGTCCCACCACAACAGTCAAGAGACAAAAGATGACACAAGGCTAACATGACTCCAATGTATAAGTACAATATAACATCACATGACAATAACACAACTTCTAGAGTTACACAAATGTCAAAGGGAGACAAGAGACAAGGGAATACTAGGTTTCCTTAGGAGGAGTGTCATCACATAGTTTTCTATGGGTTACCCTGGCAGATCTTCCTACACCCCAACCCCCATCCCAGGTTACCCTAATAGCCTCTATTGATCTTTGGCCCCCATACAACCCTATGTGGAATCAACATACCTCTCATGAGGAAGAGGTAGTTTATCTTGTCATTCCAGGCCTTCTCAACTCATCTCAAGCCTGAAAGAGCACTTGAGCCATGAGTGAGTCATTCACTTATCTTGATTAGTGTGATTACTACCCAATCCCCTAATTCATTTTAGGTTATCACTTAATTGTGAAACTCCCATATGGGTTACCCTGGCACCACTTTGTGCATCGACCCCCATCGAGAGACACTCCCCTACTAGCAACTAGGAACCCAATGAAATCAACAAGGGAAAAGCCAACATGCACAATCACAATAACCATATTTATATACACAACAAGGTGAGGCACAAACCATCCTACATACAAGTTCCAACCACAGTGGAGAATATAACATGTAAGGCTAATGACCCTCATACTTAATCAATACAAAAAATTGTCTCAAGGATTATCTATGAATTCTATCAAGAAGAGAACTGTCCCCTAGCCTCTGGAAGACTCCTAATATCCACTTCACACAAAGAATTAAATAGTAGAACAATAGACCACAATCCTTTCCAATTCAAAAGCCTTTCATCTTACTTCATACAACTACTCAAATCAATAATGGAATCACATAATACATTATAACATTTACAATGCTACCGATTCAAGTTCCTAAATATTCATCAAGCTCATTCTTTCAATCAAATTCCACAATGATCTAAAATAATTTTATAAAATAAATCCTCCTTCTACTCATTTACTATTTTCTAATTTCATTATTTAATATCTTATCTCCCTTATCTAAACCCCAAATTAACTAGTTATCAATAAATTAATTGTAGAAGTAAAACTTATTCTATTCTTTTTCTTTTCGAACATCATATTTCATATACGAGGATACATATACAAATATAAATATAAATATATATATTTGTATATATAAATCTATACACATGTATGATTATATATATATATATATATATTTATATGCGTATATTCCTAATGTTGTTTTCAATAATAAAACATATACTAATGAGATAAACATACTTATTCAAATGTATATATATAAATCTTTGTATATTTATACACACACACACACTTATAAACAAAATTATTTATAAACTAATGTCCACATCGAAGCATCTATAAGTGAACATGCACACAAGAATACATGTTCAGATATATATATCGGTTTTCATATAAGGGAGGTCTATGGTGAGCATCATACAACTGTGATCATATAAGTCGATGCATGTAAATCTATAGTATTCCCTAAACACTACAATGTATAAAGTATATACCATGCACCCCAATTGCACTCATTAGCAACGACTCAAGGGATATAATAATAAATTGCATTCGATGGATATATTCAAATCGACCTTTATAAAACAGGTGACACACTGGTTACAGGTCGTGCCCAAATAATTGATGATAAACCAAAACCTTCAGGAAAATCTAATTAATAGTATAAGGCTGCATAATAATTACGAGCATACCTACGCCTGTAGGTGAATGGAAATGAAACCAAAAGTGAAGGTAAATAAAACTAAAAGAAAAGGTCATAAGACTATTGACAAAATTCCAAAAAGGGTGTCGATTCGTAGAATGCAATTATACATAAGATGTGAAATTGGATTAGTGGAAGGCTTTAGAAACTTCCAAGAAAATGCAATCTTTAGGTAAATTTATGAGCAATGAAATTATAGGAAAGCTCTCAAAATCTTGAATGAATGATGCCCTCAAAGAAATATATAAACCAAGACATAACGAATTAGCTGTGTGAATGAAAACAACATAGTATTTCTAGAGAGATAACATAGGAAATAGCTTGAGAGGCTCACAAAAGAATGCAATGGTTTCCAAGCGTATACGAAATGGGTTAATTTAAAACTTTAGGGAATCATCCAATGATAATTTATAGAATATACAAAATGTTTTGTAGAAATATCCCAAGAAATTCTTTCAGAATCATCTTTTATAATTTATTTCATTATCAAAACAAACAGAGGTGTAATCAAGAAGTAGTGGAACCTGATTAAGTCGTTTAGCTGGACAAAAATTTGATGCAGAGCTTGCTACTTTCGATTTGTAGCTTCAATTATCTTCAAAATTTCCACAAAATTGCAAATCCTCCAATTTCCAAAGCTTCCCAAACCCCAAGAAACACTTTCAAGAACTAGAAAAATATTCACAGCAGAGAAAAAAATTAGTTTTTCCAGAATAACAAAAAGCCCCTTTTCTTTAGCAATTTCATTAATTTATTAACTACTTCTCCACTCTCCCTTATTGCATGCTCTTTCTTTTATTCCCTTATTTATTTGCCCATAAAAAATCAACTTTAAGATGTTTTATTTATTAATTTAATCCTTCTTTTCAATTTGTTTACACAAAGTATTCATTTTAATATTTCTTTATTACTCATACTTTTAATTAATGCATTTATTTTTATATTTATTTATTAAATCATAATTTTAATTTATTTAAACTAAATAAAAAATCATTAATATTTTATTTATCAAGCCACAATTGTATTTAGACATTTATTTAAATTATTGATTATCTTTTATCTGCAATAATCGTTTATTTTAATATAAAATAAATTAAAGCATTAATAAAAAAAATAAATCAAATGAACTAAACACCAAGAAATACCTGACCTCGAAGAAAAATAGAAGGAAACACACAATGGCATAGACAGACCAAATCAAACTGACCACACTAATAGAGTAAGACGAACATATACTCATCCTTGTCAAGGATGATGGTTCAATGTAGGGGACCTGATGCTATCTCCAATTCAACTATCTCCATTGGGATGAAGGTATGCTCAAACTTGGAAATTCAAGTGGAGTTGATGCCTGGTACCTAAAACCTGTAGCAAACCACACAGTCAAGCATGTATATGGTCAACCAGTCAAACACACTGTGAAGAGAAAATCGTAGCGTCGTAGAGCACTCACAAGTGAGAGATGTGAAATTGTTCCCCTTCATCAAAACACATCAATGTACAATAATCAGATACTAAAATCATGAAAAGAACTTACATCAATAATCACATAATACTCATAGCAATAATAACCCACACAAAATCAATTGAGTTGATCTATTAAGCATGGCATAAGAATAATCACCAGTGATAAAATAATATCAACTATCATCATAGTAATGAGTCCAAAATTGAGTAATGCAGATCATAATGTCCAAATATATCAAGTAACTGTCAAAAATGAAAGGCAAACTGAGGGGCACTACAAATATGGGTATAACTCTCTCATCCTGGATGCATCCTCCCATGTAGCAAAAGACTCTTCATTATGATCCCACTGGGCCCTCGCCTGTTCAATGTCTTGACCCCTGAGGGTGTGTTGCCTGTGTTGAATGATGCCCATGGGCTTGAAAGCTAGTTGTCTGTCCTCTACCTGTAAGGCATTCCAATCAAGCACATGAGAAATGTCTGGATAATAAGGTTTGAGAATAGAAGCGTGAAACACATCGTAAATGCATGATAGACTGGGTGGAAAAGAAAGATGGTATGCAGTAGGACCAATCCTCTCCAACACCTCAAAAGGCCCAACAAAGCATAGTGCAATCTTAGAGCCTTTTCCATAATGGATCAGACTCTTTCACGGATGCACTCGTAGGAACACCTGATCTCCAACTGAGAACCAATGATCAACCCTATGAGCATCTGCATACTTATTTTTTCTGTCTTAGATTGACACCAAATGCTCCCTAATGGTAATAACCTACTGCTTCATCTCCTATAGCATCTCTGGACGAAGAAGAACTCTGCCCTCCAAATGATCCCAAATCAACGGGGTCTGACAAGGACGACCATACAATTCCTAGAAAGGAGGAATGCCAATAGAATTGTGATAACTCTTATTGTATGCAAAATCCACAAAATACAGGTAATCCTCCCAAAATGACTATTGATCCATAACATACATGATCAGAAGCATATACTCGAGGATCTGATTAACCCACTTAGTTTTCCCATCAGTCTCTGGATGATAAGCTGAACTAAAGTTCAGCTGAGTCCCCAACGCATGTTGTAAGGACGTCCAAAGAGCTGAAGTGAACACTAGATCTCTATTGGAGATAATCCTACGAGGAAAACCGTGCAACTTGACTATGTCCTCCATGAAAAATCTAGCCATTGATAAAGCATTATATGAGGATTGAACACGAGAGAAGTGTGCCACCTTCGTCAACCTATCCACATCGACCATAATGGCATCATGCCGATGGGAAGAAATGGGAAAGCCAACAATAAAATCCAGCGATATGATGTCCCATTTACACTCGGGGACTAGATGGGGCTGCAAAAGACCTGCAGGATGCTGATGTTCTGCCTTTACTCTCTGACACTCCAAACATCTAGACAAAAAAATAGAAATATCCCTCTTCATTTTGGCCCAAAAGTACAACTGTTGAAGGTCTGCGTGCATCTTTTTGACACCCAAATGAGCTGAATAGGGTGCGTAATGTGCCTCTGACATGATCAAAGTATGAAGATCTCCTGAGGAAGGAAAATAAATACAACCCAAGTGCCTCAAAAGGCCATATGACTCTAGGGAATATCTTGCAAATCTACCCTCTAAAACTTTTCCTGACTCTACCTTGGACCTCACCTCCAGATACCAACCATCTATATGAAGTGTAGTAAGGATATGACTCCTCAAGTCCACTCCAAGAGTCACTACCAAAATCTCATGTCTTTGTTGACTAAGAGCATATATCACCACATTTTCCTTTCCCTAAATATACTTCACCTCAAACTCATACTCACATAGGAACTCCTTCCACCGTCTCTTCCTCGCATTTAGATTAGGCTATGTGAAAATATACTGCAAAATATGGTGATCATTGTGCAACTCAAACCGATTCCCCAATAGAAAGTGCCTCCATCTCATCAAAGCATGAACCACAACGGCTACTTCTAGATCATGTGTAGGATAGTTCAGCTCATGATCCTTAAGTTTTCAAGACTCATAGGTAATCACACAACCATCTTGCATCAACACTACTCCTAAACCCTCCAAGGATGCATATGTACAAACCACAAAATCCCCAGTAGGATCAGGAACTACCAAGATAGGTTCATTGTTCAATCTCTCCTTAAGAGTCTAAAAAGCTACCTAGCACTGCTTTGACCAAATAAATTGTTTCTCTTTCCTCTGAAGAGAAGTGATGGGGTGGGCTATCCTCGAAAAACCCTGTACAAACCATCGATAGTAACTTGCCAAACCCATGAAACTGTGAACCTATACAACATTAGTGGGTGCAGGCCAATTAATGATAGCTTGGATCTTTGAAGGATCCATGGAAATGCCCTCACCAGAGATAACATGACCCAAATATTTCACCTCCATGTGGAAGAGCTCACATTTTTCCATATTTGCATACAACTCATTCTCCCTCAAACACTGTAGAACCTGATGCAATTGCTCCTCATGCTCCTCCATATACCTTGAATAGATCAAAATGTTATCCATAAATACCAAAAAAAATCTATCAAGGTAATTACGAAACACACCATTCATCAAACTCATGAATATGGATGATGCATTCGTCAAATTGAATGACATAACATTGAACTCACAATGCTCGTAACGAGTGAAAAATGTGGTCTTATGGGTGTCCGCCTTGAAGATGCGCAGCTGATGATATCCCGACTTAATATCAATCTTTGAGAATACCCTATCACCCTTGATCTAATCAAAGAGATCATCGATCCTCAGTAATGGATACCTGTTCCTCACCATCACCTTATTCAACTATCGGTAATCAATGCACAATCAAAGGGATGTGTTCTTCTTCTTCACAAAAATAATTGGTGCTCCCCAAGAAGAGACACTAGGACAAATAAACCCCTTTGCAAACAACTCCTCAAGCTACAACCAAAGCTCCTTAAGCTCCTATGTGGTCATCCGATATGGAGCTTGAGAAATAGGCTTTGCTCGAGGAAAAAGGTCTATCTTAAAATTGATGTCACGCTTAGGTGACATCACTAGAATCTCACTAGGAAAGACATCAAGGTACTGCCTAAGGATAGGATGATTGTCAAGGGACACTTCTCAGCTCTCCCCTCACTCCAAATAATTAACTAAAATTGCAAACAACTGACATCCCTGACACATACACCTCCTCAATTGCATAGAGAACATCATGCACAAGGAAATAGGCCTCTAAACACCAACTACCTCAACCTCACTGCCAGAATCACCTACACACTGCACTAACTTACATTGATAGTCTATGAATTCTCTGTGAGCCTCTAACCAATCCATACCCAACATAACATCGTAAGACCCAAGGGGTATAATATGAAGATCTACTATGGTGCAAAGAGATCCAATCCTCAAGCCATAACCATAAACAAGAGACTGAACTATGACCTTAGCATCGAAGGCTAATTCAACCTACCACCTATCATCTTGCTTCTCTGCCACTAGTCCACATCGCGCCACTATGGAAGGAGACATAAAATAATCTGAAGCACCTGAATCAGAGATAATAGAGACTCTACTACCCTATAATACACATGTATTCTCAACCAATATACCCTGATGCTCGGCCTGGCAATTTTCAACTATAGAAAACACCCTATGTGATCTGCTTGCATCCCCTACTATCGGCTCTGAAGCTATCGGCCTCTGACTAAATCCAGATGTGCCCTTCCGAGGATATTGTCTAGAAATGTGACCTTGCTGACCTCAAGAGAAACATCCTATACCTCTGTTGAATCCTCTACCACCTAAGGGTGCACTAGACTGCTAAAAACTACCCTACTAACTGCAAAATGTGAACTTTGAGTTGGCTGAGGGTGATCCCACAATACTGGTTTACAATTTTTGGGCAAACTGGACACTGAACTGATTTTTTAAAACTAAATCTTCACTTTTGGGCTCCTATAGCGGCTAAACCATGAGGAATTTGAAGATGATGCAAACTAGTGATTTGTGAAATTTTGTCTATAGATTCTAAATATATTTTTTTCAAAAATTTTGGAATCAGATTTCACTTTTAATCCATCTTTTTTGAGAACTAGCTTTAAAAACAAAACAACACTTTTAAGGAGTGACAATCACCGTATACAACATAAATTTTTTTGTATGAAGGATAAAATTATAATTTTTTCGAATTTAGATTTTTAACTACGATATCTAGCACTTTCATTTGGTTTCATAGTGTGTTATTGAATATTTTTTCCTTAATCAAGTTTCAAAGTCAAACCAATTACAATTGAAATATAGGCAGACTGTATACAACATAACTTTTTATGTATGTATCGAAATTCAAAATTTGTTTTTTTAATGGATCAAGGACATCAATACCCAGCCTAAACATATTTTTTGAAATTTTATTTTGATAATATTCTATTTTTTCACATGTGGGTATGTGCAGGATCATCATGGAAAAAATAGGCCCTTAAGTGGCAATAAAAAGTCAAAAAATCAGAGTTAGACAACTTGACGTAAAATTTTGAATACGTTAGCTATATTATTTCAAAAAAATGTAAAAATGGAATCTGTAGAAAATTGAATGTAGTTTCTAAACTACTAGACCTTTATTTAAAAAAAAAAATCTATTTGGTGAAAATTTGAAATTTCAATGCAGTAGTATTTAAATTTCAGGGTAAAAATAAGAAGTAGGTGTCTGTCTGACCACCCTAACCATGATAAAATGATAATATTTTTTTATAAAATTTTATATATAAGTAGAGGACTCATGTCCCGATGTGATACATATTTTTTTATAATTTTTTCCAAGTAAATAATTAATTATGATTTTTTTATTACAACTTTTAAAAAATATAAAAGCTCGTCTGTCTAACCACCTTAACTTGGTCAACACTTCATGAAATTCAATTTTTTTTTTTTTAATCCTATAGTATGCAAAACATAGAATGTGACACATGTTTTAGATTCAAAAAAAGTGATACCGTTTGAAAGTTATAGATGTTTTCCAATCAGCCTATCAATCAGGACTTTATTCATAATTATAAGAGAAAATGAATAATAATTATTTATTAAATTCAAAGTAAAGCATAATTTATATTGTTCAAAAGCTGAGAATCTCCTCTAAAAACCCTTTTCGTTTCATCAATTTTGGGTAAAAAAAAGTCGTCAGCCACATGGGCCATCAAATTACTTATATATCGCCACTTTTTGGCCCATCATGATCCTGCACATACCCATGTGCAAAACATAGAGCTTGATTTTTGGTGAAAAACCTATGTTTAATAAAACTAAAAAAATAAATATATAATAAAACTAAAACATATTATAATTATATTCGTTGGATAGTTAATTTTGAGGACTACTATGATAATTTGAAATAAATTTTAAATGAATTCATTTGATCCCGCAAAAGGTAAATCAAAAGTGATTGTTTATCAACATTTTGATAGGTGTAAAGGAGATTCTATTGTAGGTATGGTTTAAAACTAGCGAGGTTCTATCCAAGGGGGTTTGATCTAAGGTGTTTTGATCAAACCATATTCAATTGGAATCCTTAAAATGGAAATTTTTAAGGCTTAAATCATTATATTTTCTAAAAGTATGTGATTTCAAGAAAAATCAGAATCTCCCAGAAATTGTAAACCAACTTTGTGGGATCACCCCTGATCAAAATGATAATGCTTGTTTTGCCTCCGATTCTGGTCTCTCCTAGACTGAAACCTGTCACCCTATCGAGACTAAGAGTTCTTATGTTTTGATTGAGAGTGCTACTACTATTGCTATTGACCACCCTTAGCAGGTGCCTAGTGGCTCTTAGAGGGACCTGTTGTCTAGGTCTGGCCACCTCAAGAACTGAAACTTGCTGGAGGTGCACTACCAATCTGCACTCCTGTATGACCACCTAGAGCCATGGCCAAATTCTCCTCAACTATTCGAGCCTTATCTACAACTACCTTCATGGTTTTTGACTCAAACAAACAAACACCCCCACTGATACGGGCATTCAAGCCCCTGATAAAGTTTTGTACTAACATACCCTCATCATCACATATGCCAGCATACTACTTAAGCTCATTAAATTTCAGCTCATGGAACTCATCCACAAGATGCTACCGCCAATGATCAGACAAGAACCGAGCTCTAAATCTCTCTAAAAATATCTTCCATGAGACTGAATCTATATTCAAATGAAGCTTCTACTCCTCCAAACGCCAGCACGTGGAAGAAAAACCTCAAAGATGCATGATAGTGCACCTAGCCTTGGTGTTTCTACCAAATGGATGCATAGAGAAACACCTATTCAGATCAATTAACCATTTCTCAGCCTCCAAACCACTACCAGTCCCATCAAAAGTAGTAGGATTAGCTCTAAAAATATCCCTCACGTACCCAACTAAAATTGCCTCTTGTTCTACAATAACCTCTTTTCTCCTAGGATACCTCTCCCTCTCTCTAATCACCAACTATTCACCCCCCATCTCAGAACAAGATGAGCAAGAACCTCCTCAAGTAAGTGACGCAATTGTGTGCCTTCCAATCTCAGAAGACTCAAATTATGATCTCCACCTCCTTGATTATTCTGAGAATCATGTTGTTCCTCACGATCAGACTCATGGGAACTTTGAGGAGGGGATTCCTGGAAATTAGCCCCATGGCCACCACCATGTCCTCTACCATGTCCCCAACCTCAACCTCGACCTCTATGCATGATCCTACACAGGCACCACCAAGGACAAGTTCAGGGTGTTAGACAAGGTCAACAAGGGAAAACATAAACTTCAGAATTCTACACAACTAATACAACCTAATGGGATCTTGTATATACCTAGAGTACCCAGTGTTAAAACTTGGGCTCTGATACCATGTGTAATGCCCCACCACAGAATCCTAGAGGACAACACACTAACAACACATAAAAACGGTACAATTTTTTTTTTTTTAAGTGCAATACATTAAGGATTGTGGAATTTACAATAACTTGCATTTAAAACCTAGGTCCTCTAAGGTTCCATGACTACGCTACTGGTTTCCCATTTACAAAACTAACAAGATCTACAAATCATTACATTAAACAAATCTAATTATCAATATGAATTATTCATATCATGTCATCTATAAAGCAATGTAAAAGACCAATTAATTAACTCACATATGCAATAATCATCATTTACATTATCCATTATAAGAGAGAGTATAACATTGCATTCCAAGAGATAATAACAAGATGATAAATGTATCTAAACATACATAAGGTTACGTTATGCCATCTAAATCAGAACAAGACTATGATCCGCCATCTCAAACCACATTTAGGTATCTTGATGCACAAAGAATTTCCTCAAGATATGATATCTTAGAAGTGACTCCTCAAGATACTTAAACCCTGGGAAGTCACTCCTCAAGATATCAAATCTTGGGTACCTCTCGGTCCAAATCGATGCCCTCTAATGCTCAATGGCTGTAGTACTTATCAAAATCAAGATATATATCTAAATCATAATGTCAAAAGCAACATCATTAACCATAACATGTCACCAATAGATACCATTCAAATCAATTTCATTAACTAATATAAATAAGGTGCATCATTAACTTAATTAATTAAAAGAGAAGTTAAACAATGAATTACAATATTACATCATTACATCATGAACATAAATGTTTCCTTGAACACATGTGAGGAGAGTACATTAGAAGTATAATACATGATACAATAGGTATAGGGTACAATACAAGTACATGAAATATAATCCTCATGAATTGAAACAAGTGCAGAAGTCTTTATAACCAGGAGTAGTCTCCACAAACATGAACCAAGTGAGGGAACCCAATGGAGTACAAGGCACATTCCTCTCGACCATGTGGAACCCTAAGGTCCACCCCTTGTGCTAAGAGATAGTATTAAGGTCCCACCACAACAGTCAAGAGACAAAAGATGACACAAGGCTAACATCACTCCAATGTACAAGTACAATATAACATCACATGACAATAACACCACTTCTAGACGTACACAAACGTCAAAGGGAGACAAGAGACAAAGGAATACTAGGTTGTCGTAGGAGGAGTGTCATCACATAGTTTGTTATGGGTTACCCTATTAGATCTTCCTAGGCCTTGGCCCCCATCCTGGATTACCCTGGTAGCCTCTACCGATCTTTATCCCCCATACAACCCTATGTGGAATAAACATACCTCTCATGAGGATGAGTTAGTTGATATTGCCATTCCAGGCCTTCTCAAATCATCTCAAGCCTAAATGAGCACTTGAGCCATGAGTAAGGAATTCACTTATCTTGATCAGTGTGATTAGTACCCAACCTCCTAATTCATTTTAGGTTATCACTTAATTATAAAACTCCCACATGGGTTACCTTGGCACCACTTTGTGCGTCGGCCCCCATTGAGATCCACTCCCCTACTAGCAACTAGGAACCTAATAAAATCAACAAGGGAAAATCCAACATGCACAATCACAATAACCATATTAATATACACAACAAGGCAAGGCACAAACCATCATGCATACAAGTTCCAACCACAGTGGAGAATATAACATGTAAGGCTAATGACCCTCGTACTCAATCAATACAAAACAATATCTTAAGGATTATCAATGAATTCTATCAAGAAGAGAATTTTCCCCTAGCCTCTAGAAGACTCCTAATATCCACTTCACACCAAGAATTAAGTAATAAAACAATAGACCACAATCATTCCCAATTAAAAATCCTTTCATATTACTTCATACAACTACTCAAATCAATAATGGAATCACATAATATATTATAACATTTACAATGCTACCAATTCAAGTTCCTAAATATTCATCAAGCTCATTCTTTCAATCAAATTCCACAATGATCTAAAATAAGTTTATAAAATAAATCCTCATTCTACTCATTTACTATTTTCCAATTTCATTATTTAATATCATCTCTCCCTTATATAAACCCCAAATTAACTAGTTATCAAACAATTAATTGTAGAAGTAAAGCTTATTCTATTCTTTTCCTTTTTGAAAATCATATTTCATATATGAGGATACATATACAAATATAAATATATATAAATATGTTTGTATATATAAATATATACACATGTATGAGTATATATATATATGTATATGTGTATATTCCTAATGTTGTTTTCAATAATAAAGTAGATACTAATGAGATAAACATATTTATTTAAATGTATATATATAAATTTATGTATATGTATATATCCACACATATATATATAAACTTATAAACAAAATTATTTACAAACTGATGTCCATATTGAAGCATCTGGAAGTGAACACACACAAGAATACATGTTATAATATATATATATATATATATTGACTATCATATAAGGGAGGTTTGTGGCAAGCATCATACGGTTGCCATCATATAAGTAAATGCCTATAAATCTATGATATTCCCTATACACTACAATATATAAAGTATATACCATTTGCCCCAGTTGCACTCATTAGCAACAACTCAAGGGCTATAATGCAAAATTTCATTTGGTGGATATATTTGAATTAGCCTATATAAAATAGGCGACACCCTGGTTACAAGCCGTGCTCAAAATAATTGATGATAAACTAAAACCTTCAAGAAAATGTAATTAATAGTATAAGGTTGCAGAATAATTACAAGCATTCCTATGCCTGTAGGTGAATGGAAATGAAACCAAAAGTGAAGGTGAACAAAACTAAAAGTGAAGGTCATAGGAATGTTGAAAAAATGCCAAAAAGGGTGCCGATTCATAGAATGTAATTATACAGAAGATGTGAAATTGGATTAGTGGAAGGCTTTAGAAACTTCCAAGCAAATGCAATCTTCAGGTAAAATTATGGGAAGTGAAATTATAGGAAAGCTCTCAAAATATTGAATGAATGATGCCCTCAAACAAATATATACACCAAGACATAACGAATTGGTTGTGTGAATGAACACATGGTATTTATAGAGAGATCACATAGGAAATAGCTTGAGAGGCTCACAAAATAATGCAATGGTTTCCAGGTGTATACAAAATGGGTTAATTTAAAACTTTAGGGAATCATCCAACTATAATGTAGAACCTTTTATCCTAGCATATGATCAACAAATATAATACCATTTTATATATCTTTATTTGTTGATAATATGTGCCTTCAATAACGACCGATCCAATGGGATACTCTTGTCCATTACCATCTATCATCGATTCTACCAATTTGTTTTTTGGTTGAGTACATCTTATTAGATAGTAATCTACACCTTCCGCATTGTTAGGACCTGCAACAACATCGAAAATACCTCTTGTACACACACTATGTAAAGTTTACAAAAGTTGTAAATATATTTTTAATATATAAATTTATATATAAACATACTTGAAACTTACATAGAATATATAAATCAATTTTAAGTTAATCAATTTACATACCTGTAACAACTAAATCAAATACACGTTCGTAATCAACTAAATATAGAGGATCATAGACATCGACATTGTCATTTTCTTCAAAAGGAGGCATTGATATTAATTGTTTTATTTCCCATCGTAAAACATACCCACCTCTAATATTCTCACATTGAACAATATTTTCATTTTCCTCAATGCAATCAACACAAAAACATGATTTTTCTCTCACATTAATTAAATAAGGCCTACTACCTCCCGTTGTCATGGTTTGATGCAGACTTCTAATACCATTAATTGTTTGACAATTATAAGGATTTGATTGATCAATATCTATAAATTACAAACATCCAAGTGATTAATTTAAGTGAATATATATGTATATATATATATATTCAAATTTGAAACTTCAATTAAATTGTATACACACACTTTGAAATTCAAATTTAACAAATTTTGACTAGATGTACCTATAACTTCCCAAAAATATCATGTGTTGTATGTTGAGTCGTGAGCAGGAAATGAATTTTGCACCATTCAACAATTTCATTTGCATTCCATATGGCATTACCTGCAAGTACACATGTTGGAAAAAAATCTCATCTATTACTTTCAAGGTTTAAGAATTTAATTTAGTTTAAATATATCTATTGAAAAAAATATATATCTAGATTCCATATATATATGGTGAACTACTTGCAATTTTATGTTGACAAAGTGCACGCTTCACACATGCTCCTACTCCATCCTGCTCTACTTTTCCATGTCTACTCTCATAAAAATTCTACAAAAATTTGGTGTTGCATCTAGCATGGTGATGGCTTAGCCAAACAAAAGATTTTGTAGAATTAAGTTGTCTTATGAAGTTATAAATAATTACACTAAAGCCAAATTAGCTTCAAAAAACTAGAAATACATTTACATGTATGTATATATACACATGTATACATGTGTACACAACATATTATATATAAGTAATTGAACAATTTAAGTCTCAAAGTTAAAAGTAAATAAATTTAAAATTTTAAAAAATAATGTACTTACCAACACATCCATCAGACCATATCCAATGTTCAACATTTATGCCACGTCATCTCAAGTCTTCAAAAAACATTCTAAAACAATGAGCTACATAGTTTCTATCATGATCTGTATCATCAGTGATACAAAAGTGAACCTCTTTGATGATAGTTCAATCATCTTTGCTACTTTGTATACCATCTACATGAAACTTGACATTCCTATAGAAAATGGGTAAGTGCAAGAAGTTGAGTCCACTTCTAGTGGAAGTGTCATTTTTCAGCTTTAAAATAGGTAGTCATTCATTTTTTATAATAGGTACCCATTTTAAAGTGGGTACTCATTCTTAAGTTCACTTGAATCTTTGATTTCATTAGTTTAGAAGTTCCTATTTATCATTTATTTTCAAATTTTCATAAATTTATGTTCCATGGAATTCTTAAGTTCAAGAATATTTTATTTCATTTGTTCAAATCCAATTAGAGTGCATCATATGCAATACAAAACATCTAGTACAACTTAAAAAAAATATTTTTCCTAGAAATTCCTTAAATCATCTATTTCCAATGGCATAAATGTTTCATGGAATTCTTACGTTCAAGAATAGATTTGATTTCATTTGCATTCAACTCCACTTATAGATCATCATCTAGATCACTTTCTTTGCATGCACAATCAAATTCATGTGTATTAGATTACATGGAATTCTTAAGTTCAAGAATAGATTTGATTTCATTACATTCAATTGGAAACTTATAGCTCATCATCTAGTTTGAATTCTTTGCATTCACAATCAAATTCATGTATATTAGATTATATGGAATTCTTAAGTTCATATAGCATCATATATGTAATTTACATTTAACCTAGAGTGACTTTAACAATGAACATTTAGCTAAGAATTCCTTATCATCTGTTTCCAATTGCATTTTTACGTTCCACTTAAATAACATTTAATCTCTTAGGATTTGACCTAGAACTTACATATTTGCATTCAAATTATTTCTATTTCTTGACCTATTTAAAGAAAAATTCATTTTTATAATTAATTGTACATCCATCTTTTTAAATTTACAAAGAGAAACCATTAGATAGTCCAACATTTTTCTTTCTAAGGTTCAATGCTTACAATTAATCAAACCTAATGTTTTCAACATTAATCAAGATTGACTTTAAAGAAAGCAATAATGTATAACTCTAATTTTGATCAAGAACATATTTAAGGAAAACAAATTAAGGTACAAACTTGCTAAATAAATAAAACCATAATAATGCATGATGTAAATAGATGTAACAAGTGTTCAAACCATAATAATGTGTATAACAAACCTGTTCAAACCATAATAATGTATTAATGTGATGTAAATAATAACAAGTGTATACCATAAAACATAAATGTATGTAATGTGATGTAAATCATAAAAAGTGTCTCCAACATAATAATTTGATCTCAAACCATAATACTGTAAAGCATGTAAAACAAATCAAATAGAGGGATATCTAGTATGAATAGAATCATCTGATCTCTGCCTCGATCTCTCCCTTGGTCCATGTCTTGATCTTGACTGTCGCGATCCATCTCCTGATCCAAGCTATCTGGATCCCTATCCTGATCCCTGTCCTGTGCCTCATCCCAAGCCCTGCACAAGTTCAAGTACACATGTAATTTAATTTTTAATACATGTATGTAAAATTATCTAAAACTTACAATGTACAAGTTTAATGTGTTCAAACTTACATCACGTAATTAATTTTTTTATTATTTAAATGTACCTCAGTTGTATAATGCATGGGATCCTGATCATGCTCCAAATTTCCAAACTTTGACAAATCACCATATTGCTTCAAAAAAATTCAAATAAATGATTTCAATCAAGAGTTAAAGAACTAGACTTTAAAATATTTTTTATTTAAAATGTATGTATGTACATAAATTTTTAGAACACAATATATATAAATTATTCAACTACTTGTCGGGCCTCCTCGATAGCTCTACCAATCCCACTAATATCAAAAGAATGCAAATACACCTTAGGGGGATTTCTAGTTGGTACAATATCAGTGCCAAAAAGAAGCTGACGATATGTGCCATGGACAAGATCAGGTGCCCCAGTAACCTTAGCGTGATTTGGAACATGTCGAGGACCTAGAAAAGCTACATGATCAATAGAAACATGATGCAAATGGGATCTTGTAGGCTGCTGTGGAATATCCTATGAAGTTGCCATCCCGTGGCTCATATGTGTACCAAGATATCGTTGTCTAATAAAGGCCTGTACATGGTCAAGAGGGATCTCATGGTCCTCACTAATAACCTAGTAAGCTGCTAGTAAATCCAAAATAGAGACTCTACACATATTACAGAGAGTCATGCCACTCATATGGTCGACATCTGAAGGAGTAGGTAGATCGACATGAATAAACAAATCATATAATGTAGATGTATCCTTAGTAGTAGGAAGGCTAATTTGAGGCTGTAATAAGTATCTACCAATGTGATTAGATGTCATCTAATCAATATGTGTCATAATAGTGGCAATACTATCAAAAATATGGGATCTAGTGGAGCATGTTGTTGATTCCCTTGCTGATGCAAATTCCAAATGTTTTGGTAGAACTAAAAGGTTTGGGCCAACTAATTCCCTTTTTTCACGTGTGGTGGCAAATCTTGACGTCTAAACTCAAGTTTGTTAGAAAAACAACCTTTACCTTGGCCAACATTCTTAGGATAAGATGTGTAGTCCACATCTATCTACAAATGCAACTCTGCATATAACTGTTCGACAAAATATAGTGGCATCTCATCATTGTGAGGCCATCTATGATAAGCTGACGACCATATAGGATATATGAATGGTGCAACAAGCTCATCTACACACCTCATCACTATATATCCTCTAATTCCATTTTTTCCTCTATAAAAAGGGAACATGGTAAACACATTTTCTTGTGAAACTAATTTTCTAACATCTCTCCATTTCTCTATGCTAGTAACATTACTAGAAAGAGACAAATAAAACTACTCAATGCTTATATCAACAGAAGGATTGAATGATCGAATTGTCCCAATCGTTTGTAAAATATCATCTCTAATATAATTGACTAATCTATCTCGATTGGCCAAATTAGGAGAGTTGTGAATATTTTGATCTAAACATCTCAGTGCATTTTCTAATCTACTAATACTCTCATGATATAAATTTGATCTAGCCTAAGCATGTTGCTCAGAATGAGGAGAATGGTGAGATCCCTCATCAACCATGATATATATATGTATATATGTATTTAAATAAAGAGATCTACATATCATTAAAACAAAATATATGATGTTAAACATATTTATAAAATTTCAAAACTAAAACATATATTTAAAATACAAATTTAGGGTATGTGTAGGATCATCATGGAAAAAATGGGCCCTTAAGTGGCAATAAAAAGTCAAAAAATCAGAGTTAGACAACTTGACATAAAAAATTGAATAAGTTATCTATATTATTTCAAAAAAATGTAAAAATAGAATCTGTAGAAAATTGAATCTAGTTTCTAAACTACTAGACCTTTATTTAAAAAAAAAAAATCTATTTGGTGAAAAATTAAAATTTCAATGCAGTAGTACTTAAATTTCAGGGGTAAAATAAGAAGTAGGTGTATGTCCGACCACCCTAACCACAATAAAAAGATAATTTTTTTAATAATATTTTAGATATAATTAGTTGACTCATGTCCCGATGTGATGCATATTTTTTTATAATTTTTTTCTAAGTAAATAATTTATTATGAATTTTTTATTACAACTTTTAAAAACTATAAAATCTGGTCTGTCTAACCACCTTAACTTGGTCAAAACTTCATGAAATTCAATTTTTTTTTTTTTTGAATCCTATAGTATGTGAAGCATAGAATGTGACACATGTTTTGGATTAAAAAAAATGTGATACCATTTGAAAGTTATAGATGTTTTTCAATCAGCCTATCAATCAAGACTTTATTCGTAATTCTAATAGAAAATGAATAATAATTATTTATTAAATTCAAAGTAAAGAATAATTTATATTGGTGGAAATCTGAGAATATCCTCTAAAAACCTTTTTCTTTTCATCAATTTTGGGTAAAAAAAAGGTCGTCAACAATATGGGCCATCATATCACTTACATATCGCCACTTTTTGGCCCATCATGATCCTGCACATACCCTTTATCAAGTTTCAAAACTAAAACATTTTTAAATTACAAATTTATCAAGTTTTGAAAAACTTTAAAACATTTTTAACTTTATATCTAATGATATCGAAAGTTATAGATCTATGAAATAAAACCTTCTACAACTTAGATCAACATAAGAAATGACAACTCCAAAGAGACTTGATATATGTATATATGTTTATATATGTATATATATGTGCACACATGTATGTATGCATGCATGTATGTATGTATATATGTATGTGTACATGTATGTACACACATGTGTGTGTATATGTATATGTTTGTACATATGTGCATATATGTATGTATGTATATATATGTGTACATGTATTAAATATGTATATATAAATGTATATGTGTATGTATGTATAGATATATGTATGTACATGTACATGTACATATACATACATATATTTATACATACATACATGTACATGCATACACATATGCATGTACATACATACATACACATGTATACATACATGAACATATACATATACATACATACATACATACATACATACACATATGTATACATGCACACATATACACACATACACATATATGTATACATACATATACATACATATATGTATACATACATATACATATATGTAGATGTAATTACATACACATGTACATATACATATATGTATGTATACATACATACATACATATATTTACATACATATATATAAATATACATACATACATACACATACATACACATACATACATCCATACATCCATACACACATACACATATGAATACATAAATACACACATACACATATATGCATGCATACATACATATAAATATATGTACATGTACCTACATACATGTACATATGTACATATATATATATACATACACATATGTACATACATAGATACACACATACACATATGTATACATACATGTACACATGCATGCATACATACATATACATATGTATACATACATACACATGCATACACATGTATACACATATTTATACATACATATACACATGCATACATGCATACATACACACATACAAATATGTATACATACATGTACACATTCATACATACATATATATACATATGTATACATACATATGCATGCATACATACATTCATTTACATATGTATGTATACATACATACGTATACATATACATATGTACACACATGTAAGATTAAGATTAGGGTTATTTATTTAGAGTTAGGTTAGGTAAATTTAATTAGGGTTTGATTAAGGTTCAACAATGACTAGAGATCAATCAAGGTTGGGTAAGATTGAAATAAAGTTAGAGTTAATTTTAGGGTTAAGGTTAAAGTTCAAATAGGGTTAGATGAATGGAAAAGGGGTAGATTTTATCTTATCATTTGTGCACTCATTGAATATGACAATTTTCTACATAATATAGGTAGTAAGAAATTTCTACTACCACAGTTTTTCTCTCTTTGGAGGGTTTCTAGGATTAACATATAGTGTTCTTAATTCTTCTCTCTTCCTCTCTTGACTGTTATTTAATTTCTAATCAGGTAGCATAGTACAATTTCTTATATCATAAATTTTACAAGCTTAGGCTTGATAAATTAAGAATCAAACACTGTTGTACTTGTGGCAACATTGATAAATTAGTGCAATGACTATATAGATATTATTTGAATCTAAACTTAGCTCGAAAAGTTATCTTTCATTATCTATTTGAGCATAGATCATCTAGATTTGAACATACATAAATGAGTCAATTAATCAAATATATAATTGTCTTTATTTTTAGTAGCCAGTATAGTATACCAGTTCTTATGTTTTAATTCTTACCTACTAATGGTATATTTTGCAGATACATACCTCAAGAATGACCTTAGCAAATGATGTTAATCTAGAAAAATTTTTAACGACTAATGATGAGAAAATTCTTACCTGCTATGTTGCCAAAAAGTGTAGACTTTGACACTTTTCACTCATTTGGACCTTTGCCTGTGGATTTTGGACCATTTTCAACCACTTTTTACATCTTTCCAAGCCTTGTGCCAAAGTGTTGTAAGGTTTTGTAAAACATTTTCACACTCTCCTAGGATTGTCATCACTTAATCAACCCCTTGTTATGCAATAATGACCCCTTAATACACATATAAGTCTTATTTTAGTGTGTTTTATGAAGACAATCCCGACAAGCAACAATAATCAAATTTTTATCCCTGACAACCACTCAAAAATTCCTAGGTGGACTAGGTCACCACCTTTGGTGACCTAGTCCCATGTGGCATAAATTTCAATTTTAACTTAAGTTTCTTTTGGGATTTTGTCTCTAAAACCCTAAGGTCGGCTTGTATGGTGTTATTTCAAGAAAATTAGGGCATAACTTGTATAAATAAGCCTAGAAACCCTAATTTCTCATAATTCACACTCATCTTTTCCTCTCTCACACAACTCTCCATCTCTAATCACTCCTTCTTCTCAAGCAAGCTAGGGTTTGATCATTCCAAGTCAACAAGACATCATTTCTAAAGCATTCAAGGGTTGATTGCTGCAACAACACAAGATCTCTCATCATGGCAAGGTAACTTACTCCATTATTCCATTGTTTCATATTCATGCTTTATATTTTCTATTCATTTTGGTTTAGTTACATAAAAGGGGTTTGACTAAGGCAAACCCCTAATCCCTAATAATCAACATTCTTCTCTTTCTCTCCTTGTGTGTTTGTAGATTTAGGTACTTTGAAGATCTTTGAAGGCATTGAAGAATTGTTGAAGACCTCTCCTTGCATGCAAAGTCAAATCATCCACCAAAAGTCACTCTTAGACCTGAATATCAGAGTTTCAGAAGCGAACAACTGTGAAGAACCAGGGTGCAAACCTAGGGCTTTCGTTTCCCCTTCAAAAATTCCAGAAATCTTGAAGAGGACGAAGTCACCAAGAATGGCGACCTAGTCCCTCTGGGTAGGCCTTTCTATGATTTTCACATTTCTAGACAACCATTTGACAGAAATAGACTTCGGACCAGTTTTCAGGAATCTAGGACTAGGTCACCTAGATTGGCACAAGTGTCCCTTTCAGCTTCTACAATAAATTCAACAACATTCCAGACCTCCATCAGATCCTTCTTCTATTTCCAAGTGCATAAATTCTAACTTTGTCTTTTCTATATAGTTTAGTGTATATTATTAGTTCATTTGTATATGTTTGCATATCATTATGTGTTTTCCAACACTTTACATTTCATAGATTATTTTAGCATCTCTTCATTTCAGTTTTCCGCCACATATTCACACACACCTCACAACCCCTAATCCTCTTTGAACGAACACCAAACATATCATTAGGTGAAAGAGAGTCATTTCCTAACCAAGTTCTCCTAGGTGAAAAACCCTAAGAGCCTAGTAAAAGAGAATCCTCTTTCCCTTCTTGTATATGTTTTTGGTGGTTCATTTTGGTGAACCCAACATTTCTACACCTTCTTTTTCTAATTTGGACCTCTTCCTCATCCTAGGATTGCCTTGCATTACATTAGATATTGTTTAAATTAAATTCTAGGGTTTTAAAATTTGTATTAGTGAAAAGTGCATGTAGGTTGCATTTTTGCATTTAAATCATTACAAACTATCTGAAATTTTGCATTTTCTTCTTAGATCTGCATTGTACAACACAAACACCACCTAAATCCATCAAAATTTTCTATCAAAACTCAAAAAAAGCATCAAGAGGACTAGGTCACCATCTTGGGCGACCTAGTCCCTTCAGGCTTCTGAAACTGCCCTTTGCAGAGCTGAAAACCCAATTTTTAGGCTTCTATTTTGTACCATTACCTATATATATCAGTTGGTTGAGTTTTTGTAGCATGCATTTCATTAAATCTAGCTTAAATTAGCTCATTTCATGCATTTCTTAGTTTTAATTTTGCATATACTCCACTTCTTTTTCAGATTGTTACATAGTGTAACCAAAAAAATACCTTGTTCTACATCTGAAAATCGCATTTCCATATTTTAGTTTAAATCATTACATTGCATTCTTTTTCCTTTCTCTCTTCATACACCATAATGTTTTCTTTCAAAAGATGTGGCTTTGATTTGGTTTCAAATGTATTGCAACAATTCAACATTCCTTCTTATGAGTTCAATGTAGATTCTAATAATGAATTCATTAAAGCACATGTTAATAACCAAAACATTGACATAATTCTTAACTTTACATTATCTCTCGATGAGGATCTTTGTGTTGAAAATCATAACAATCATACTTTTTCTTCTCACTATACCTCTCCCATTAGTGACGAAGGTATTTTGGTGACAAAAGATACAAGCATTGAGGGTCTTGATTGTCCCTCTCCTCATCCCCCTAGAACAACCACTAAACAAAAACATGGTGAAACCATAAACACATTTCTTGACATCACCTTACCTAGTCTCCCTAACCACTACACTCAAACTTGTGTTTCTTCTAATATCCCTCCTTGATTCCAAGAGGATAGGATGGTGATAGAAGATATACCTCTTAACAATCATGAGACTATTGACCCTACCTTTCCTAATGCTCCTCCCCTTTGGGATAATATATTTGACAATCATAGTGGATCTTCTCTTGATACATCCCACCCTTGTGATGAAGCATGTGATGAACCTCTTCCATGCTCTCCTACTAGGGTATATGGCATGGAACAAGATAATGAGACCTTTGACAATCAAATATACTCCCCTCTTACCCATCCCACCCCTCCTTATCCCATCATTGATCATTCCCCTAGTAGTGATGAAGTTATTCTAGAAGAACCAATCCTTGAATGTCAAGAACATCAGGCTTGTAGTTCTCTTAAAATCACTCCTCCTAAGGAGGATATCATGATGCAAACCAAGGATAACATTGACTCTCCTTCCAAAAGGGATGCTAATATTATTCAACCTCATCTCATCCTTTCTCCACCTTCTAAGCCTGAATTCACTCTCTCCCCACCTAAGCCTCATGTGTTGGAGAAATTGAGTCATAATACAATTTCTCATACACATTACACCCAAAACAATCCATGTTCCCAACCATCAACCTCAACATCCTTTCCTTAATCTCCTCCTATTCTTCCTGTTGCCCCTCGCTTCAATTCCTTATGGAGTATGACCTTGTTGATCGACTAAGGAATACTCCTGCTAAAATATCTTTATGGGACCTTATCCAAGCCTCCCCTCACTATCATAACTTGATGTAGGATGTATTACAATAAATTCCTATCCCTTCCAATGTGCAAAAAAATGACATTGCAACTATGATCCAAGGCTTAAATGCTGACATTGTTTTCCATCAAAGTGAACTCCCTCATTTGGAAGTGAAAAACAAAGCTGAGCTTTCATGATCATATCTCAATACAAATACATAGGGATGAAGCGAACCCTTGTTGGCAATGGCTCTGCAATTAATGTGTGTAGTGTCAATCTCTTGGATAGGCTCCATATCGATAGATCAACCATCCAATCTTCCTCTTTATCTCTCATTGGATTTTACAGTAAAGGAAAAAAGCCACTTGGTGTGATCACTTTGCCTCTTACAGTTGGAGTAGCCAAATTAGACACATCGATCCATGTTATGCCTAATTATGTTTCATCTAACCTCATCTTAGGTAGGCTATGGTTTATTGCAATGAATGGTATGCCTTCCACTCTTCATAGAAATATGAAGTACATCTACAACAACAAAGTGTACACACTTGACATTGATCCTGAAACTTATATTATATTACACCTTGAGAAAAAAAAATCCAAACACTTCACCACTACACCAACCAAACAAGTGGAACCCGTACAACCAACATCCTTAGATGATGCTTGGGGTTCCTCAAACTTCACACCTCCCTTAATGGGAGAAACCAAGATCATAAACAAAGACTCTAAAAAGGGAAACACAATCTCATTAACACAAGACTCGACTGATCCTTCGATAGCATTCACCTCAACTCCTTTAACCACCAATGCAAACAACAACCCCTCACCTGATCGAAAGAAGCTGAAAAATATCTACGAAAAAGGTTATGAGATCATGAAACAACTCAGCTATAGTGGAAAAGGTTGTGGTGCTAATGAATAAGGTATCTACCACCCTATCGAGCCTCTCACATGAAAAATCCAACCATGGTCTTGGACTTTGTTGTTTCATTGAAATCACCAAACCTTCCCCTCACACCAACTCTCTCCCAAATCACCCTTCTAACCCAACCTTAGATATTGATCCTTTGAAACCAACAAAGGACTCTTTGCTTAACACCAATTATGTAATCTCACAACCTCCTCTTGATTCTGATTTTACACACTCCTCCAAAGGAGTATACAAAATCTTGCAATCCATAGAGCCTTGTGTAGGTATGGCATCTTAAATACTAAGCATGACCCTTCCTTGTTGCAAACCAAAGGAACACCTTCTTCCCTTGATCAAGAGGGTATCTTGTTGAGACTCCTCCAAGATCACTTGATATCCCTTCCTCCTTGCACTTGAAAGAAATGTTCCAACAAACATTCCTTTTGTGCTTACCACCGAGTTCATGATCATCACACTAATGAGTGTAAGGTCGTGAGTCTCAAAATAAAACATCTTAAGGATTGTGGTGATCTTCCTTATGTGGGGGAACCTCCATCCTCTAATTGATACTAATTTTCACCCAACCTTACATTTCATCCACCCCTTTTAGCTCACTCTTGTCTTGCCCTTAGTGGGGGCAAGGGGTTAGTTAACCTTTTACCTCATATGTCACTTGTTGTTGTCTCTTTTGAATTGTCATTAATATTTCATGAAAATATAAGAGCAAGCTTGGGATGTGCATGACATGTCTTAAAGTTGACTCACATGTGACATAAAACCATCCCCTTCTCATGACGCAGCTCTTCGGAAACATATGACTTAGCATAGGGCTTTCCGACCAAGCTCTCATGTCTTCTTCCTCTTCTACTTTAAAGAAATTGCTCACAGTATGGTGTTTCAAAATTCCTTTAAAGTGGGGGCATACATCACCACTCACATTTCAATGTGTGATTCTCTTTTTCTTGTGATTCCTTCTCTTGAAAAAATTACACACAATGTTACTCAAGATGAGACATTTTCATTTTTCCTCTTTTGCATACAAGATGAGTCCTTGCCTCTCTTGCATACAACTTGCACTTTGCCTCTCTTGATGACATTACGCATAATGTTTCTTAAGATGAGACATCGCACGAACAAAGAAAAATTCCTTTGAGCAAAATCATTCCAAATCATCACTTTCTTTTGTGGTGCCTTATCAAAGTTATCATGAGGTATAAATCTAGTATGGTTTGAGTGGGAAGCCCAAAAAGCAGCACAACTTTCCCTATAGCCACCTTTGTGAGTACATACCAACCGTGTGTATGTTTCTCACCTTCTCTTATGACTACTCACCCCGCGGATGACCAATGTTATATGGCCCTAGAGTGAGCACATATTTTTCATCCTTTCCATTCTTTTCACTCTAATCCTTGTCATTGCATGATCATGCATCTTGTTTTACTCTAATGGATTCACCCTTGAATGTGTTCTTTGTCGATGATGTCGAGTTGACTTAGAATCACAAATCCTTGGGGGCTTGACCACCTCCTTCATCTTTCTTATTCTTCTTCTTTATCATTCTTCACCATCTCCATTAGACTACTTTAGTGTGATTTTAAAGCAAGTTCATACTCTCACTAAAGTGGGGGCTAAATGTGTCACCAAAAAGTGTAGACTTTGATACTTTTCGCTCATTTGGACCTTTTCCTATGGATTTTGGACCATTTTCAACCACTTTTTACATCTTTCCAAGCCTTGTGCCAAAGTTTTGTAGGGTGTTGTAAAACATTTTCACAATCTCCAAGTCTTGTCATTACTTAATCAGCCCCTTGTTATGAAATAATGACCCCTTAATACACATATAAGTCTTATTTTAGTGTGTTTTATGAAGACAATCCCAACAAACAACAATAATCACATTTTTATCCCTGAAAACCACTCAAAAATGCCTAGGTGGACTAGGTCGCCACCTTGGGTGAACTAGTTCCATGTGTCATACATTTCAATTTTAACTTAAGTTTCTTTTGGGATTTTGTCTCTAAAACCCCAAGGTCGGCCTATATGGTGTTATTTCGAGAAAATTAGGGCATAACTTGTATAAATAACCCTAAAAGCCCTAATTTCTCATAAGTCACACTCATTTTTTTCCTCTCTCACACAACTCTTCATATCTAATTACTCCTTCTCAAGCAAGCTAGGGTTTGATCATTCCAAGTCAACAAGACATCATTTCTAAAGCATTCAAGGGTTGATTGTTGCAACAACACAAGATCTCTCATCATGACAAGGTAACTTACTCCATTATTCCATTGTTTCATATTCATTCTTTACATTTTCTATTCATTTTGGTTTAGTTACCTAAAAGGGGTTTGGCTAAGGCAAACCCCTAATCCCTAACAATCAACATTCTTCTCTTTCTCTCCTTGTGTGTTTGCATATTTAGGTACTTTGAAGATCTTTGAAGGCATTGAAGAATTGTTGAAGACCTCTCCTTGCATGCAAAGTCAAATCATCCACCAAAAGTCACTCTTAGGCCCAAATATTAGAGTTTCAGAAGTGGACAACTGTGAAGAACCAGGGCGCAAACCTAGGGCTTTCGTTTCCCCTTCAAAAATTCCAGAAATCCTGAAGAGGACTAAGTTACCAAGAATGGTGACCTAGTCCCTTTGGGTAGGCCTTTCTATGATTTTCACATTTCTAGACACCCATTTGGCAAAAATAGACTCCGAACCAGTTTTTAGGAATTTGGGACTAGGTTACCCAAATTGGCACAAGTATCCCTTTTGGCTTTTGCAATAAATTTAGCAGCATTCAAGACCTCCATTAGACCCTTCTTCTATTTTGAGGTACATACATTCTAATTCTATCTTTTTTGTATGGTTTGGTGTATATTATTAGTTCATTTGTATATGTTTGCATATCATTATGTGTTTTCCAACACTTTACATTTCATAGATTATATTAGCATCTCTTCATTTCAGTTTTCTGCCACACATTCACACACACCTCACAACCCCTAACCCTCTTTGAATGAACACCAGGCATATCATTAGGTGAAATAGAGTCATTCTTCCAAAGTTAGCTTCTAGGTGAAAAACCCTAGAAGGTCATTGTGGAATCCTCTTTCCCTTCTTGTATATGTTTTTGGTGGTTCACCTACTAATGGTATATTTTGCAGATAAATACCTCAAGAATGACCTTAGCAGATGATGTTAATCTAGAAGAATTTGTAATGACTAAGGATGAGTTTTCTAGAGCAGATATTAAACAAAAATGCCAACTCATAATTTAGTCTCATATGACTTGAATTTAATGAGGGGTTTGAAGTTTTCTACTTGAAATGGAGAAAATAATGTTAATCTAGAAGAATTTGTAATGACTAAGGATGGATTTTCTGGAGTAGATATAAAATAGAAATGCCAACTCATATTTGTAGAGGTTGAGAAAATACAACTTCATGGGAGCTCAGTGATCTCTGCAAGCTAAGAATACCTGTTACAAGGAGAAGCAAAGAGAAGCAACACAGAAAATAGTAAAATGCTCAAAGATGTGGAGCTATGTATTATCCAATGTGTAAAAGAATAATCATATAATAGAAAAGATTTCAACCACATATAGGTCAAAAAACCCTAAAAAGGAAAACCCTAGGCTTGCACATTAGTAATTAATAAAATAATTAATTATTATGCACCTAATGTTAGCTTAAGTGTAAAAGAGATAAAAGGGAACTTTAATTAATTAAAAAAATATTGTTTAATTAATCAAGTAAATAACCAATTACTCTAACACCCCCCCTTAAGCTAGACTTAGGGAGAAGCTAAAACCTAGAAGGAGCTACTGAAAGCAAAAAACAATGGGTCCCAAAAACAAGGCCAGATCAGGTACCCAAATACAAAAGAAAAGATCTCTCACAATAGGAGAAAAAGAGAAAACCTCGTGGGAAAAATTCTTCTCCAAAAAAGAGAAATACAAGTGAAGGTCGAAGAAGCCTCCAAACAAGAATGAAGGATGAAGAAGCCTCCAATCAAGAAGAAATTGTCCCAAAAGATAGGAACAAAGGATGAACGCCACAGAAGCATGAAGGAACTGCAAACTTTGTCGAAGAATGACTGCTAAAATGCTGAAACAAGAACCTCCGCTGAAAACAGATGATGATCAGGAACAAGAAGACAAGAATCTGTATGAGTGCCCCCAATGACACTACTTGAATTAGATGGCAAACAAAGGCAAACACCTGAAAATCAAAAATACAGATGGCAAAGGTACCAAAAGTCAGAAGAACTGATCATGTGAAAATGGAAGGTTGCCTCTAGAAATAGGAATGTAAGAGTGTCCAAATGGTAAGTGCTCCATCTCATCGAAATGCATGGGTAACCAGTTGCTGCATCCTCCTAGTACATAGGAACAAATACTGTATACATAGCTCACTCCAACGAAACCAAGGAAGCATTAAAACCAATAATAGAACCCCCCCATAATGCTGACAAGGAAGAGATATGACAGGTACTCTAAAATGAAATGCCTGAATGTAGTGCATGAAGAAGAATCAAGAAAATCTAAATCTGCAAACATGAAAGTACAAGTAGATATAAAGGGTGTGCAAATAGAGCACACACACATGAGGTTGTTTTCGTGGAAGGGACACTCACTTGACATAGGTATGATTGCAAATAAAGGCATAACATCAAACCCCCCCATGGCACTTTATAACATAGTGCAAGTACAATAAGGCACAAATCAATGTGCAAGAATCCTAAAAATACACATACAAAGCTGAGGCACTTTATTTTAGTGTGTTTACAGATGTAAAAAAAACATGCAATGTGAGCCCATAAGGTCCAAAAAGGACAACTGCTAAGAAGAAGGATTTTTGGAAAAAACCAAAAACCAGATTTCTAGAAAAAACCAAAAATAAAATTTAGAAACCACCTACACCATTGTGAAGAGCTCGAAACTAGCTTTCTGACAATATCTTGTTTTCCCATTTTCGACATCGTATGCAAAAGTTATGTCGAAAACACTGAAGGCAACACCCGAAAAGAAGAGCTGAATTTGAATGAAAATAATGGGGACCTATGAAAAAAAATCCAAAAAATACCTGCACCACTGAAAAGTGCTATGAATCCTCTTTCCGATGATGTCTCGTTTGCCTGAATTCGACACTGTGGGCAAAAGTTATGGCCTCTGGAAAAAAACAGCTCCAAAGGGGAAAAAAACATAGTGCTGGATTAAATTTGACAGTCATATGACTGTCACAGCAAAATCCGAGCTTAAAATTGATGGCCAAACGACCGTCACCGCATTTCTTCAATTGAGCTTATTACAAAAATTGTTTTTAAAAAAAAAAAATAATTAAAAAAGAATTACAATGTTAATTTAAAAAAAAAAAATTAATAGAAAAAAGGGCAGGGGCCCACATGGGGGCCGCCGCCTGCCAAGGTGGCAGGGCAGTACCCATGTGGTACCGACTGCAGTAGGGGGCAGGGCCACCACTTGCCATAATTGCAGGCGGTGGTACCCTTGTGTACCGTTCGTCCCTTCAACTTTTTAAAAAAGTTTTTCAAAAAAACTGCATGCCCAAAAAATGGGCTTTTTTCACTTTTTTCAAAAAAGAAATTTTTTTGATGATGTTTTTTTTTTGCAGGAAAAAAAATATATCAAAAATATTTTATATTTTTTCTAACCTCGAATGGCGTGCAGACAACAGTCGTACAAATAATTTTTTTTTGCCTTCTGGATCAACTGTGTCCAAAATGGATGAATGAATAGTCGATTTAGGGGTTTTGGATTGCTGCAGACTCAATGGCTAGGTCCGTTTGGACTCAAAATGCTCCGATCAAACAGTTGATTCTCTGTATCAAAAAAGCAAACCCCAAACCCTTGAAGCTCCAAAATCCTTCTAAAACCCCAGATCTGCTTCCAATGCAAAAATTCTCAAAACAAGAATAGGTAGCTACAGATCTGAAGCTCTAATACCATGTAGAAATTGAGAAAATACAACTTCATAGGAGCCCAATGATCTCTGCAAGCTAAGAATACCTGTTACAGGGAGAAGCAAAGAGAAGCAACACAGAAAATAGTAAAATGCTCAAAGATGTGGAGCTCTGTATTATCCAATGTGTAAAAGAATAATCATACAAAAGAAAATATTTCAACCACATATAGGTCAAAAAACCCTAAAAAGGAAAACCCTAGGCTTGCACATTAATAATTAATAAAATAAATAATTATTATGCACCTAATGTTAGCTTAAGTGTAAAAGAGATAAAAGGGAACTTTAATTAACTAAACAAATATTTTTTAATTAATCAAGTAAATAACCAATTACTCTAACAATATTGAAATGTTAGCATTTACTGATTGTCTTATGTGACTTGAATTTAATGAGGGGTTTGAATTTTTCTTCTTGCATTGGTGGGGCAGATTTGTTAATTTGCATATTATTATAAAATATCAAGGTTGAATAATCTACAGATATTATTATATTTGTATGTTCCATCTCTAACTTGGCTCTAATGTTAGACTATACTGTTCCAATAAATCAGATATTTCAATTTTTGTGTGAAAAAGTCTCTTAAATGCCAACAAAGGCATTTTTTTTTTCAATGTTTCAACATGCACATGAATTTGTAAGATATCTATGAAGGCCTCAAGAAGGTAGTAAATTACCTCCACAAAACATAAAAGAGATAGTGACATGAGGAGGGGATCCCTCACTCTTTTGGGTTCTCTAGGTCATAGCCTATGTTTTACTCTATTTTATGCATGTTCTATCTTTCAATTTTATTAATATACTCTTCTTTAATTTATATTTGCACATAACAATAATGAAATTAAAACAAAAGGATTTTTTTTCTTTACTTTTATATAGAAATCAACAATTTAATCAGTATGTATCTTGGCTCATTTGTATCTTGTTTGTCTCATTACAATTTTAGTAGGATGTAGCATTGATAATAAGATAGTATTATATTGTACTTTGTTTTAGTTTTTGCTTATAGCATCTTCGATTTTTCTCAAAAAGCAATGATACCAAATCATAACAACAACATCTGTGTTTGGGTGGTGAGGGCTAACCCTCCAAACACATACAATAGGCCTACTGCTATTTTTAAAACACCAAGTGGGACAATGCCAAGAGGAAATCAAACAAAAGGGCCCCTCCAACATTATTCCCCAAATTAAGTTGGACAACACCAAGGGGAATGATTTCCTAAATAATCATTTTGAATCATAGCTTAATTAGCATCAAAACTAAAGCTGAAAACCTCAAAACAAATTTGTATTATCACTTGGTAGTGAGGCTTTCATTGTACAAAAAATTTGCACTATCACTTGGTGGCAAAGGTTTCAGGGGTTTTATCACCCAAAACTGAAAACCTAAAAAAAAAATTGCACTATCACTTGGTGGAGAGGGTTTCATTGTAAGAAAATTATTAAAAATATCATTGCCATTTATGAGTTTATAGTTTTCCATTCTATTCTTCAAGCCAAAAACACAATACACACTGTCATTCATGTACATTATTGCCAAAAATAAAAACTTTCAAACTTCGACACATTTATTTCACATAAAATATAGAAAATCATATTGTCACAGTTGTGTGCCTATCATACACCATGAGCTGTCTCAAAAATTCTTTTCGACTCAAACAAAATCAAACAAACCCCACACTACCATGCATAACCCGCCAAAACCAAACAAGCATACGTCGTGCAAAGAGGAAGAGAAGGGAAATGAAACCTAGAGTGTGTGATTTCATTTTATAGACGATCAAACCCTAGCCTAGCTGACTCACTCTCGCCCGCAATACTTCCACTCAAACAAGCAAAAAAGGTCAAGCCCTCATTTTTTTTAATTTTATAACTCGCAAAGTTTCAGTTGGAAGGTATTCGACCGGAGGCATTTCGACCGAAACACTATCGACCAAAAACATGTTGCCACATTGGCGACATGTCACTGCCGCATGGTTTTAGCTGAAGGCCACTCAGGCAAATACCTTTTGGCTGGAAATGTTTTGCTCGAAACTATTTATTTGGCCGAAAGTATGACACACTATTGTGCTTTCACCAAAGTTTTATATTATAGGTTAAAATTATATATTCAAAAATATTTAAAAAATGACATTTAAGAAGGTTCATTAGTTTGCATCAACACCATGATAAGAAGCAATTTTCCATAAAAGATAAATCAAAATAATCTACCCCTCCATGTTCTTTAAGATTGTTTGAAAAAAATATCTATCAAGAGACCAATAGTGCCACACATTTTTTAGCTAACGTAGCCACAAAATAGATTTATGAGATGGCCATGTCTAATAGGGGTGATGTTTGGGATGACTTGCAAGAGATCATATAATCACATGGAATAATTAGTGTTGTTCAATCAAATAATACCTTGGTGCACTTATGATTATTGCAATGTTCGTAAGATCTCAAAATCTAGGAAAGATCAGATATAATCTAATAACCAATGATGAATCAAAGACTAATTAGTGAAAATAGATATGTGTACATCAATTAAGATCTACGTGAAATATAAAAAAACTATTCAATATAGTTATCTCTCCAATAGATAATTCCCTTGTTACTATTGTGGGGGCTAAGAAGTTTGAGACTGGCAATGTTCATGAAAAATTTATCATTGAATATTTCCTCATGACCATAATTGACATCATGGGAAGGAAGATTTTTGGAAAAGTATCTACTAACAAATACATGTACATAAATCCTAGTATAGGATTTCCTCCAGGACAATATCTGAACATGATTGAAGTTGGCTTCTTGGCATTGTGGGGGTATTTTTAATAGAGAAATATTGAAGAGAATCCTACATTGTAGGTATGTTTTTATTTTCTTAGAAAGAGATTGAGTAAAAGAGCTTTATGTCACATCACTGTTCATTACTTACCTATCAACAATTGGAGCATCTCACAAGCTAAAATATGGGATGTTTTGCACCCTATGTAACAATAACTAGCAATGTAGGCAAGAGATGCAAAATCTCAAATCTCCTTAATTTGATGGCTTTTTATATAATCAAAGGAGCTATCTCCATGATAGCAACTTGCATATCAATTTTTTTTTAAAAAAAAAAAAAAAAGTAAACTGAAATAACTCTTCAATAATTAAAATATCTATTCAAATAAAAAAAGAAAAAGTAAACAATATAAATAAAATAAAATATTTTTAAATAACTATAAAGTAAAATAAAATAATTATTAAGTAAATAAAATAATTTAAGGTGTCTTTTACATAGATGAATTTAAGAAATTATTTATTACAAATTTCAAACTAAAGTAAAAAAAAGAACTAACAAAATAATAAATGGTAGTTTTAAAAAAAATAAAATTAAAAGGTACAAACACAAGTAAAATAGCTCTTTAGATATATAAAAAAAAGAAATAATGTACACAAAACTTGCATAGTTTTTATCGTTTATGACACAAAGTGATGGTTAAATCATGGTGTTGCTATCTTTGGATTGTCAGATTCAAACTCTTGTTGGACCATTGAGCTCATGGGCTTAGAGAACTTACAGGTAATTGAGCTCATGAATTTGAACCATTACATTAATGCAAATCATTCATAAGCAAAATGAAGTTCTCAATGAAAAATTTCTCAAGATACTAAAAGGAAAATAACATACCTATTCATAGAAAACATTATATAAAAGACATCTAAATATATCAAAAATTTAACTTATTTAATTTATCTTTATTTAATTTTTCAATTTACAAAAGTTAAAAAGAAAATAAACTAATAGAAAAATCTAAAATACATCTAATAAAAAACTTCAAGAAATATCTTAATTATTTTTATTTTTTAAAATTGTTTATGAAAATTATTAATTTTATTATTTATTACATTATTTGAAGAACTAAGAGTCATTTTATTTTATTTTATTTACCAGTTATTTTAGACTTATTTTAATTTGAATAGGTTAAAACTCTTATTACCAAAACTGGTGTCTTACTTTGAGGTGGAAATAAAAACTGTCGATATGCCTACACAGATTATTTGAAGGCAAAAAGCTTATTAAATGCAAACAGATACGTGCATGGCCGCGCAATTTTCTGGTCAAACACAATCCAAACTCATCATTCATAACTTCGCTTAGAGAGAATCATTTTCCTTCCGTTAATCAACATGTGTTCCAGTTAAATGCTGAAAGTAAGCACATTTTCCACACAAAATAAAACAGCAGTTTATTTGATTTGCCACAATATCCGATCGATCTACATGTTGAAATGAATGGCAATCACTTCACAGTCGAACCACAATATTTGATTTGCCACACTATCCATACTTCTATCCGTTTATAAACACGTCGTCATTGGGTTGCTGCAAATGATCTACAGAAATCACACGCCCTTCAAAATCTGTTTTCGTCTGAGAAAAAGCAGGGAAGAAAGACATATACTTCCACCAGAACACTACAACTCAAACAATACAGTCGAGTAGAGCTGCCGCTATTTATACCCAAAAAGGATGACCTTGGAATTCAACATCACAGTGAATTTGCCACACTCTGCTAACAAAGATGACTACCCCTGCAGCTTTAATAGCACTTCTGGTTTTCGTTTTTGTAATTGAAGCCTCTTTTTCTTATGAAGGAGGGAATCCGATAGATAGCTGCTGGAGAGGAGACTCAAACTGGGGGCAAAATAGAATGAAGCTTGCAGACTGCGCTGTGGGCTTCGGAAGCTCCGCCATTGGAGGCGCAGGAGGAGCTTTCTATACCGTCACAAGCGCAGATGACGACCCTGTAAATCCTGCACCGGGTACTCTGCGCTATGGAACAACGCGGAAAGATCCCCTCTGGATCATTTTTGCTGGGGACTTTCAAATAAAGCCCAAAATGCCCATATTCATTGCGGCTCGAAAGACTATCGATGGCAGAGGAGCAGACGTTCATATTGGCAATGGCGGGCCTTGTTTCTTAGTTATGGAAGTCAGCAATGTTATTATACACGGTTTACATATACAGGACTGTGTGACGAGTGTTTTGGGGGACGTTTTGATAAGCGAGTCTGTTGGGGTGGTGCCTGTTCATCCTCAGGATGGCGACGCCATTACTACGCGCACTTCTACAAATGTTTGGATTGATCATAATTCTCTTTCTAATTCTGCCGACGGTCTCGTCGACGTCACGCTTGCTTCCACTGGAATTACTATTTCCAACAACCACTTTTTCAACCAACATAAAGTAAGCATACTTTCTACTAACAAGGTCTTATGTATGTATTGCATTAGTAAATTATAAACTTCATAATAATTTGGTGCTTTTTAATTATAATACACACTTGATTAGTCATTTTTTTAGAATTTATAATGATTATTTTAATTTAATAATTATTGTTGGATATTGAATAGGTGATGTTATTAGGGCATAGTGATACATATAATGGTGACAAAGGTATGAAGGTAACAGTGGCATTCAATCAATTTGGACCTAACTGTGGACAACGAATGCCAAGGTAATTTGAAAAAATTATATTCTTTTCATAGATTTGGTAGATTCAAACTTTAAACTTTTATTACTAACTGTTATCTTTTTATATTTCAAATGAAGATGTTTTGAATATTATAGTTCTATTCATTTTTTAATCTTTAAAATAACATTTGAATGTTTCGAATATTATTAAAATAGTTGTTCACGATAAGGTATAAAGTATTAAGTAGTAGTAGACATAAAGGGATTATATTTATGAGATTTCTTTTCTTTCATTGAAACTTATGAAATTAAGTAAAACGGATTTGTAGGGCACGATATGGACTTGTACATGTTGCAAACAACAATTATGACTCATGGAATATATACGCAATCGGTGGGAGTTCACACCCAACCATTCTAAGTGAAGGGAATAGTTTCACTGCACCAAATGAGAGCTACAAGAAGGAAGTAACAAGACGTGTAGAGTGTAAACCAACATCAACTTGTGCAAATTGGGTGTGGAGATCTGCACGAGATGTTTTTTACAATGGAGCTTATTTTGTATCATCGGGAAAAAATAACGTGGCCAATATGTACAACAAGAAGAGAGAAGTTTTTAAGGTTGAGAATGGGAGAGCAGTGCCTAACTTGACAAAAAATGCTGGAGTTCTAACATGTATTCTCTCTAAACCTTGTTGATGATACATAACTTGCATGTTGTACTATCTAAATTACCATATGCAATATGCATCATGATGTAAATTGTTGTATTGATGTCAAAATAAAAATGTGTGTATACATATTTTAAAATAACAATGATGTATTCAAATAAACACTATTATTTATGATACATTTTGTCTTTGATGTGCACTAATTTAATATGGAACACTACACAAAACATGAATGAATCTATCTAGTGCTTGTACAAAATACCAAATTTATAAATATTTTATAGAGAATGTTATCCACTAAAATGATAAAGGATAAGTTAAAATTAAAAAAATACAAATTTATTGCATTATAATATATATTAATGAATTAGTTAAAATAACTTATATATTATAATTAAAATATTAAGTGAGATTTTTTAATTATATCATAAATTAATAAATATTTTTTTCAAATTTTTGAAATAAATTAAGAAATTAACTCAATTTTTTTTGTTATGATAATATTTAATTGAGTGATTTTGAGTGATGTATATGATGATGTGGTTAATGTGTAGATATTTATACAATTTGCTTCTTACTATTAACATAGTAAGCCATAAACATTGATTGATTCCTTTTAAAATAAGTTTGAAATGTCTAGAGAGAAAATAAATAATTTTACTTGTTAATTATAATTAAAAACTTAAAGTTTATCTTGAACTTTTAGATTTGTAAATATAAAGTATAACTTAAACCCTAAACATGTCATTTTACTTTCAATTATCAATTTTATTCTTTAAAGAGGAATTAAAATGAAGGATTGATAGGTCATATATGTAGAAAATTAGAGAGTTTCAATTGATATTATGTTTCATGAAAATAGATAGATCCATAGATCTTTAAATAGGTATTATGCTTGGAGAGATGTCTCCTGTCTGACACATGACTTTACATAACAAATGTATTGGAGTGTGATAAAATACAACTTATATTTTTAATACCCCCATTAAATTTATTTTATCACACAATTTAACTAAATAATGGGGAGCACCTACAAAAAATAAGATTATTAGCTAGCTATGTACAAATGAAGATTCTTTTTTTGAACACACTTGATTAATTTTTTCCATGCTTATCCATCATAAGATGGATTTCATAGTTATATGAATAAAGGAAGTGAAGCATTCCCAATAATCTTTGTGATCAAAACCTTCACACAATTAGCAATAATTTATGTGATCAATTTCAACAGTGATCTTTCTAACCAAAACCTTCACAAATTTAGCAATGATCTTTGTGACCACTTTCAGTAATGGTCTTTGTGATGAAAACCTTCACATATTTAGTAAATATATTTGTGATCAAATTTTAATAGAATGTGTTAATGTTTTGCATAAGCACACAATTATTTTCTTACATTAAGAATATTTTTATATTCACAAAAAACATTTTATTGAATTAAGACATTAATATCATTACATTTTATATGATTAAACTATGAGCAACCAATTATATATATATATATATATACACACACACATATACTTTAAATTCTAATTTATATATATATATATGCTTTGAGTATAAGCTAACTATGTTATTTTCCCTTCAAGTATTAATTTTATTCTTTAAAGAGGAAGTAAAATGAAGGATTGATAGTTCATATGTGTAGAAAATAACAGGGATTAAATTGATAGTTTGCAATCCATGTAAATAGATAGTTCCATAGATCTTTAAATATGTATCATTTTTGGAGAGATGTGTCTATTGCATGACACATGAATTTGAATAACAAATATATTGGAGTGTGATAAAATATAACATATTTTAACACTCCTCAAACTTTATTTTATCACACAGTTTAACTAAATGATGGGAGCTACCTATAAAAAATAGGTTTATTAGCTTATCTATGTACAAATGAAGAATATTTAACACTAATACCTTCTTGAAAGTAAAATCATTCTTATTTTAAACATGCTTGATTACATTTTTCCATCATTATCCATCATAAGATGACTTTTATAGTTATATGTCAATAAAAGGAAATGAAGCATTCCCAATGATCTTTGTGATCAAAATCTTCACACAATTAGCAACAATCTATGCAATCAATTTCAACAATTATCTTTAGACAAAAACCTTCACAAATTTAGCAATGGTCTTTACATTCAATTTTTAAAATGATCTTTGTGACCAAAACCTTTACAAATTTAGCAACAAAATTTGTGATCAATTTTAACAACATGATCTTTGCAACCAAAACCTTTACAGATTTAGTAATGATCATTGCGATCAATGATATATGTGTAAAATCGAAGGGATTAAATTGATATTTTGCTATATGTAAATAGATAGTTCCACAGATCTTTAAATAGATATCATTCTTGGAGAGATGTGTCTCTTGCATGACACATGTATGAATTTTCATAACAAATGTACCGGAGTGTGATAAAATATAACTTATATTTTAACACTCCTCAAACTTTATATTATCACATAATTTAACTAAATGATGAGATCTACCTATAAAAAAAGGTTTATTAGCTTATCTATGTACAAATGAAGAATATTTAACACTAATTCCTTCTTGAAAGTAAAATAATTCTTACTTTGAACATGCTTGATTACATTTTCCCATCATTATCCACCATAAGATGAATTTTGTAGTTATATATCACTAAAGGAAATGAGACATTCTCAATGATCTTTGTGATCAAAATATTCACACAATTAGCCACAATCTTTGGAATCAATTTCAACAATGATCTTTGGACCAAAACCTTCACAAATTTAGCAATGATCTTTACATGACTCAATTTTGAAAGTTATCTTTGCAACCAAAACCTTTACAAATTTAGCAACAATATTTGTGATCAATTTTAACAACATGATCTTTGTAATCAAAACCTTTACAGATTTAGCAATGATCTTTATGATCAATTTCAACAATTATTTTTACAATAAAAACCTTCATAAATTTTGCAATGATCATTGTGATCAATGATACTACTATTCAAAAATGATATCTATGATCAACACTTTTTTTTTAGGTTTGAAAATAATCTTTACGATCAATGTTACAACCATTCAACAACCATCTCTATGATTAATATAAAACTATATTTTATAGATTTAGTAATGATTTTTTCTATCAATGGTACTTATTCCAAATAGATGAGTGCTCCAACTACAAATTTTGTGTCAGTACATGGATAGGATTCAAGTAGCCCTTTTACTATTCAAAAGTAATAAATTAAATTATGTGGTTTCTAGGATGATATTTGAATTTGCATGATTATTATTTTGTCTAACATGAGAATATTTATTATTGTACAAAATTTTGAACATATTTATGATATTTTCCCAATTACATAGACCAACCCATCCACAATCCATTTGTATACTATCTTAGAGGTTGTTTCTTCCACTTTTTGTTCCAACATAATTTCTCAAAATGATTCTTCAATGCACATATACTACAAGGATTAAGATCCAAACACAATTCTTTTCTATTTCCATGCCTATGATAATGAGAATATTGTAAGCAATGTATTTCTTGAGATAATTTATTTAAACTTGTAACACATGTCTATAACATTATTTTTATCTCTACTAGCATATCTATGGCCTTCATTTTTTGGCCTGACTATTAGCTCAATGGGCTCTATGATTCCTTGTACATATTTTCCAAAACCTTTTCCTTCATATCTGATTCTTTTCATTATCTTAAATCAAATATTCTTTGAATAAGATCCTTTCTCATTATCTTGACAACTAGCAAGAGTTGTAGATTCAAAAAAATTATTTATTTTCATACAATTTTGATCAAAAGAGGCTTTATATATATCAAATTTATCAAATGATTCATTTAATGAATAAAATAAATCATTTTTATCACATGACATATTACATAGTGTAGGCATAAACTTTAGAAACTCATTTTCCTTTATGTAAGATTCAAGTAATTGAGTGAAAAAATAATTTTCTTCTCTCAATTTTGAAATATCTTCCTTTTGTGATCTATTTTCCTCTTCTAATTCTTCATTTTTATTCCTAATTTTATCAATATCTTCTTCCAAAATATTATATTTATACGTTAATTTTTTAGTTTCTTTCTTTTCTCTTTTACCAATCTTTCCCATTGAAAAATAGTTTCCTTATATAATTAAATTTCAATCTCAAAATACCCACTTATGTAATACCTAATGGAAATTTATTTTAGTGGTTTCATGCACCTACCATCTTCTATGATTTGAAATTTTCTATTACTTAATTTGTATCTCTTCAAAATTCTATTTTAAAAAACGGTACAAACTTCATCAAATGTTGCATTTACATTTAAAAAAAAAATATGTTCACCTTTTTTCTTTGATCAAGTGCCAATAATAGCTATAAATAAAATTTCTTTTAGATCTACTTGACATCTTTCCATTTTTTATTTATCACATGTATTTTTTCCCAAAATTGGTAATTTTCTTACAAAGTTCAACCTCTTCAAATTTACAATACTTTTCTCTTACAATTTAGAACTGTTGTGATCTCTGCTTTCAAGGAGAAAAGATTATGATTTGTTTCCTTTAAATATTTTTCTTAACAACTTATAACAATTATGGACTTTAAACTTGTAGTTTATTCCATGACCTACCTTATACATTAGATGTCAACTATTATCTTCAATAATTTGCACTATATTTCAATAGTTTATATTTGAAGCTTGAATATTTTACTTATTATCTTCTCTATCCCTCCTCTTTTTGAAAGGAGAATGTGTGATGGCTAGTAGCTACCGATGCAAATACTAGTGAGAAAAATAAAAAAGTATTAGATTGGTGGTGGTAGTTAGATTGCTAGCTTATTGTTTTTATAGAACCTTTAAAAACCTATAATTCCTCCTTTTGTAAGATGATCCATAAAATTCACTTTGTGGCAATTGAATTATTTCTACAATAATTCCATCTTTTCCTTAAAATTGCACAGTTTGTGTTTAGTTTAGTTATGATCTTGAGTAAGATATTTATTTCTTTGTGACTTCTTTACATTTGGCAACATATATTTTTTGCAATATTTTATTCTACATAATTTATTATCTCTTTGTGGTGAATGAATTTGTGTTTAATATAAACCATACTTAATGGCTTGTAGCCAATTTTTTTATTCTTTTGATATTTTATTTTATAAAAAACTAAGATCTAATTTCCTTAACCATAAACCTCTTCACATTATTATTTGTCTCAACTACAATGACCAAATATTCTCTCTTTAATATCATGATTTATCTTAAATATCTTCTTCAAAACCTAATTTTGTTATATTATAGTAGGACCTACCATCAAATTTGATACCATGTAGAAAATTGGAGAGATGAAATTGATATTATGCTTCATGTAAATAGATAGTGTGATGTGGGAAAAAGGGATCTAGGCTCGAAATCACAATTTTCCCTACATCACAATGGAAGAAACCAAAAATTATCATAAACACCTACTTGGCTACTAACTATTATAGAAGATACAAAATGGTGCATCAAGGTTTTGGTTCATTCTTTGGAGGCTTGTGGAATTGATTATGAATTGAATTGATTTGATGATGCAAATGTATACTTCAGTTAATTATGCAACTATAGAAAATTATTATGGTTTCAGAGAAACACATAATAGAAGCATAAAAAAGGATCATAGAATAAGAGTGCAAAGATAAATGAATACAACATATATTTCTAATATCAAACTTGTTGGATAGGGGTACTGGTTCCCTAGACATAGAAATCAGATAATAGATGGTCACTATTTTTAGGTTCTTCTCTTTAAGACTCAATATTGGAACTTCATGTGTTGATGATTAATTCTACTTTCCCTAGTTTTTTGACATGCGAGGCTTCAATCCTTTATCTTAAAATTAGGTCTTTAATCCTTTCTCAAATCCACTTCAGATCTGTCACCTACACACAAGAGAGGAGAGAAATTGTTGTATTGTGATGCAGGGGAATCTTCTTAATTTTTGAAATTTGTGCTAACAGTTGATTTTGGGTTTGATGTGTTGGGTCGGATGAAAAGATACAGGTAGAAGGAAATTCCTATCACCAAATTGATAGGAACATTAATAGTTAATTACTAGTTATCAAGAGAACCGAATGGGTTGAGGAAGTTATAGCTTGGAATTAAACAATTGCAAGAATTGGTTACAAATGAACAAGATTGGGAAGATGAACACTTAAGGGTGAGGGTCAGAGGAGATATACAGTGTGAATTGGTACACAAATAGAAGGGGTGGTAGTAATATGAAGGGAATGCCGATTATGAGGTTGTTGTAGAGGGTGGAGGCTGAATAGAATGGAAACCAGTCCGATAAAGAATGATGGGAATGATTTAAAAAAGGTTGAGGAGGGTAAAGAGAAGGCTAGTCAGGGAGGTAAGAATAGAGCACATCAAGATATGTATAAAAATGATGAGAATACAAGAAGTTTGCTAGGAAAATTGGGTCATCTCGGATAGAAATATCTAAGAACAACAGTGCCTATGGTGATTTTAATTCCTTCAAATTTCCTCAAAGACACCACTACTATGCCATAAAGTAGAAATAGGCACAGTTGATTTCCCAAATTAACCCTTCTGAGAAAAGCACATGCAAACTTTACCAGATTCAACACTATGCACAAATTCAAATTTATAGAATCAATAAACATGAAAGAAAAATAAACGAAAACACATATTTACGTGGGGAAAACCCTTTCAGGTAAAAAAAACCACACTCCAAAAGCCTAGATCACCGTTGTATTATTCAAGCAACAAAATGGTTACAAATACAATTTAGGCTCTAAGCCTTGACAAAGTTTCATCTTGTCCATCTAGAGAATATAGAAAACAACATCATGTTCAAAATCCTCACATTGTTACAACACCCTCACACAAAAAACAATGTAGATTCATCTCCTCAAACCAGTCGAATCTCTCCCAGCTAGCCTTTCAACCACCATAGCCTCACGGCCTCTCAAGTTCACATTCTTCACATCTTCTATGACAAAATTCTCCCTGTTATAATGCTATGTGCAACATATAGTTTGAACACACACAGGGAAAAATCCCTATCGAACATAACCTATCTAATTCAATTCAGATTATTCAACTATCCAAAACCTATCAATCAATTGAGCCCATTAATTAGTTCATTCTTGTACACACGGTTCATTTAGTTCCCTTCAGATCAACCGTTGTTCTTGCCAGTTATGAATAGTTTCCATATCGAAGATAAAATTGCTCCATTCGCTTCAAGACAATGATGTGAAGTGAGCAAAAAGTCATCGCTCCAATGTACAAGTTAGAAGTCCACAACAGTCAACCATGGTCCACCTCTACGTCCATCGACATGACCAACACTATTGGCGATAGACTAGAAATACCAATTGATAGATCAAGTTTCCCTTATGTCCCAAGAGAATCATCAAAATCACGAACTTTGCCAAGAGTCACACCGAAGACCAGCTAGAATAGACCATTGGCTAGAAAAACACTATTAGGGTGATATCAACAAGTCTCATCGAGTTCACAAGTCACCTCGATGATCTTCAACTCACTGCAGTTTAGAACACCTCATCGACAAGAGTCACACTGAACACACCCATCGGCCAGACATCCTACTTTGAAGAAATCTCAAGAACTCATCCTGCTAGACCATGTAAGACTAACAAAGTATCTTCTGCAAGAACCACCCTGATCCTAATCTATCGACCAAACTTTAACCATCGGATGAGGATCACAAAGTTGGGCTGAAGTCATAATTCATAACGATGAAGAACCATCGACAAGACTTACGCCGACCATATCCCATCGATCGAAATTCTACTATTGGTCCAAACTTCCCAAGTCTAACTGAAGACCAAAGTTAGCCTAACCATCTATTCATCGACATAACTCACACTGATCAAATCTACTCGACTAGACTAACAAATTCAGTTCAACATTTGTAGGTAAACCTGAAGACCAATGTCATCTCGATGCAATTCACTTCGACAGGAGTCTTACCGATAGAACTCTTCAGCCAGACCACAAGCACCAGAGTGACATTCACAAGTCATTCCAAAGACCAATGTCACCCTGATCTGAACATTGGCGAGAGTCATACCAAACCTCATCCAGGCTACTTTGCATACATTCTTTAGATTGGCAAGAGTCTCACCGACAAACCTCATCGGCAAGATAAATACTGTCGATATGAAACAAAGAACTCACATTGATAGTTGAAGTCATTTTGATAGTTCTCTTCAGCAAGACTAGTCACATATCACACCAATCTGAACTCTTCAAGCCTTCAGGACTAAACAATGCGTCGAAAGAATAGGTCAGGTCTCTCACCGATTTGTTCTTTCAGGAGGTTTAGGTCAGCAAGATTGAGGCACATTTTTCCAACAAAGGTTGAAGGATAAATGAGGAGAATATGTTTCAAGATGAGGCGTAGCTATAAGGAGGATTTTTATAGGGGGCTAAAGACATAATAGGAGAGGAAGGCTGATATGAGGTTGAAGGGATGAGAAGATTAATTTATAAGCCATAGTAGAATGTGGAAGGGGATGATAATGAGAAGAGGCTGAGAAGTATTAGGGGAGGCCGATAATGTGGAGATAAGAGGATTTGTGGAAAATAAAGAGAGAAATCAAATGGAGAAAGAGAGAGGGAGATAAAGGATGGATAGTGATATATATTAAAGGAGAGGTAAAAATATTTATGAGACCAAAGATATAGACATTTAAAGCGAGAAGATAGAAATGGGTGCAAAGGACAAAATGAGGAGTTGTGGATAAAAAAGAGACCATGGAACTATAAGAAGGGTTTGAGTAGTCTAGAGGAGAAGAGCATCGATCCTTGAAGGATCTTGTTCACTATAATCTAAAATGGATTCACTTGCATAAATAAAGATACTATTTTATTGTGAGCATTTATTGCTATCAATTGTTTTATGTCATGTTCTATTATAAATTTATGATGAAGTCTCTATTTATATCTGAATGCTTGATATGATAATGTAAGTTATTGTAGCAGTTTGGTCACTAAAAGTTTCTGTCTCGAAATGAACCATCAAATTGGTTCCAATTTCTTGAGAGTCTAGAACTTGTGCCATCAAGTGGTATTAGAGTGCAAAATTTTCTGAGCACTGAGTAGATTGCCGAAGTGAGGCAACTTAGCCAAGGCCTATGGGGAGAAGAGGAAGGAGAATGTGAGTGTTGCAGGAGGATGAGAGCCCAAAGGATTGGGTAGAAGACACACATTGTGTTCTAGATAGTTGGTGGATATTGATGTTAGATTGATGTAGAAATGATAGTGGGAGCCTAGGTGAGGTATTTTAAACAAGTTAAGTGAAAAAATCAGAATAAGATGCATAAGCCTTAGAGAAAAGAAAGTCTCGAGAAGAAAAAGAAACAAGATACAAAATTTGAAAGAGAAATGGTGGAGTTGAAGATGGATTTGATGATAATATGTAATAATGGCTAGAAGAAGTAGCCAATATTTTTTTGGGTTTGTTCGATGAATAAGAAAGTAAAGTGGCAAGTGAAATTGATTATGGGGAAAATAAAAAGGAAAAGCATGAGTGCATTGAGAAGAGTAGATAAGAGCGAAAAGGGTACCCATAGAGGTTGGGATAGCAAGACGTCGGATGGGCAACATACACTAGAAGTGGTGAAAGAAGTTCTCATTGAAGAGAACATGAGAGAAGATGAGGAAGAAAGAGAGGAAGAAGAACAAGTGCCACAAGTAGCATGTGTGAAAGAGAGAAATGAGGAAAGGAAAGTTTTCTTGAAGAAGGCACTAATGGAGATATTGGGTTCTCTTATTTTATTTGCTAATATTGTGTTTACATATGTGTATGCAGGTATGAATAATGTGTTGAGGAAGGTCAAGAATAGGACCTTGAAGGTATTGAGTGATGGGGCAATAATAACAACCAATTGAAGAGTTGAAGATGAGAGAAGACTAGTTGCAGAAGTGCGTCTAGAAGAGTTTGCAATAGAGGTGCATTGCAATGTGCCTAAGAACATAGAGGAGTTTGATGCTAAATATTTATAGTATGAAGATGAAGAAGAAACCATAGAGTTTCATGATGCCTAGGAAAATATTGAGTAGTAGCACAAGATTCTTATGAAGAAGAAAATTTAGAAAGCAAAGAAGCCAAAGGTGGATGCAATGTGGGAAAATAGGAAAAAGAAATTCAAAGTGTTGAATTTAGTTGTGAAGATGGAAGGAAAATGTTGAGCTTGATCATGTTGATAGAAGAAAGAATGTGAATGAGAAAGTTAATAAAAAGAAAGAGAAAGTGATTTATCATGGGTATGTAGTCCCATGTTGGAAAAAGAAAAATATTGGTGAGGGGCAGTTGTTAAAGTATAAGGAGATAGATTCTTTCGGTCATGTTTGTGCTAATAAGCAGGTGCAAAAGATGTAAGATGTGCAAAAGAACTAGTGGAACCCAGATTTGAGGATGAGTTGGAAAGCAAGGAAGCTCCTCAAAGAAGACATTTCAAAGCAAACGAAAAAATATGAACTGAGAAGACTAAGTGCAACAATAAAGAGAGATTATCCCAAGGCTACAAAAAATAAAATGTGGGTGATTGAGAATAGGACAACAGTAAGGGGAAGTCTTGTTGTAGGAAATGTTGATGAGAGGAGAAGGTTCAAAAGTATGAGATGTGAGGAAATGACCAAGCCCAATGAACAAGGAGGAATTATAGAAGGTAGTAAGGAAGATAATAGCCATGAGTATAAGGTGAAAGTGCAACTAGAGAAGCATGATATATGCAAGGTGAAGGGTATGTACAAGATCATCATGGAAAAAATAGGCCCTTAAGTGGCAAAAAAATTCAGAAAATCAGAGTTAGGCAACTTGACGTAAAAATTTGAATAAGTTATCTATATTATTTCAAAAATATGTAAGAATAGAATTTTTAGCAAATTGAATGTAGTTTCTAAACTACTAGGTTTTTAAAAATAAAAATAAAAATCTATTTAGTGAAAAATTGAAATTTCAATGCAGTAGTACTTAAATTTAAGGGAAAAAATAAGAAGTAGGTGTCTGTCTCACCACCCTAACCACAATAAAATGATAATATTTTTTAATAAGATTTTAGATATAAGTAGGGGACTCATGTCCCGATGTGATGCATATTTTTGTGTAATTTTTTTCCAAGTAAATAATTAATTATGATTTTTTTATTACAAATTTTTAAAAATATAACAACTTGTTTGTCTAACCACCTTAACTTGGTCAAAACTTCAAGAAATTCAATCTTTTTTTTTTAATCTTATAGTATGTGAAGCATAGAATGTGGCTCATATTTCAGATTAAAAAAATGTGATACTGTTTGAAAGCTATAAATGTTTTTCAATCAGCCTATCAATTAGGACTTTAGTCATAATTCAAATAGAAAATGAATAATAATTATTTATTAAATTCAAGGTAAAGAATAATTTATATTGGTGGAAAGCTGAGAATATGCTTTAAAAACCCTTTTCATTTCATCAATTTTGGGTAAAAAAAAAGTCATCAGCCACATGGGCCATCATATCAGTTAGATATCGCCACTTTTTGGCCCATCATGATCCTGCACATACCCTGAAACCTATGAAATCTGATTTTTATGAAGAGGCTGATGAGGCTTTGAATGAAATTTATAAAAATGGGGAAAACATGTGGAGGCAATTGGATGAAAAGGAGATGAGAAGAAAGGATAACTTTAAGAAACCCCCCCCCTCAACGAAGGTGTAAAATCCTGGTGAATCTTAATGAATAATTGGTAAAAATAATAATCACAGTGGTGAATCCTAGTGAATAATCACTAAAAATATTAATTACAATGGTGAATCTCTCCTTTAAAAATTTGCATAGTTGGTCAACGCAGTTCCCTCATATTTTTTTTATTTTTTGTAATATTGAAGTAGGGACTCGGGATCGACAGCCATCGACGGGGTCAAGGGGTAGTGCCCCTTGTAGGGATCAAGATGCAGAGCCCCCTTGTGGGGGTTGAGGGGGTAACGCCCCCTCACGAGATCTGGGGACAATGGCCCCGACGCACTCTTATCGTGATATAGGCGAGGTCGAGGGTAGAGCCCCTCACTACCAAGTATAAATTCACTATCAAAAATGCATTGGAGCATACACGGATTAAGCATTTTTTTTAAATTCTCACTTAAAAAAAAAAACTATATGAAAAGTGAAATTGTTACCATTGATTAGCTTTTTAATCAAATCATTGTAGGTTAATTCCATGAATTTATATGCACATGCCTTTTAAAAAGCTTGTTGAGGCCCAAAATTTGTTTTGGGCCACATGATTAAATCTAATTGTGTGGCCCAAATCAAATTTCAGGCCTCAATAAGCCTTTCAAAATGCACGTGCATATAAAGTCATAGAATCAACCTACAACCATCCGATTAAAAATTTAATCAATGGGAATAAATAAAAAATCTATTCAAGGCTAAAATATCCCTAAAATGAAATGGTTATTTATTATTAGTGGCAATATTGCCCCAAAATTAATGGTAGGAATATAATATTATTGGTGGAATATAATTAATATTTGCAATTACAATATAAACTATTGGCGAATCAGTTCTAATGATGCATCGTTTAAAAAATAATGCATATGTGAATTAATCAAGACAAAATTAATTTTTTGTAAAAACCTAGCTATTCAACATCATTTTTAGCTTGTACTATTTGCCATTTCTAGAAGTCTCGATTTCAATTATTCGCCACTAAATTTTTCCCTGATGAGAAGAAATAAATAGCAAAGGAAAAAGGTAAGACAACTTGGAAAGTCCAAGATGAATAACTATAAATGTGACAAGAAAGAGGAGAGGTTCAATAAAAGAGTTGAACATTAAAAGGAGACAACAATATAATATGATGGAGAGCACAAAGATGTAGATTTGGATAAGGGAGCAATAATGGATAAGGAAGGTAATATTGGAATGACAGTGATCAATGAAGGTGAAGGAAAAAAAATGAATGATGAAGGAAATAAAGAGTTGGACAGGAAAGGGGGAGCAGTATCCCACTAAAATGAGAAATATTTGTGGAGGAAATTTGCAGCCATTGAGCAAGAGTATAATGAAAAAGTTGAAGGTTTGAAGATGTGTGGGACAAAAAATGACACTTCAAAGGAGGTTGTATATAATGACATAGTTGTTGTTACAGAGATCTAAAGGAGACAGTTGTAGTAGGCTTGGTAGATTTTGAGATGAATGTGATGAGACATGAGATGGAAAATGAATCTGAAAACAATTTGTTGTAGTACTTGGCTAGGGAAGAAGAGTGACTGGGGAAAATGTTAGATGAGAAAGTTCAGTATGAAGTTGAAGTGGGTGATGTTGGAAACATGGAATTTTTTCCATTTTTTTATGGTATGTTGTATGTGGATGCAAGGACGATCGGAGATTAGAAGTGGATAGTGTAGACATGGAAAATATACAAATTGATCCTATACACTTGATCCTGATCTTACTAACACCAATTCTTCCTAAATCATCTCCTCTGCTAGTCATTTAATTAAATACTCTTTATTTAATTAAATTAATCATATTTCCTCTCTTAATTAAATAAATCAAATTTATCTAATTAAGTCATCATCTTCTATTAATTAAATTAATTATTTTGTTTAGTTAATCCTATAGTCCCCCTTTTAATTAAACAATTCATCTCTAAATTCATCTCATTTAAATTAAATAAATTCATCTTTATTTGATTTAAAAATAATACCATTAGATCTTTAATTAAATAAATTAAAATTTATTTAATTAAGTCTAAATTCATATTCCTCTCAGCTTTGATTTAAATCTATCCAAATATCTAAATCAAATTGTCACATAAGCTAATCTCCTTCTAAATTAATCAAATCCTGATTAATCTTAATCTTAATCCCTCAAATCCTCTAGCTTTTGCAACTTGCACAAGAAAATCATTTTAATTGATTTATTAGATCTCCTATTTTCTCTCAACATGGCATCAAAGAGGGAATATTCTTCAAATTCAAAAATCCCTCCAAACGGATGTGTGCATCCAACAAGGCATTAAAAACCTCTTACATGTCCTTTGCCTTGAGCCAAGTGGCATTAACTCTATTTCTTTCTCCCTCCAACTTGTCATTTCATCAATTTCAAATATCCACCTAGCTAGATTTATTTGTACATTCATCAAAATGTGCTCATTCCTCCTCCACTAGCATGTTGACAAGTGGCACCTTGCCATTGGCTCATGTTTAGTCCCACATTCATCCCTTTTTCCTCTTTCTCCATCATTCTCTTCTATAAATAGAAGAATCTCATTTGGATTTTGGATCCACAATCTTAGGAATTTTGATCCACAACTTCATGCAACATTGTTATCTTCAATTTTTGATCAATCTTCATCCATCTTTATCCATTTTCATCTATTTTTCATATTGTCATAGCTAGGTTATGGAGAAATTTCACCAAGGAGCATCAAATCTTCACCATTGATCATCAAGCTTGCAAGGAATTGGGAAAGGGTCATTTTCCACATCAAAATGACACCAATTCCCCCATGGGATTGAGAGTTTGATCACTTAAATAGGATTTAATAGCTTCTTTTATTGTGTTCTTCATATATATATATATTTTTTATATTTCAAATGGATTTCATGGGAAATGTTGTTTCTAACTTGCATATTGGACTAATTGTGTGTTTGTTCTTCGTGTTTGTGTAGGTCTAGGATCACCATTCATATTTTTGTGCTAGGAGGGAAAATCTGAAGAATGTAACACATTTTTTTGAGAAATTATGTTGTTTTTCTTGAAGTTTTTGTGTCTACAGGAAAACTGCACTATTGGCCATCAAGCTCCACTACTATCAGTCTAGCGGCACCATATAGTGATGTTGACAAACTCCAAACCGCGATGCTGAGTCATTCCCACAAAGAATTTTGAATTCCAAACTCCAAACTCCACCACTGGTCAAAACAACACCACATTTGCGCTCACTAGTTTTTGCATAGTCTGCCACTATCAATCTTACCGATGCTATATAGTGACGTTGACTCTTTAAAATATGCCACAATTGTAGATTGCACCACTGGAGTTGGGTAAAAGACATTTTTCAGATTAATTTCAGCATACATGTGTCTCCTCATTTTGATTGCTTTTGACTCCTAACTGGTTTTTGGCCTATGTTTCTACAATATTAACCAATTTTTGTAGGTTGGATTGGTCAAAAGTGAAGGGAGGAAAAAAAGACATGGAATCCTCTATGGCATCATCATTTCATTGTATCAAGTTTTTAAAACACTTTGGGGAGAAATTATAATCCCTTTTCTAAGGAATTTGTCATCTTCATGCTCTTTAGGACTCAATAATTTTTGTTTGGGCTTAAAAAGAACAAAACAAAGGGATTAAAAAGAACCATATGCAAGTTACTAGATTTTGTTTGGACTTAACAATTGAACAAAAAAATCTCACACTTCAAAGTTGGTGCTTAAAAAGAACTCATAATATTTCTTTTGAAGGATTAAAATGAACATGTACCTTTTATGTTTTGTAATCCCTTATCCAGAGTAATATCATTTAAAAAGAAGTATGTGCTTCTCTCGCACCTCATGACAATCTTGAGAATCAAAAGGATTTTTTGTGATATTAAGTTGTATAAGTGATTACCTCCACACTTCAATTTGGATTCTTAAAATTGAACAAAATATTGCAAGCATGAGTGGAGTATATCACGAGTGTTCTCTCTTTGTTTCTCAACAAAGATTGATCGAACTACAGATGTGCTTGCTCGATTTTTTTATCCTTAGAGGGTCTGCCTGGTGGGAAAAAGTAATCACCCTAGGGAACAACCCAATCAAGAACATGCTAAAGCCAAGTGACTTCCAACCAGTATATAAGTGTGGGTACTTGAGGAAAGTTCAAGTGTCACGAGGATTGTTTTGACAAGAAGGGTAGCAATGGTCTCTTGCCATATGGATGATCCCCCATGAACGAAATGCCTATACTAGAACCTTTTGTTTAAAATGCCCAAATACTTAAATCTATTTGTTGGTGCAAGAATGGTCATTCTGAAGCCATCCCACATTTTTATGACTCTTAGTAGAGATGAGAAGTGTTCCATGGGAGTTTCATGGGTACTGATGCTTGGCTGACCCGAGAAGTGTGTTCCATGGAGGGGAGCCAATGTGGTGAAGCATCTAATCATCCACTAAGAGTAGGTGTAGCTGGATTTATCCAAGTGGAAACTCAACAAATATTATCTCATTTTATCCTAGGGTTGTGCATCACTTTGGAATCAAAATAGTTCGTTTGGATCTAAAACACTTGAAAACAAACATTCACCAAAATACTCAAAATTTCAAAACCTTTAGGAGGAACAAATACCTTTAACAAATCAAAATGCTCTTTCTTTCCTTGATATTTCATCCTTAGAGGCTTCTAAGTATTTGCTTTATATCACAATTTTCTCTTACTAAAGTCAACATTAGGAGACTATTGCCTTGATTTCCTTGATTTTCACATAATGGACCTTATGGGATGAAAATAAATTAGGACATTAGACATTCAGTTTGAAACATAATCAAGAAAGTGTTTGTGGTAAAAAGAATCAATCTAATCAAGATAACAGACAAATTGAACCTCACATGTGCTTGATCCCATGATTTCTCGAAAATTCAAAATTCTAAAACCAAGTCGTCACAAGTTCTTTAGTCCAAAAGCTCATGAGGAACGTCTTTCAAGACTTCATGAAGTTAGAGAAAGGTTGGTCTATAATTTTTACAAGAAAGTTTCAAAGAACAATCCTAATTTGTACAAATTTTACTATAGTCAAAATCCAAGTCTCTTTCAAAAATTTGCATTTCTCACATAGGAAGTACAAGCATGTTCTTCAATACCGAGGTCTTGTAGAAATGAGTTCTATCTAGGTCTAATCTAGGATCAAATTCAACATTATCATCCATCCCTCAAACATGAATCAAATCTCATCCCACCAACAACTCTTCAAATCTTGGAAAAATCAAATCATGCTAGACTTTTGGAAAATCCTTTAAGTCAAATAAAAAATCATCTTGTTTGACTAAGTATGTGTAGATGAATCCTTCTTCATGTGCTTAGTTAAATTATCACATATTTGTGAACAAAATTATTCCAAGATAAACATCCAACCTCTTGGGGTTTATGAGTTCATTATCCAAATCAAATCAAGAATCAAAAAATCCAAAAGTCCTAAAGTCTAGTGTCCCTTCAAGATTCTTAAGAGTTCAATCATTCACACCATCCACCCTTCATCTATCCCATCACCATCCTTTGATCCTTGAAAAAAATTGGTTTTTCTTCTTTGTACCTAAAATTTGATCCTTCTTTTATGGTGCAAACTCAATCTCAATACAAGAAAAACATGGAAGACAACAAAGAAACATCCACTTCAAGTGACTTGAGTCAAACTGCACCCAAAATTAACCCCATTGGATCTAGTAATCCTCCACCCAATCTTCCTTTATTACCATAGGATCCTCAAGAGGAAGGACCAGTGGAAGAAATCACCAATAATGTCTTGGGGGTGACTCAAGATGAAATCATAGAAATGGTCCAAAATCCCAAGAATCGCAAAATTTTCATTGCCTTGATGAGACTCAATCCTTCACAATACATTCTAGAATTGACAAAATAAGGGGCTAAACTCCCTTCGGATTTGGATGTAAACACTATTGTGGAACAAAATATTGGGATTATGCCCCAAATCTCATTCACACCATCTTTACAAAGCATTGTTCAACCCATCCCCCAACCCACATCATCTCTTGCTCCAACTCAACCAATTGTCAACAAGGGAAGCTCATTAGTTCAGGCTCTTCAAACACATCCCCTTGTGAATAACCAAGACTTGGATGCAAACACCATCTTGGGTCAATCCATCCCCCATGATCCAAAACACCCCTACATTACACTCATCTTTCATGACACCAATAATTCATCAACCTTCTCTGTAACACTAACATATTCTCTTGGGGCACAAGTCTCTCTCCCCATGGTATCACAAGGGAAAGAGGGTTTATTTGGACAAGGGGGAATCTTTGATCCATCATCCTCATAATTTTATCAAGTAAACATACCACCCATTCCCCAACCACTTCCTCCACTGCTATCATCATCCACACCAATCCTTGGTTTAGAGCAGCCCCCTTTACTTATCCAAAATCAACCAAATCAAATCAACACATCAAATGTCCCAAATCCTCCAGGAATACCACTAACATCATAAAAATAGGTGGTGCCAATACAAACACCTCAATCAACCACATCTCAAGCATCTCAAAGTGTGGTCTCCCAAGGACCTAGCTCATTCACTATACCTACCACCACGCAACCTGTTGTCATCACCCAAACACCTCAACAACCACCCCAACAGAGTCTCATCACACCATCACATACAATTCCAAATCCTCCACCTTTACCACCAAATATAAACATAACCAATCAATAAAGCATCACTTTGCAAGAGGCATAGCAAGAAAAAACACAACAGGTCGCCCAACAAGCTCAACAAGCTGCCCAAGCACAAGCACAAGTGTTGCTACAACAACAACAAGACCAAGTGAAAGCACAAGCTTTATTGCAACAACAACAAGCTTCTCAAGCTTCTCAAGCCACCCAATATACACAAGCACAAGCACAAGCCCAACATCAAGCGTAACAAGATGAAGTGCAATCCTTGTTACAACAACAGGCATATCAACAAGCCTTATAGCAATACCAAGCACAACAACAAGCCCAACAACAAGCGTTATTGGCATTAAAAAAAGTGTTATTGGCACAAAAACAACAAAAATCCCAACAATAAGCGTTGCTGGAACAACAACAATAACAAGCCCAACAACAAGTGTTCTTGGCACAACAACAGCAGCAAGACCAACAACAAGCTTTTTTGGCACAAAAATAGTTACAAGCATACCAACAAGTGTTGGCTATGAAACAGACTCTCGCTAATGCACCACCCAGTTTACAAATCACCCCACCTTTCATCCAAGTCACTACACCAACCCAAAACACCTTCATTCTGCCACTCGACCCACAGGGTAACTTATCCACCCAAATCAAAAGGCTCTCACAATAGGTGTTGGACATCCAATCGCGGAAGACCCCTAAATCACAAGGGAATCTATGCCCTTATTCATTCGACAGGAGCATTATGATGAAACCATTTCTGCAAGGATTTGAGATCCCCAAATTCGATAAGTACCATTGACTCAAAAACCTCAAAGATCACATCAGGGAGTTCAATGTGCATTGCATGGAAGTGGCCTATGATGACTCTTATTTAATGAGGCTCTTCTTATGGAGTCTAGTTGGCTCAGCCATGGAATGGTTCTCCCGACTTCTTTTGGGAGTCAAGAAATATCAATGATCAAAGTGGACCATCTAGAAGAAATTGATACCCTCCAAAGCGAAACTACACACCACTTAGAGAATTGGCTGAATCTATCATGAAGCGACTTGTTGATGCCAACATCATCACACTCCTTATCATTGAAAATTACCAAGAACCTCAAGTTAAGCCACCATGCTATAATGAAAATCACTTGTGTGACTTTCTTAAGATAAAGGGGCACACCACAACTAGTTGCATGAGGCTCAAAAACTTAATCCAAGACCTCATTGAAAAAAAAACTATCTATGTTGAGCATCCCATGCTAGGATCTAGGAATCAAGACCTCAAGATACACATGAACCCGATGCCAGATCACAATAAGGAAAAAAATAATGACAAGGGCAAGAAGTATGATAGTGTTAACCACATCTATTACCAAATTTTCACATCCTTAAATGAATGGGTAGGTGTTGTACATATCCGAGGGTCCAAATATGGATGTGGAGTCACCACATGGAGTGAAAGAATCACCATCCCTGGACCATCCATGCAAGACAAAGCACCCTTCAAAAATTCAAAATCAGTCGCCAGTGGCTATAATTTATTGGAACAACTAAAGAAGACCCCCATTCAGATCTCCATCATGAAGTTACTAAAAATATCTCTTGTGCATAGGGAGATTTTAGAAAAGGCCCTTGTTGATTCTTTTGTACCCATAGACCTTGATGTGGATCAATTTCATACAAAAACATCACCATGCCACATCTCCTAACATTTTCTGAACAAGACTTCCTGGCCCGACCATCTCACAATGCACTTCATCTAGAAGTCTTTGTCCATAAAAATAAAGTCAAATGGGTCTTGGGGGATGGAGGTATAGGGTTGAATATTTTCTCCCTCAAGGTAATAAAAAACTAGGGATTTTTCTGAAGACATGATTGAAAAAAATAAAGGTATCACCATTCGAGCTTATGATGATCAAGAAAGGGTGTCTCAGGGAACCATTCAACTTCCCATCCAAGTAGGACCAACCATCATGGAAACTACTTGCCAAGTTCCTGATTTCGACCTGACTTATAACATTATTTTGGGGTGCCCATGGATCCATGGGATGAAAGTTGTTGCATCCACATTTCACCAATGTGTCAAATTCCCCTACGAGAACCAAGAGGTCACAATTCATGGTGATCTTGGGCCCTTTGCCTATTGCAAAAATCTAGAAGAAAAGTTCTATAAAATCCCTCAAGTACCAAAAAATGATGAAGGTCCTACAATTCCATATGTGGACCCATCCACTTTACCATCCAAATCCAATTCCAAGACAGAGACACCCTCCATTCCCACCATTTTTGATGTCAAGGTCATTATCCATGATAATAGGTGTGGAGACTACAAAATGAACAAAAATGTATTTGTAATAGGAGAGTTACCTCAATCTCCTAGGTTCCATGGACAATCGCAGCTTGCCAATACAACATCTCAAACTTTAAGAGTAGATCCCTCCTAATTTAGGAGTTGGGGGGATCTAGGATAGGAAATGGTGGATGAAAGAGATATATCTAGTCTCCTGTATCAAGACAAAAGACCTGTACCAACCCTTCCTATGGATGATGCTAATAGAGGACTTCGATTAATACTGGGCATGGGATATAATAAGAATGAGAAAGCCTTGGAAAAAACAACAACAACTGATTAGAACTCATCATTGTTGAGAAGTGCATAAAAAATCTTGGCCTTGGATGTACCCCTTCGAGTATAACCATATGTGGCAGAAGTCCCCTTGTTAAAGAAATTAAAACTCCCCTTTGTTTACCAATATCTTCAGGTCTACCCTTAGACAACTTTACCTTTGACATAACTGAGGTATGTGGGAGTGATAGTGACAAGGACACCATTGCTGACTTACCTATGTTGTTTGAATAGTCCTCCTTATTCATGATTTTCACTGTATCCTTTGAGTCAAACAACCAAACCCATGAGTTAAAAATAGTGTATCCCCAACTCATAGACTATGACCAATGAGGACCGCCAATTTTAGACACATTCAAAAATGATGAGGTGCTCTCAAAATTCATGGGAATGTGGGATAATATACCTTGTGGAGATCATAAAACTAGATTCGACATTGAACTGGACACATACGCTTATTATGGGGAGACGATTGAATCCCTCAGTCGCAAAAGTGAAAATTTGAGAATAATCTCTAGGTCTTTAAGTGAAAACCACACTGTGGCACTTTCAAACCCGAAAATAGTAAAAAAAAAAGGACACATCCAATGGTGAAAACCTCTCCGAGGCATTGGAGGATGGGGGATTCAATCTTCCTCTTAGTTCTATTCATCAGGAGAAGTTAGTAGTCTTAGTAGAAAAATGCAATCCCGTCAACTTAGGAATTGAGGCAACACCACATATAACATTCTATGCAGAGTCACTTCTAACCAAAGAACAAGAGATCCTAGTTGCTTTCCCGAGGGAAAGAAAGGTGAAATTTGCATGGACCTACACCGATATGCCTAGTCTTGATCCAAAAGTGGTGGTGCATCATCTAGTTGTATATCTAGAGGCGAAGCCAATAAAATAGAAGCTGAGAAAAATGCACCCACAGATCACACTGTTGGTCAAAAAGGAATTGCATAAACTCCTAGATGTTGGTTTCATACAACCAATTGATTATCCAGAATGGGTCTCAAATCTCATACCTGTTTCAAAGCCCACTGGGGGCATCTGCATCTATACTGACTTTAGGGATTTAAAAAAAGTATGTCCAAAGGAAGACTTCCCTCTCCCAAACATAGATATGATTATGGATATGACAATAGGACATGAAATGATATCACTAATGGATGGATTCTCAGGATACAATCAAATCATGATAGCCAAAGAAGATCAACACAAGACCACTTTCACTTGTCCGTGGGGAACATATTGCTGGAATATGATTCCATTCGGGCTAAAGAACACATGAGCTACCTATCAAAGGGACGTGTCACTGATATTCCATGATATGATTCATAGAATTGTGAGACATTATGTGGACGACATACTAGCCAAGTCAAGAAAAAGATGAGATCATATATTAGCATTGAGCTCCATCTTTGACAGGCTAGAAGAACACAAGGTTAGGCTCAATCCAAAGAAGTGTGTCTTTGGGGTGCAATGAGGAAATATCCTAGGTTACATTGTGTCAATGAGAGGGATCGAGATAGATCCTACCAAGGTTAAGGAAATCCTCAAGATGGAGGCACCTAGGACATTGAAGTAGCTAAGGGGCTTACAAGGAAGACTCCACTCCATCCATTGATTCATAGCACAATTAGTAGATAAGGAAATACCATATTCTCAACTACTCCACAAGGGGGTAGCATACAAATGGGATGAGAAATGTGACCAGGCTTTCAACAAGATCAAGGAGTACTTGTTCACACCACCAGTTCTTATGCCACCAATTCTAGGAAAACCCTTGATCCTGTATATATCAGCAACATCAACAACCTTTGGTGCTCTCTTAGCACAACATGATGAAAATGGGAAGGAGAGAGCTATTTACTACATTAGTAGAACCATGGTGGGACACAAGCTGAATTTCGCATCCATTGAGAAGGCTTGCTTAGCAGTCATGTTTGTAGCACATAAATTCAAACAATATATGTTGGCACATCAGATGAAACTCATTGCCAAGATAAACCCTCTCAATTATCTGCTTTCTAAAGCAACACTCACAGGGTGAACAACTAAATGGTTTATGATCCTGACAGAGCATGATATTGAGTATGTGGAACAAAAGGATATTAAAGGAAAAGTAATTGTAGATTAGTTGGTAGAAGCACCAATGTATTCAGAGAACCCACTTGTATCAGAATTCCTTGACGAGTCCATCTTTAACATAAATATAGTAGATCACTAAAAAATGTACTTTGATGGATCCTACACATAGAATGGGTCAGGAGCCAAAGTATTCTTCATTACACCACAAGGAGATTGCATACCAAATTCATCTAAGCTTTCTTTTTCTTGCACTAACAAAATTGAAGAATATGAGGCTCTTGTTATAGGGATGAGAATTATGGTGCAATGATAGATCATGGCACTCAAAGTCTATGGGTATTCATATCTTATCATCAACCAAGTCAATGATGATTATCAAATGAAGGATGACAAGTTGACTCCATACAAAAAACTAGTGGAAAGCCTCAAAGAGTCGTTCATTGATATCACCTTTGAACAAATACCATGAGAAAATAACATAGTGACATAAACTATGGAAACAATCGGATCACTACTAGTTGCCCCACACAACATCCCAAAGAAAGAATTCCTTGTAGAGTAGCTTCTCATACCAACTTTCAAGGTACCCGAGTTTGAATTTGTGTGTGAAATCATTGGTCCTGGTAGCCCATAGTATCATGACATATACACTTATCTAAGAATAGGAGTCCTCCCTGCCAACATCACTCACAATCTTAAGAAAACCTTTTTCAAAAATTCAGGCCACTTTTTTATCCTAGGTGACGCCTTATACCATAGGAGTATTGAGGGAACCCTGTTATGATGCTTAAACGTTGAGGAAGATTTGATTGCTTTAACAAAGGTACATAATGGCATCTGTAGTTCACATTTGAGTGGTATGACCTTGGCCAAGAAGCTGCTGAGAATGGGGTACTATTGACCAACAATAGAGAAGGAAGGCCACAAATATGTCAATAAATGCTTGCAATTTCAGCAACATGGGGACCTCATCCATGCACCATCTCAAGAGCTCCACCCGACTATTACACCTTGGCCATTTTCACAGTGGGGGCTTGATCTCATTGGAAAAATCACCCCCACCTCATCTAATGGATATAAGTTCATTATCACCCCCATGAAATACTTCACAAAGTGGGTAGAGGCCACACAAATGACCTATATTACAAGAAATCAGATTTCCAAGTTCATCCCGAATTACCTCATTTTCCGCTACAGTGTCCCTCAAGCCATTATCTCAGATAATTTGACACTTTTCAAAAATAAGATATTTGAGACCTATGCCAAAATTTCAATAGCCAAAATTTCTTTTCCACTCCATATTACCCCCAAGGTAACGACCAAGCTGAGGCTACAAATAAAACCATCTTAAGAATCCTCAAAAAGATAGTCAATGAAGTTGGTCATGACTGTAACTTATAGTTGAACCCCACCTTATGGGCCTACTGAACAAGCATCCGCACACCCATAGGTGAAAACCCTTTGTCCATGGTTTATGGATTAAAATCCATCCTCCCCATTGAGATTGAGCTCCCATCCCTAAGAATATCACTACAGAACCTCATTACAGCGGAAGAATATCAGGTGTCATGATTAAACGAGCTAGAACTACTGGATGAGTAGTGTATGGATGCCTTAAACCATTTACAAGTTTACCAAAACCGTCTCAAGTGGAGAAATAAGAAGATCACGAGTCTGACCTTCCAAGTCAGAGAGCTGGTATTGAAGGATAATCAGAAGAACGTGCCAAATCCAGACAATAGGGGCAAGTTTGAACCCAATTGGTTAGGACCATTCATCATCACAACAAGCTACAAGTCAGGGGCATATCAGTTATCAACGCTCAAAGGGGAGCCTCTACACGAGCCCATGAATAGCTGCCATATCAAAAAAAAATATGGCTTGATCTTTTAAGGGTAAAACAAAAAATACAAAAAAATCATAAATAAAAAATCTAAAAAAATCATAAAAAGGATTGGAAATAGTAAAGATAAAAATCTTTGTCTAGTGAAAACCACTTTGGTGGCGCTTTGGACAAGTACTTTAGTGAAAACTTGGTAAATAGGTTCCTTGTGTAAATAAAGCACTCTCCATCCACCATGATATCGATGAATTATTTTCCATCACCTACCCATTGCCTAACATCATTCATCCATTGCACTTCCATATCCCTGTCCATCACTCATCCATGTCTACATCATAGCTTGATCCTATTTTCGTATCATGTTCGTATTAGTCCTTTAGGAGTCTGTCATAATAAATTGCCAATTAATCATCTGTTATATCTTCATCTTGTAAATTAGTCAGGTTGTCAGTCGAACTACATGGTCTCTACATGTATAACGTAGGCAAGGATAATCTTTGATCAGACCTTGAGACCCCTAGGATAGGTCTCTAGGTTACTCTCTTGGTGAAAATCTCAAAAAACCCAAAAACATTAGAAAATTAAAAAATCAAAATATTTGTAAAACATCTCAAAAATCCGAAAACAACCTCAAAACATTCAAAAAAACACCAAAAACATCCAAATATTTGGAAAAATCCATCCATATCATCTTGCTTTCACCTGAAATAAATATTCTCATAATAAATCATCATCAACCTCAACCTTTGGTGAGGCAATCAGAAAAAAGTCTAGTAGGTTTAAAAGTGAAAACCCAATCGTCAAGGTCTTAAGTCTAGATCAATAATTAAGCAAGTTAGTCAACTAGGAGTATCAATAGCCTATCATTCAGTTAATCCCAAAATCATTTGATAACATAATGTCCTAGGATGCATCCTTCCTACAATGGACATCAACATTAGGCATCATCGTAGTTTAGTCTTGGCTAGCGGTATGAAGAACATTAGCTTGTTTGTTTACTTTATCTTTTTCTTTTGACTTATCTTATTTTTGCGTGCATTTTGATGACCTCTCAATGATGTCTAAACAAAAGGATTTAGAGAGAAAGAAATGGGGCAACAATCATTATCTTTTTATTTGCTGTGCTTGTTGGATATTCTTGTAATATAACTTGGCCATGCGTACTTTATTTGGGTGTAGGAAGGATGTTTTAGGTGTCTTGTTGACCACATAGGAAGTCTTGCTTTCCTATGTTTTGGTCTAAGATGTTTGAAATATCTGAACTACATTTTAGATAAGGTTCTGTATGCCAGGTGTGAATAAGAGTACTCTTATCTGATTGTCGAGTCAAAGTCCATCACACTAGGTACAATGCCATCCTAGTTATTTATACCTTGATGCATTATACTTATGTGTATTATCAAACATTAGGTAAATGGCCCTTTAAAAATCCCAATTCCTAATAATAAAATCATGATCATGACCATTATTAATAATGTAGGCTTGTTGGATCCTCTTTTCATTATCCTATTTTCTTCTATCTTCTCTTCGTGCTAACATGGTACCATGACAGTTAATAAAAAAAAATCACTAATGCATCCACCCTGCATCTAAAAACCATCAACATAATGCATATCATATCATATCATATAAGAAACATTAATCATCTCACATGCATTGAATTTCATCTTTAATATAGATTGGTTATTCTAAGCATCCCATAAACCATAAATTTGCATTCATTTTATAAAAATAAAAGTATCATCACATAGGCATTATTAAAATCATATCATATACAAAACATCCATTACATAATCACATATACACCATCATATCATTCATCACATCATTGCATAGCACATCATAAATCATTACATATCAATAGGCATTCATATCATAGGCATATCACATCATAATAATTATCATTACATATCATAATCATTTAACATTTTATAAATCATGTCATAATCATTTCACGTTATCGTATCATTACAAATCATTGCATGTCATAGTACATTATTTCAATTCATAACATTGCATCCACGAATTATCACAAAACATGAATCATTGCATAGGCATGCCACATTCGCATAGTATAAAACATAATCATCTCGTATCGCCATCATTTCATGATCATTTGCATATCATAATCACATTACATTTCATATTGAATATCATCTTAAGAAATAATTGCATTCATATCATTTCATTTATACCATTACATTCATATATCATAGATCACAATGCATAATCATAATTGTATGTGAGAATATGAGGACTAATTAAAATGATAAACCAACACATCGATGAAACATTAGATCAAAGGAAACTAATTAAAAAGATAAAAAAAATTCTAAATAAAAACAGCTCCTTCAAATGCATCCCATTGTCCTCTATATCCAAGGATTCAATGCAAGTCACTGGCTCATAGTTGGTGTAAGCAGCAGCTTGATGAAATGCCAACTTAGGAGAACGAGATTTATGCAAAATGCATGTTTAATGCTAAATGATTGAAGCTATGAAGTTAAAAATTGAAATGTTATGCTATGAACTTGAAATTCTTATGCTAAAATGTTGATTTGAATGCAACAATAGTAATCACTCTTAAATTCACAAAATCTAGGATGATATTCAACTCACAAAAGGGTTGTATTTATACATATTTGGAGGCAAGAATCTAGTTGGCAAAGATCAACAACTGAATTCAAACTTGTCGAAATGAATAGTGATATATTGAGAAGTTGAGAAAAAGATGGAAGGTTGAGAAAATAATGGGAGATGTTTCCTCCTACACAACCTTCTCCATTCAAAAATGAAGGAAAGTTGCCATTTGTGCACTTCATTTATGAGAAGTAAGTTGATAGTTGAGGATAAATCCCTAATTAAATAAATAAATTTATTTAATTACATGTGACAATAAATTTAGAAGCTTCCATAATTAAATAATTAATATTTAATTATATGTGAGAGATGATAAAAAAACGTTTTAATTAAATATATAAAATACTTAATTAAATATGAAAAGAAGAAAGTTTTTAATTAAATATTTTAGAATATTTAATTATAGGGAGAGAAGAAAGTTTCTAATTAAATATTTTAGAATATTTAATTATATGGAGAGAAGAAAGTTTCTAATTAAATATTTTAGAATATTTAATTGTATGAAGAGAAGAAAGTTTCTATTAAATATTTTAGAATATTTGATTGTATGAAGAGAAGAAAGAATTAAAAAGTGTTTAATTAAATATTTAGAATATTTAATTAAATGTGGAAAAGGAATTTAGAGGAATATTCTATTATTTGGATTTAAAAATTCAAACTTAGAATAATATGATAAATAATATAAATAAATTATGGAATTTATTTAATTTAATTAAGAATAAGATGTAATAATTAAATAAAATTATTTATTTAATTAAGCTAGAAGAATTATAAAAGTGAACGATATAAATAAATAATTAAATTTATTTATATGTAGATGACTTTAGAATATTAATTAAATAATTCATATTTAATTAATTAACAGGCTTGATTTATAACAACCATTTTTAGATGTATAGATTTTGCCCCTCTTTGAAGTGATGTGTTTTACGCATTGCTTCCAAGAATTAAAAAGTTTTCCCTTGACCTTGAAAAATTGATTGATGATGTTATATGCCCCCTCGGGTGATGAATTAGATAAAGATGATTTTTGGAAATTTTTACTGGTTTGCTATTTGATTCATCGACCGATAAAAATGATTTGATGAAAACCCCTATTGAAAGATTGATATGAAGATGAAGAACTTTGATTTTTCCTCAATTGATGATTCTTTTTGATTGATTTAGCATGTGATAGTGAATTTGTGATGATTGATTGATGATGACTGATAAGAATCATAGTAAGATTGATAAAGTTACCTCATGATGAATGAGCCTCACTGATAGGATAGATTGATAAAAAAAATCACGATTGATGAGAAAACAAATAATAAGATTGATAAATTTTCTTTCATGATTGATGAAAAACAAATAGTAAGAGTGACTTGATTGATTGGATTTGATTGATTTGATAGAAGAGGATTGATTCAAGAATTTGATGAACATGATTGATTGGTTGAATGATTAAATGATTGGATTGAGATGAGATTGGAAGAAAGGATTGGATGACGAAGATTATGAAAAATGATGGATAAGAGAGGATGACAAGCGATAGGAGATTGGGAAGATAAAATGAGAAGAAATAAAGCACAAATGGATTCAAAAATAAGTATGATGTTGCCCCAGTCAAACTACAAGCCAATATAGATTGATGATGATGATGATGATAGTGTTGTTGATAAGGGAAGGATACATCCCGAAACAACACAAGGATAGGGAAGGATACATCCCAATGATGATGATGATGAGAGTGTTGTTGATAAGGGAAGGATACATCTCGAAACAACACAAGGATAAGGAAGGATACATCCCGATGATGATGATGATCAAGGCTTGCAGTAAGGCTAGGAACAAGACCAAAGGTATGATTAAATGATTTGTGCTAGATTGAATAGATTGATTAGATGAGATTGGAAGAAATGATTGGATGGATAAAATTAGATGAATTTGGAAGAAGTGATTTGATGGATAGAATTAGATAATGCAAATGAGATGTGATGGATATGATAATGCTCATGCACAAACTAATATGGATGCCATCTATATGAATCATGCAATAATAACTATGCAAAATGAACTACACACTATTGTCATTCTATAAACCAATTCTACGCTTAATTTTCATCATTGAGCCTTTTGAAATGTTGAAAGCTAGTACAAGCATCAAAGGGGATATTCACACCATTGATGACTTGAGTACTACTTCCATGATGTTTGATATAGCAAGTTAATACAAGAATCGAGGTATAATTGAACCAAGATGACATGAGTATTACTTGCATAAACAAACAAGAGTTAACCTTTTTCCTATGCAAATCCCAAAATGTCATCAATGATACATTGTAGAGCATGTCCCATGAAAAATTTGCATAGTAATAATGTTTAACTCACCGAAAGCAATCAAAGAAAAATCATAGTCCTTTCTTATGACTCTAGTTCAGTACAACATTGAGTCATTCTAGAGATATGATGTCATCAAATTTCAAAACAATAGTTCAACTTTTGCTTTAAGTTTATCATTCATTTTATTCAGATTAAGATCATCCAATTTGGTTCAGTCTCTTGTCTGACAGCTGTTTGGACCCAGGTTTGATTGGATATTTGATTGCTGATCTGATATTCAGATAGTTGATGCATGTTGTCGTTTGTCTACTCAAAAGCTGATTGCCCCCAATGAGTTCAAGATTTTTCCCCTAGTTTAGGGTGAGACACGACCATTTTATTGATGAAAGCATACAATTTATTGATTTTTTTTTTGTTTTTTTGGATTTTGGAAATATTTTGATTTTTTTTGGGATTTGATGGTTTCTGATTTTTTTTGGATTTTGATGTTTTTTTGATTTGTTTGGATTTTTCAAGGACATTTAAGATGGAATGGGATGACCAATTGAAAAAACAAGATGCCCCACAATATAAGAGAAGATGCATGATGAAGGATATGGTATGGAAGATTTGGATGAAGTGAATAGGATAAGATGCATGATTTTCAAGAAGATCCTTAACCTTGTCAATATCAAAGGTGAAAATAAGGATAATGACCATGGGGTGATCCCGCAATACTGGTTTACAATTTTTGGGCAAACTGGACACGAAACTAATTTTTTTAACTAAATATTCACTTTCGGGCTCCTATAACGGCTAAACCATGAGGAATTTGAAGATGATGAAAATAAGTGATTTATGAAATTTTGTCTATAGATTCTAAATATATTTTTTTCTATTTTTTTGGAATTATATTGCACTTATTTTTCCATCTCCTTCGAAAACTAGTTTTAAAAAAAAAACATTTTTAAGGAGTGACGCTCACCGTATACAACATAAATTTTTTTGTATGAAGGATAAAATTCAAATTTTTCCAAATTTAGATTTGTAACTATGATATATAGCACTTTAATTTGGTTTTATAGTGTTTTATTCAATATTTTTTCCTTAATCAAGTTTCGAAGTCAAACCAATTAAAATTCAGAAATAGGTGGGCCGTATACAACATAACTTTTTTTGTATGTATCAAAATTGAATTTTCATTTTTTAATGGATCAAGGACATCAATACCCAGTCTGAACATATTTTTTAAAATTTTATTTTGATAATCTGCTATTTTTCCACATGTGCAGAACAAAGAGCTTGATTTTCGATGAAAAATCTATGTTTAATAAAACTTAAAAAATACATACATAATAAAACCAAAATATATTAAAATTATATTCATTGGATAGATCATTACAATGACTACCATGATCATTTCAAATAAATTTCAAATGAATTCATTTGATCCCCCAAATGGTAAATCAAAAGTGATTTTTTATTAGCATTTTGATAAGTGTAAAGGAGACTCTGTTATAGGTATGGTTTAAAACTAGCAGGGTTCTATCCAAGAGGATTTGATATAAGGTGCTTTGATCAAACCCTCTTCAATTGGAATCCTTAAAATGGAACTTTTTAATTCTGAAATCATTATATTTTCTAAAAATATGTGATTTCAGCAGAAATCAAAATCTCCCTGAAATTGTAAACCAGCTTTGTGGGATCACCTCATGAATGATAAGAGGAAAATGGAAGATAGTATATGGATAGGGAGATGGATATGAAAGATAATATTTGAATGATAGGGGGATGGAGGAAGGGTTTAAGCATCAAGTTTCATGACTAATATCCCTTGAATATGCGCTCTAATAGACCATGGAAATAGGAATTAGAATTATAAATGTTGGCATGATAGTAGAAGCTAAGACCTTATGCAAAGCTTTTAATTAAAGGAGGAGAATGGAGAATGGATGTTGGATAATAGGTAGGAGGTTGGAAGGCTTGGTGATAGATAGATGGAAAGGATGGCAAGATTAACATTGGCACACACCTTGAAGGGTGGTGGAGTGGAGGAAAAGTAGATTTGGAAGGTGATATGTTTTTAGATGGGAGATGGGAAGAAGATTTCAGATTAGCAAATTTGGATTCCAATCTTGATTTTATTGCTTCTAAGAGACTTTTAGGAATCCACATGACTTTTGATTTCAATATTTTCTTTATGGGCCTTTGTGGATTTTGAGATTTTTCTCTTTGATTTATGGACCTTTGCGGTCTTCAAATTTTTCTTTTGACTTGATGGGCCTTTGTGGCCTTTTGAATTTTTCTTTTGCTTTGATGGGCCTTTGTGGCCTTCTGAAATTTTCTTTTGATTTTTGGATCAAATTTTCTTTTATTTTTGCATGACTCTTTGAGGAGACATGTTGATCCTTTGATAAATGTGGATTTTTATATTGAAGCTTTTGACATTTGGCACCCAAATTGCTTCCAAAAGCAATGGGAGGAGTGTATTGAGATGAATGATATGGAGGTATTATGGATGAGTTAATGTAGGATGAATTTTGAAAGTGGATCAAGGATGTGCACCTTTTTTGTTCTTGAAGAATAAGAGATGGAGAAATGTGGGACCCTAATATGGATGGAAGGGTTGATGAGATAGGGTTGGGATGATAAGGACCAAGGATAAATGGAAGGTTTGATGAACTAGGATAAGGACCTAGGATAGATGGAGAGTTTGGTGGACTAGGATAAGGACCTAGGATGGATGGAGAGTTAGATTGACTAGGATACCTATGTTGAGCATGAGGTGTATAACCAATTCCATGAGAATATGGATGTGCTTGGACAAAAAGGGGTTCTAGGATACCTTGTTCATGCAGGCCTAAGCCTTTTCCTTTGTAGTTCATAATTTTGAACATTCGTTTCACAATGAGATATGTATTATTTGTGAAACAAGATGCAAGTCCATTTTGGGGAGAATATGATATGGATAAAAGGATAGGTGTTGGAAGTAAACTAGAGTGGATAAAGGAGGAGGATCCCAATTTATAGGTGCAGGGTTCATGGATAGCTTGAATAGGTGTGATAGGCTCTTGACATGGGGATGATGGAGGATTTTGATCATGAGGAGAATTAGGAAGGGTGATAGGATCTTGACATGAGGATGATAGGATACTTTGATCTTGACTAGGAAAATAATCATTAGATGGAGTAGCTTGATCATCAAATGGAAGGGAATTGTAAGATAGGATGGAAGAATTATCATGCTCCTGGGACGCGATTGAGTCATGAGAGGGTATGGATTCATAAGATGGGGTGGAGGGAGAACTTGGAAGAATATTTTTTTCTTGAGATGGAAGAGGATTATCATGGGTGAATAATGAAAGGAGGGGATCGTCATATGGTTCTTGAGATATGGGATCTTGATCAAAGATTGGAAGGGTTTATAGATTTTTGGTATCATGAGATCGAGTGGAAAGAATGTTTTGATTGAGATGTGTAGATTGAAATGAATCATTGGATGTAGAGGATATGATAGAAGAAGGTGATTGAATGGGATCATTAATTTGGGTGAAAGAATCATGAGGTTCATTTTGGATTATGGGCGATGAAGATAAATGCATGACATGACAGGATTGGTCAATGTTATTTGATGGCTTAGATTTGGGCTTCTTATTTAACCTTTGCAAAAATTTAGAAACATTGAATTTGGATGATGTTGTTTCTGGAGGAGAAGAGGTTACGTTCATATTTATGTCAAAGGACTTTTTAGTTGTGTCCCTTTGTATTTCCTTGATTTTCCTTTGGAGTGCTCTTATTTGTTGGGTAAGAGTACTAAGATCATTTAAGGGAGTTTCAATCTTTTCAAGATCTTCTTTAATTTTCTCCATTTCATAGTGAGAGGGTAATTTAGCACCTTGGTTCGCTAATAAAATAAAGTATCTTTATTTATTTCACTCTAAAATATTTTCCATAGCTAAGAGAAACTATGGATCTTGTTTAGCGTCTGGAAGCATTTCATAAGTTATTTCATCATTTAAACTATTTCCATGAAGCCTATGAAAAGGATTTTCTTCCCTATCACCCATGTTGCAAAGTGGGTCTCTTCTTTCGTCTTCTTCTTTGTGTTTTTGGGACCTTGTGACAATAGGCATAATATTTTTCCCAATTTCTACTAACCTTGATCAAAAGATGAAATAATGCAATTTTAATGGATATCCAAGTTGGAATAGAATGAAGATTCTATTGATCAATATGACTTGTGAAATTTCTAATCTTTAGCTTGTGATTCCCCAGTTGAAAGGATGATGATCCTGTTGTGGGAATTAAACCAAAAATCAAAAAATAAAGATGATGTTTCACTTTGTGAGGTTCGATTGTAGTTTTATAAAAATAAGGATTTTGACAAATGCCTAATGTTTCCTAAGCTCTCTATTGCAGAAATTGATTGGGATGATTAGAGTACACAATTGCTGGTTGGGGAATGAAAGAGGAACAAATAGGTTGACCGTGATTATACCTTTGAGAAAGAGCTCTTCTTTGAAAGAAAGCTACTGAATATAATGGTTCTAAAGCATAATCGTCAGTGAAACCTCTAACAAAGTCATGATATCGATGAATAAAGGTTCTGTGTTCAAGCAAAACCTTTCGAATTTGGTATAAATTTTTTCTCTTTTTCAATAACTTCTTATAACTGAGAGATTTCTTTGGCTTCTTGATCTTCTTCTCTAGGGACCTCTTGGCAAAAGGTGTAGACTTCAAGACCCTGAGCATAGAAAAAGACTAGACTGAGATGGCATATTTTTGGGTGTTAGAAAATTACCCAGGTTCAGAATATAGATGCGCTAAAATTTTTGACAGATGCACTAAAATATCCAACCTATGCACTAGACTGTTACATGTATGCACTAAAATAGAGAATGAATGCACTGAAACAGAGCACAAATGCACTAAAACAAAGTATGAATGTGATGAAACAGAGCATGAATGCACTAAGACAGAGCACAGATGTGCCGAAACATAGCACAAATGCGTTGAAACATAGCACATATGCGCCGAAATAGAGCACAAATGTGCCGAAACAGAGCACAAATGCGCGAAACTATCCAATTACTGCACTGAGATAGACATGTTTTGATAGTTTGATGTTTGGATGATCACTATTTGATTAAATTTGGAAAAACACGACATAAAGTGAAAAATAGTTATTTTGAAAATCCTAAAATCTAAACAAAGAGTGTATGTTCTTGAGATTTTCAAGGGTATTGAACAAAATAAGCACTTCAAATAGACTCACTCTTATTTGTAAAAAATGTCATCATAGGAACCACAACCCACATCTTAAAATTACATCAACTCACACAACCATGTCACCCCCTAGAGGGCACCCGTGTTTTTTTCTTTTCCAGGTGCGTACTCAAGGTTAGATTTCTCGATCCTTTGAGAAAATAATCCATGACAATTATATGGTTAGTGTCTTGGGGGCAGATTCTTCCATCCCCTTGCATTGTGTTTAATATGATGTTTGGATACTGACTCGGTTGGATTTCTACACTATGGTTCATAGTAAAGATATCTGTTTGGCGTGGCAATAGATAAACTCCCTCAGGAGACCTCCCAATATTTAGAACAAAGATTTTGGGGATGGTTATCTTGCTCACTTTTGTTGAATACGAGTTTCCCCAAAATTCACTTTTGATTAGAGTGGGTTGGAAAACCTGGCTTTGGTTGTTCCCACTTAGGTCATTCTCGTAGGGTGAGTACTTTTTCCCACTACGACAGGCCTTCTAAAGGATGTAACAAAACATGAATTGCATAAAATGAAATATGTAAGTCTAGTGTTTTGGTCGCCCAGTAAAGGGGAGAGCATAAACCTATTACCCAACAATCACAACAAACAAATGGTTAATTTTAAATCCAAATGACAATTTTTCTACACTAAGTGAAGATTTTGCTTCACAACAAACATTAGATTCATTTTAACCAAGAAAAAATAACGTTTGGTGACTATCCTAGGATTGGTTAATTCTAGATTTAAGTGTCTATCCTAGGATTGCTTCATTTTACTTTAAAATTGAATTGAAAAAAACTCTGTCTGCGGCTAGCATTGGAATCTGGATTTGTTTTTACACCCCCTATATGCGCTAAAAGAATTGGTAAATGCACTAAAACTGTTAACAAATGTGCTAAAGGAGCAAACAAGTATGCACTAAAACAGTCAATAAATGCGCTAAAAGAACTAGAAAATGTGCTAAATCATGTCGCCAATGCACTAAAATAGTCCTCGTATGCACCAAAATAGAGCTCGTATGCTCTAATCCATAGATCATATGCACTAAACCAAAGCTCCAGTCTATCACCTATCATAAAATATGCAATAAAAAATATTAAAAATGGGGCAAGGCCCCACGGTGGGCACCAAAAATGTGTGTGAGAATATGTGGACTAGTTAAAATGATAAACCAACACACCAATGAAATATTAGATCAGAGGAAACTAATTACAAAGATAAAACAAACTCTAAATAACAACTCCTTCAAATGCGTCCCATTGTCCTCTATCTCCAAGGATTCAATGCAAGACACTAGCTCTCAGTTGGTGTAAGCAACAACTTGTTGAAATGATAACTTAAGAGAATGAGATTTATGCAAAATGCATGTTTATTGCTAAATGATTAAAGCTATGAAGTAAAAAACTGAAATTCTATGCTATGAACTTGACATGCTTATGCTAAAATGCTGATTTGAATGTAATGATAGTAATCACGCTTAAATTCAGAAAATCTAGGATGATATTCAACTCACAAAAGGGTTGTATTTATAGATTTTTGGAGGCAAGAATCTAGTTGGCAAAGATCAACAGTTGAATTCAAACTTGTCGAAATGAATGGTGAGAGATTGAGAATTTGAGAAAAAGGTGGAAGGTTGAGAGAATAATGGGAGATGTTTCCTCCTACACAACCTTCTCCATTCAAAAATGAAGGAAAGTTGTCATTTGTGCACTTCATTTATGAGAAGTTAGTTGATAGTTGAGGATAAATCCCTAATTAAATAAATAGATTTATTTAATTACATGTGAAAATAAATTTAGAAGCTTCCATAATTAAATAATTAATATTTAATTATGTGTGAGAGATGATAAAAAAGCGTTTTAATTAAATATATAAAATACTTAATTAAATATGAAAAGAAGAAAGTTTTTAATTAAATATTTTAGAATATTTAATTATATGGAGAGAAGAATTTTTCTAATTAAATATTTTAGAATATTTAATTATATGGAGAGAAGAAAGTTTCTAATTAAATATTTTAGAATATTTAATTATATGAAGAGAAGAAAGAATTAGAAAGTGTTTAATTAAATATTTGGAATATTTAATTAAATGTGGAAAAGGAATTTAGAGGAATATTCCATTATTTGGATTAAAAAATTCAAACTTAGAATAATATGATAATTAATATAAATAAATTATGGAATTTATTTAATTTAATTAAGAAGTAGATGGTAATAATTAAATAAACTTATTTATTTAATTAAGCTAGAAGAATTATAAAAGTGAACAATATAAATAAATAATAAAATTTATTTATATGTAGATGACTTTAGAAGATTAATTAAATAATTCATATTTAATTAATTAACAGGCTTTATTTATAATGACCATTTTTAGATGTATACAATAATCATGGCATAACATAAACATTGCATGCCATAAAACCATAAATATCATAGGTCATCTCATATCATAACATCATAATAATCATTTTGCGTCATTACATTGCATTTACATATCATGATTACATTGGTATCCATCACATAATCATATAAACAACATCATGAAATCCATATATTACCATCATAAATGCATAAGGAAGAATACTCAAGCCCTGAACCATTATCATTTAGGATATCATATAGGTTTGTTAAGCATCTCATAAACCATACATCTGCATCATCATATCATATATGCATCATCACATTTGTATCCACATATCATACATCGTCATCATAAAATTCATAGAAAATATACGAAAGGAAATGCATCCATAACCATGTGCATCAATAAGCATCTTCATATCATGAATTATACATAAAAAATCATGCATCCATAATGCATAAATGAATCGATCGATCATATATATACCATCAAAATAATATAACTGTCATGGTACAAGGATAAGGATCAAATGTATGTGTGTCAATCAAGTATACAATGCCCACAGGGCTATCAAAAATGGAGCCCGTGGATCAAAAATAATGGTGCCAATCAAAAAGATATCATGGTGGCTAGCCCTACTAGCTGCTCCCCTTTCCCACTTGTCTCTCAGCCCGATCCTCTACCTGTCTCATAATAGTCTACTGAGAGTACTCTAGCACTCAGGCCCCTACTGGTATGACCTATCGATGATGTAACATGTAGTACTCTATCTCTTTGACAGCCTCATGGTACATTCCTGTTGAGACTATCCTACCTTGTGAAGCAATGAACATGCTCTCTAACTATCATCTCCGACCCACCTCCTGATCTTGCTATGATCTAGCCCAATCTCTCTTTATGATGAGGGCTTGGACCTGTTGTCTGGTCTGGTCACTCTCGACTGTTAAGTGCCTAAAATTGTGCCTATAACTATTGTATTAGTGCATCTCTCTAGTCTAGCTGAGGTGGTGGTGGTGGTGGTGAGGGTTGTGACTGATGCTCCCTCGGGGCATCTCTCTATGGGTCCCCATCTCTAGGCTGCATGTCCCCATCTCTTTGCTGGTCCCCAGGCAGTTGGTCTCTCGATACCCTTTGATCTAGAGGTAGTCCACCTCATCCTCTACCTCCATCTTTGTCCCCATCTCCTCTGCCTCCATTCCCCTTCCCCCACTCTATTGTCCTACCTCGGGGTCTTCGTTGTAGGGGTGCTACCCCTGGAACTATCAATTTGATCGGTGGCCTGAACCAAGCAATATATGCCTATGTAACCCCTACATCTACTTTCCCTTGGTCTTATGTCCATGGCTTGTCCACTAACTAATTGAATGAGGCAATTTCCTCTTCGATTGGGATCGATCGACCCCATGTGGTCTCTCTTATAGTACATGCAAATATGGCCATGTACTGGTCATCAGGCCTACCTTGTCTCTCTCCAAATTGCCTGGCCACCCGATCTGGTAGATAACGCTCTATCATCATATGCTCTCTACCCTACATAAGTATGTCTTTTCTAGAAAAGAAGAGCTATTGAAAATCGTCATACCAAGCAGGCATACCAAGTCAAGGCCTCCATGTAAAAATTGTCATCTCATCAATAACCCTCCTCCAGTGAGGGATGTTGACTGCTCCTATATGAGTAAATGTCAAGGCCCCTTTGTCCCACCAGATTATGGGATCATTTGGCTCCATGTCAACTGATGTAACCCATGGGTGAAGCATTGCAATGTGCTCCCAGGCCCATATATGCAAAAGTGTCACCCCGACCTCGATGGCTCTGCTATCCAAGTATGAAAACTCATAAAGATCATGATAGAGTGAGTCCAACATCACTGGAACCCACACAAACTAATCTCTTCGGTGAAGCATCTGCTCCCAAGAAAGACCCCATCCTAGACTAAAATATCAGTTACACCAATCTAGAGCCACAAGGCTTGAAATGATCACAACGACAATCAATCGAAAGGTGAGCATTGTACCCCTATACCACTCTAGCTTGATCTATCCCTCAACAAAAATAATCTCATCAAGGACCATAACCTTGAAGTAGGCATCTCTCACGACATCAACATCATAGATGACTCACTCTCCATGGATCGACAATCGAAGAATGCACCAAACACCCTCCAGAGTCACTATCGCCTCGCTTGTGGGCAAGTGAAATGATGATGTCTCACTATGCCATCGCTCTACCCATGCAGTCATCATGCCCAAGTATGTCTGGATAAGAGGTGCGTAGGCGACATACCATAACCCTATAGCTCCAAGGTGCTCTTGGAGCAACTCGTGCAATCCGACCAACCTACTAAGTACTGGGGACCTGTACTCTTGTGAATGTAAAATCTCGGTGTCCTCCTACACCAGTAAAGCCACAATGTAAAGTTTCACAAAAAATCGATATCCTATTTGGAGAGTTCGCAACTGAAACAACAAGTGCATCACTGTTTGCAAATGCGTCACTATTTGAAAGTTCCAAACTACGTTGTTGGAACCCTCTAAAGTACAAACTATGCTTTCATGTCATAGTTTGACCGTAGACCATTTTGACTCTTGAACCTAAATTCCTAATTGCACCGCCACGACACAATTTGCATATGTGGTGGACTTGGAAGCCTAAACCCTAATCCCTAAACTGGACCGCTATAGGGAAAGACTTAATAGAGATGCACTTTAAGGCCACACAACATCGATTGAGCACTTTCAACGGTGCTAAAAAATGCCAATTGACTTTGGACCCTAATTAATGCACACAAAAATGAAATAATGAGTCAAGGGTCACATGCCGGTGGTCTTGCACCCGGTGGTCATTGGTACACTCACACTCGCTCTGAAAAATGATGTGGAAGCACTCGTTGTGCCATCTTGAATGGTGGTCAGAGCTCAAAAATGCTAAATCTCTCAAGTGTTGAATGTGCAAATGAATTGGAAGTGCCCCTCCGAGGCCTATTTAAGCTTAACAATTAGGGTTTTTTGACCCTGTTTTACTGTTCAACTAGGGTTTTAGACCCCCGATCTCATTTCCATCCAACTGAGGGTTGCTTTACAACATGTTTTCATATTTTGGCATGTTTTTGGCATCCTGGCCCCTTTTTGGACCCATTAGGTAGCTTCTCCTCTTTTTTTGCGAGATCACCCAAAAATCCAAATTTTCGTCTGATCTCTTTCAAGGAGGTAGTATACCAGCATAATTATTCCATTGGAACAATGTGGGGCATCTAAAAAGTGTTAGAAAATTTTAGAATTTTGATCTTGGTAGTTTATTCTTTGAACCAATGCAACAGGTACATTGCTTCAAAGAGGGACAAAATGTAGACATGAAAAATATGTATATTGATTCTATACACTTGATATTGATCTTACTAACACTAGTTCACCCTGAATCATCTCCTCTGCTAGTCATTTAATTAAATAATCTTTAAATTTAATTAAATTCATCATATTTCCTCTCTTAATTAAATAAATCAAATTTATCTGACTAAGTCATCATCTTCTATTAATTAAATAAATCATATTGTTTAGTTAATCCTATAGTCACCCTTTTAATTAAATAATTCATTTTATTTAATTAATCTCTAAAGTCATCTCATTTAAATTAAATAAACTCATCTTTGTTTGATTTAAAACTAACACCATTCTCTTTAATTAAATAAATTAAAATTTATTTAATTAAGTCTAAATTCATATTCCTCTCAACTTTGATTTAAATCAATCCAAATATCTAAATAAAATTGTCATATTAGCTAATCTCCTTTTAAATTAATAAAATCCTGATTAATCTTAATCTTAATCTTAATCCCTCAAATCCTCTAGCTTTTGCAACTTGCACAATTCTTCAAATTCAAAAATCCCTCCAAAAGGATGTGTACATCCAACAAGGCATTAAAAACCTCTTACATGTCCTTTGCCTTGAGCCAAGTGGCATTAACTCCATTTCTTTCTCCCTCCAACTTGTCATTTCATCAATTTTAAATATCCACCTAACTACATTTATTTGCACATTCATCAAAATATAACCAGTCCTCCTCCACTAACATGTTGACAAGTGGCACCTTGCCATTGGCTCATGTTTAGTCCCACATTCATCCCTTTTCCCTTTTTCTCCATCATTATCTTCTATAAATAGAAGGCTCTTATTTAGATTCTGGATCCACAATCTTAGGCATTTTGATCCACAACTTCATGCAACATTGTTATCTTCAAGTTTTGAGAAGTCGTCCATCTTTATCCATTTTCATCCATTTTTCATATTTTCATAGCTAGGTTATGGATAAATTTCACCAAGGAGAATTAAATCTTTACCATTGATCATCAAGCTTGCAAGGAATTGGGAAAGGGCCATTTTCCACATAAAAATGACACCAATTCCCCCATGGGATTGAGAGTTTGATCATTTAAATAAGATGTAATAGCTTCTTTTATTATGTTCTTCATATTATTTCTTATTTTCATAACTTCAAATGGATTTCATGGGGAATGTTGTTTCTAACTTGCATATTGGACTAATTGTGTGTTTGTTCTTTGTATTTATGCAGGTCTAGGATCACCATTCACATATAGTAATTGATGAAGATAGTCTCATGAGGGCAACCCATAGTGTTGCACAAAAATGTTGGAAAGAAGTAGCATATGGGCCAGAGAAATTGTGGAAGAAGTAGAAGAAAATGAGAAGGTGAGTTTGCAGAATCACCACATGTGTAGGAGGACATTATTTTTGTCCCCTGGGGAGTTTGATGTAGGGACATATTCTTAATTTTTGAAATTTGTGCTAGTAGTTGATTTTGGATTTGATGTGTTGGGTTAGATAATAGGATATAGGTAGAAGGATGTTCCTATCGCCAAAGTGACATGAACATTAATAATTAATTATTAGTTTTCAAGAGAATCGAATGGGTTTAGGAAGTTATAACTTGGAATTAAATAGTTGCAAGAATTGGTTACAAATGAACAAGCTTAGGAAGATGAACAGTTAAGGGTGAGGGCGAGAGAAGATATCTAAGGTGAAGTAGTGCACAAATAGAAGGGGCAATAGAAAGATGAAGGGAAGGCCGATTAAGAGGTTGTTGTAGAGGGTGGAGGCTTAATACAATGGAAAAAAGGCTGATAAAGAAAACATATCTGAAAAAGAATAATGGGAACGGTTTAAAAAATGTCGAGGGTAAAGAGAAGGTCGGTCAGGGAGGTAAGAACAAAGCATAGCAAGATATGTATAAAAATGATGAGAATAGAAGAAGGCCAAAGGATAAATGAGGAGAATATGTTTGAAGATAAGGTGTAGCCATAAGGAGGATTTTTATGGGGGCCGAAGACATAATAGGAGAGGAAGGTTGATATGAGGTTGAAGGGATGTGAAGATTAAAAGAAACCATAGTAGAATGTGGAAGGGGTCGATAATGAGAAGAGGCCGAGAAGTATTAAGGGAGGCTGATAATGTGGAGATAAGAGGAGTTGTGGAAAATAACAAGAGTAATTGAATGGAGAAAGAGAGAGGGTGATAAAGGATGGGGAGTGATACGGATTAAAGGAGAGGTCAAAAGATTTATGAGACCAAAGACATAGACATTTAAAGTGAGAAGACAAAAATGGGCATGAATGAAAGAGTGAGGAGTTGTGTATAAAGAAGAAACCACATGGAAGTATAAGAAGGGTTTGAGTAGTCTCGAGGAGAAGAGCATTGATCCTTGAAGAATTTTGTTCACTATAATCTGAAATGGATTCACCTGCATAAATAAATATACTATTTCATTGTGAGCATTTTATTACTATCAATTGTGTTCTATCACATTCTATTATAAATTAATGATGAAGAATTTTTTATATCTGAATTCTTATTATGATAATGTAAGCTCCTATAGTAGTTTGGTCATTGAGAGTTTGTGTCTTGAAAAGAACCATCAAATTGATTCTAGTTTCTTGAGAGTTTGGAACTCATGCCATCAAGTAGTACCGGACTGTAGAATTTTTTGAGCACTGAGTAGATTGTCAAAGTGAGGCAACTTAGCCAGGACCTACGAGGAGAAGAGGAAGGAGAATTTGAGTGTTGAAAGAGGATCAAAGCCCAAAGGATTGGGCATAAGACACACAATGTCTTCCAGATTTTTGGTGGATATTGTTGTTAGATTGAAAGAGATAAATGAAGAAAAAAGAAGAATAAGATGTAGAACCCTTTGAGAAAAGAAAGTCTCGAGAAGAAAAAGAAACAAGATGCAAAATTTGAAAGAGAAATGCTGGAGTTGAAGAGGGATCTAATGATAGTACAACAATGGCTAGAAGAAAGTAACCAAGATTATTTTTGGGTTTGGCTGATGAATAAGAAAGTAAAGTGGCATGTGAAATTGATTATGGAGAAAAGAAAAAGGCAAAGCATGAGTTCCTTGAGAAGAGTAGATAAGAGCAAAAAGGGTATCCACAAAGGTTGGGACAACAAGAGGTTGCTGGATAGGAAAAATACAAAAAAAGTGGTGAAGGAAGTTCTCATTGAAGAGAACATGACAAAAGATAAGGAAGAAAGAGAGGAAGTAGAAGAAGTATTGCAAGCAACATGTGCGAAAGATAGAAATGAGGAAAGGAAAATTTCCTTGAAGAAGGCACTAATGGACACATTGGGGTCTCTTATTTTATTTTCTAATATTGTGTTTGTAGATGTGTATGCAGGTATAAAGAATGTGTTGAGGAATTTCAAGAATGGGACCTTGAAGGTATTGAGTGATGGGGAAAAAATAGCAACCGATGAAAGAGTTGAAGATGTGAGAAGACTAGTTGTAGCAGTGTGTCTAGAAGATTTTTCAGCAGACGTGCATTGCAAAGTGCCTAAGAATGTAAAGGAGTTTGATGCTAAATATTTCTAGTATGATGATGAAGATGAAGAAGAAACCATAGATTTTCATGATGCCTGGGAATATGTTGCAATAGTAGCACAAGATTCTTATGAAGAAGAAAAGTTGGAAAGCAAAGAAGCCAAAGGTGGATGCGATGTGGGATAGTAGGTAAAATAAATTCATAGTGTTGAATTTAGTTGTAAAGATGGATATGAAAATGTTGATTTTGATCATGTTGATAGAAGAAAGAATGTGAATGAACAAGTTAATAAAAAGAAAGAAAGAGAAAGTGATTGATCATAGTACATAGTCTTGTGTTGGCAGAAGAAAAACATTGGTGAGGGGCAGTTGTTAAAGTATAAGGAGATAGATGCTTTCGGTCATGTTTGTGCTAATATGCAGGTGCAAAGGATGCGATATGTTTAGAAGAACCATCGGAACCCATATTTGAGGGTGAGTTGACAAGAAAGGAAGATTAGAGAAGAAATTTCAAAGCAAAGGATTGAATATGAACTAAGAAGACCAAGTGCAACAATAAAGAGAGATCAACCCAAGGCTACATAAAATAAAATGAAGGTGATTAAGAATAGGACAACAACAAGAGGAAGTCTTGTTGCAGGAAATGGTTATGAGAAGAGAAGGTTCAAAAGTATGAGATGTGAGGAAATGACCAAGCCCAATGAACAAGGAGGAATAATAGAAGGTAGCAAGGAAGATAATAGCCATGGGCATAAGGTTAAAGTGAAGCTAGAGAAGCATGATATATACAAGGTGAAACCTATGCAATCTGATTTTTATGACGAGGTTGATGAGGCTTCAAATGAAATTTATAAAAATGACGAAAACATGTGGAGGCTGTTGGATGAAAAGGAGATGATAATAAATAAATACTAGAAGAAAAAGGTAAGAAAACTTGGAAATTCCAAGATGAATAATTGTAAATGTGACAAGAAAGAGGATAGGTTGAATAGAATAGTTGAACATAAAAATGAGATAGCAATAGCATATGATGGAGAGAACAAAGATGTAAATTTGGATAAGGGAGCAACAACAAATAATGAGGGTAATATTGGAATGAGAGTGATCAATGAAGGTGAAGGAAAACAAAAGAATGATGAAGGAAATATAGAGTTGGATAGGAAAGGGGGAGCAATAGCCCACTACAATGAGGAAGATTTATGGAGGCAATTTGTAGGAACTGAGAAAGAGTGGAATGAAAAATTTGAAGGTTTGAAGATGTGTGGGACAAAAAAGGACACCTTGAAGGAGGTTGTATATAATGACGCAACTGTTGTTGTGGAGATAAAGGCAGAAGTTGTAGTAGACTTGGTAGATTTTGAGATGAATATGATGAGACATGAGATGGAAAATGAATCTATTTTTTTTTTTGTTGTAGTAGTTGGCTAGGGAAGAAGAGTGGCTAGGAAAAATGTTAGATGAGCAAGTTGAGTATGAAGCTGAAGTGGGTGATGTTGGAAACATGGAAATGTTTCCATTTGTTTATGGTATGATGTATGTGGATGTAAGGATGATCAAATATTGGAAGTGGATAGTAATTGATGAAGATAGTGTCATGAGGGCAGCCCATAGTGTTGCACAACAATGTTGGAAATATGTGGAATATGGGCCAGAGAAATTATGGAAGAATCAAAAGAAAATGAGAAGGTGAGTTTGCAGAATCACCACATGTGCAAGAGCACATGATTTTTTCCCCTAGGGAGTCTGATGTAGGGCCGTCTTAATTTAAAGATTTTGTGCTAGTAGTTGATTTTGGGTTTGATGTGTTGGGTCAGATGACAAGATATAGGCAGAAGGAAGTTCCTGTTATGAAAGTGACATGAAAATTAATACTTAATTATTATTTTTCAAGATAACCAAATGGGTTGAGGAAGTTATAACTCGGAACTAAACAGTTGCAAGAATTGGTTACAAATGAACAAGCTTGTGAAGATGAACAGTTAAGGGTGAGGGTGAGAGGAGATATCCAAGGTGAAGCAGTACACAAATATTAGGGGTGGCAACAAGATGAAGGGAAGGCTGACTAAGAGGCCATTGTAGAGGGCGAAGGTCGAATAGAATGGAGAACAGGTCAATAAAGAAAACATAGCTAATAAAGAATGATGGGAACGGTTTGAAAGAGGCTAAGGGTAAAGAGAAGCCTCATCAGAGACGTAAGAACATAGCATAGAAAGATATGCATACAAATTATGAGAATAGAAGAAGGCTGAAGGATAAATGAGGAGAATATGTTTCAAGATGAGGCGTAGTCGTAAGGAGGAGTTTTATAGGGAGCCAAAGACGTAATAGGAGAGGAAGGCCGATATAAGGTTGAAGGGTTGAGAATATTAAAAGAAGCCATAGTAGAATGTGGAAGGGGCTGATAATGAGAAGAGGCCAAGAAGTATTAAGGGAGGCCGATAATGTGGAGATAAGAGGAGCCATGAAAAATAATGAGAGAAATCGAATGAAGAAAGAGAGAGGGTGATAAAGGATGGAGAGTGACACAAATTAAAGGAGAGGTTGAAAGATTTATGTGACCAAAGATATACATTTAAAGCGAGAAGACATAAATGGGTACGGAGGATAGAATGAGGAGTCATGGATAAAGAAGAGACTATGGAAGTATAAGAAGGGTTCGAGCAGTCTAGAGGAGAAGAGAATCAATCCTTGAAGGATCTTATTCACTATAAGCTGAAATGGATTCACTTGAGGGTGATCCCACAATACTTGTTTACAAATTTTGGCCAAACTAGACATTGAACTGAATTTTCTTAACTAAATCTTCACTTTCAGGCACCTATAGCGGCTAAACCATGAGGAATTTGAACATGATGCAAACTAGTGATTTGTGACATTTTGTCTATAGATTCTAAATGTATTTTTTTTCAATTAGATTGCACTTATTTTTCCATCTCCTTTAAAAACTAGTTTTTAATAGTAAACACCATTTTTATATAGTGACGTCACTGGCTAACACATAACTTTTTTCTATGAAAGATAAAATCCTATTTTTTTGAATTTAGATTCATAACTATGATATCTAGTGCATGGAATTGGTTTCATAGCATTTCATTGAATATTTTTTTCTTCATTAAGTTTCAAAGTTGAACCTTTTACAATTTAGACATGATTCATTGGCTAAAGCATAATTTTTTTGTATGTATCAAAATTCATTTTTTTTGTTGGATCAAGGACATCAATATCTAGTGCACTGATAGTTTTCAATTTTTTTTGATAATCTGCTAGTTTTCCACATGTGTAGAATATTTTTATTTTCAGTGAAAAGCCTATGTTTAATCAAACTAAAAAATAAAATACATAATAAGAAAAACATATTAAAATTATATTCGATGGATAGCTCATTTCGAGGACTACCATCATCTAGTTGGGTCTGTGAAGTCTCCTCCATTTTCATCCTCAACCTAATCTTTGAAGAGAAAAATTATGCAAAAAAAATGTGTAAGAGGGGGAGAAGGGAAAAAAGCGGGGTTCAAATGAACCCAAGTTTGAGTGAAACTCCCTTGGAGGTTCGCTAGAACCAGGGTTTGAATGAAACCTAGTTCAAGACCCTGATTCAAGAGAACCCCACTTTTATTCAATTTTTCATTATCTTGGTTATAAAAATATGGAAAAAAAGTGGGTCCCATAATTTAATAGGGTTCACTCGAGCTAGGGTTCATTCGAACACCCCAGTTCGTGTGAACCCATAGAAAGAAAAAAAATCATAGGAGCATTTTTGTAATTTTCCTTCCTCACTGGAATTGTAAACCAATATTGTGGTTTCACCCCTGCATAAATAAAGATACTACTTCGTTGTGAGGATTTTATTGCTATCAATTATGTTCTGTCAAATTTTGTTATAAATTAATGATGAAGTCTTTGTTTATATCTGAATTCTTGTTATGATAATGTAAGTTCCTATAGCAGTTTGGTCACTTAGAGTTTGTGTCTTGAAAAGAACCACTAAATTGGTTCCAGTTTCTTGAGAGTTTGGAACTCATGCCATCATGTTGTATAGGGGCTTGCCTAAGTCAAACCTCATTTTTGTATTTCTACCTCCACAATAACTATGATGATGTAAAGAGTACTTACCCTAGGTCAGGTATAGGCAAAATAGATAAAAAGGAATGATAAATTGACAAGTGTTGTAACTTACTAGACTTAGATCTACTTTCCTTGATAAGCTAAAGTCATTGTACTCATCACCTTCAAGTATAATTAGATGCTTGATTGGAGGTCTTGTAAGTGTTAGTATGCATAAAATAAATGAACATAAGATATGAATAAACTCACATGAAGACTTGATGCAATGCTAGCATGAATCTTGATTGATCATAAGTGCTATAAATTTCGTTATTTCCACTCTTTATTTATTTCTAGGATGTTTAATTGTGATTCCAAAATGCAAGGATTTTGAATGGTGAAAAGTATTTGTATTTATATGTATTTATTTAATTCCTACAAAATTAATTATCAAAAGTCAACATATAAGAGTAAATTTATAAATGTTAAAATGTCAATAATGATATATTTAAATTAGGGAAAAAATAGGCTGGAAAGGGGTGCTAGTGCCCTAGTTTAGACCCATTTTGAGTCTTTAGGTGGCATTAAATAAATATTAAATCATAATTCCTAATTTAATCTTGATTTTCCAAAAAATATCATAAAATAATAAAATTAAGAGGACAATTGGGTCTAGGCACATAGGGAGAGCTAAACCTAGTGTGGAATTGTCAAGGATGGTAACTTACAATGCTACATTTAACCCCAAATTTAGTGATAGTATGAATTTATGCTTATGCTCACACTTAAGTAAGGATAAGACAAGAAGGGTTCTTTTATCCAAACATTAAAGATATAGGATGCCATCAAATCTAGGAGATGTTATAGCCCCCAAGCTTAGGATTCTATGGAATAAAAATATAAATAAAAAAAATGAACATACACGAAGTGTAATGAAAAAACACAAATCATACAAAATTGTAAGGTCCAGAAAACTCACTTACAAATTATATCCTTTAATTTCCAAAATAATTTAATAGAATAAATTAATTATAAAATGGTGTAGAAAAAGAGGAATAATTAGATTACTTCGTTATCAATTCAAAGGGGTTTCATACATTAATGAGTCAATAAGAATACCAATACAAGGTCGTTCCTTTACATAATCTAGCCATGCAGTCTTACTCAAAGATAACACAATACACATAAATTCAAATATTGTAATACAGTTAAGGAATGAAAAGTTCATCAATGGACCCATAGAAGAACCATAACACAAAGAATTTCATGAGTGGAAAACCCTTGTAGGGGTATAAAACCACTCGTAAAAGTGCCTCACTGGCGGAGCCTTGCTGACTAAAACATCTCAAAGGTTACAAGTTTCCTCACAAGCAATGATAAGATATTGTCGTTGCCATGAACATTCATTATATATTTTGGATATCATGAATATCACCTCTAACAAGGAGCATAAGGAAGTCCTATGACAGGTTACGTGAGTCAACAAGCAACATTTTCAAGTTTCACCAATGCATCATGCTTGCATATGAAACTAAGGTAATGCCTACCTATCATAAATTTCTCCCAAATATTTGCATATAAGACCATTCCACCTCCAATGATATCTCAAATGTCACAAAAATACGTTGAAAGCCATAATCCAATCATATAAAGCTTCGTGAAAGTGATTTTAGGCCTGCTCGATTGCACACATGCCTATGCAACAAGAATTCTTACTTCTAAACTCAATGATTTATACAGGTTTTATCAATAAGAACATAATACTATAAAAGAGTTAAGATGGTATAACTCATGTAAGTATGAGAATACATGTAGAACCTAATGAATATATATATATATATAAGTATACATTCTTATGCAAATGAATCTCAAAAACAACTAAGTGAGGAAAATTCCTAATTTCTCCATGTGTATATAATGACCCATAATTCATGAGAAAAGTGTCATCATTGGAACTTACTTTAATAAAGTAGGGTATGATTCAACATTCATTTATCTTTTTTATTCATAATGAAACATCCACAATATCATTTAACTAAAAGCTACTAAATATGCAAATTCGTATCTATTTATTTTCACAACCTATTTCACCTATTTCACCCATTTCTTTGAAAGAGATATCGTTACTTTTCTTGCCAATGTAATGATCCCATAAAGTAAATAATTACAAGATTCAATTCTTTCTAGAAGTAATTCTCTACCCAAAAGTTATTCTATGTCAAATTAATTTTTAACGACAAAACTCCCCCATTCCTTTTATTCACTATATATACATCTACCATTATTAGTTTCCATTATATAAGCTTATAAACCAAGTCACCGTTTAAAGTGCCATTTATTCTCTTGGAATTATCTTAACCACTATAAATGATACACCAAAGAAACTCACATTCTAACAATTATTTCCAAGAACATTTGCACACTCCAAGTAGGGTAAAACAAAATCATGTATATAACATTAACTATCCTTAAGAGATCAAAAGCAATCCAATGATTAGAAGAAATTAAATGCACATATGTAGGTCTTTCTATTTACTTACAAGAATCCAATGATTTATTTCTAATTTTAATGGTTTAACTAAAATTTACAGATTAATACTTAATCGAATTAAATACTTTTAGGTCAGAAATATATTTACATTTAAGAAAATAAGACTTACGCATTCACTAATACGCATAGGTATATACTCAGTATAACATCAATTAAGAACAAGAATCAATCACTCTCAGGCAGAATTTTTATAACTATTATTTTCAAGGTTTATTTTTAACTCTTACACATAATGCATATATATATGAGTAAGTGTATATATATATATATATATAGATAGATAGACAAAATGTCACATTACAAGCTGAAGTAATTTTAAGTTACAATAAATTACATTGCAACAAAAGAACATACTCTACCCAAGATTATATGTTTTGAAGTGTTAAGTTTAAATTAAAATGATCCTATAATGTGTTTATATATATATATTTATGTTCGCGAGTATATATATTTATATATGTATTTACTTCTGAATAACAAATATACAACCAAAAATAACACCAAACAATTCCACAACGCATAAGTATTCATATATATATTTACAATTATATATATATTTTAGAGTTTACATATTTAATAAAAGAAAAGTTTATTGAAAGCAAACAAATGGTATAAGGCTGACGACCTCCTTTAGGAGGGTCGCTGCTTGTGGGAGTAGTGCCCACTCCATAGGCTATGCCCTATGGAGGGGACAACTGCCTCCACAACCAAACTCCCTCATGGTATTATGTTAAGTAAATTTCCTCTTAGATTGAAGGATTCAAAGCACATCAACCATGCGGTGAAAATGACTAAATCCCACAAGCGATCTACAACATTGAATTAATTTGAACAGGAAGAAAGAACTACATGGGTGACTTGGGAGAAACTTCATATTTCAAAAAAAATAAAGATAATAAAGGACAATAAAGGGTAGCAATGAAGACTAAATACATGTAGAGGCAAACCTTCAAAACTAGGCAAGAACAAAATAGAGGATTTCACCAATTTTAAGGATAAAAATAACTATTATATACTACAATCGAGTGCTCAAACATATTGCAGTCCAATTAAAGGAAATACAGAGCAAGCTCAATTCGGTTTTTAGAAGGACTTGTAGTTATCAAAACCATGCTCATATTAAACCACACTCATATATGCATATATGTAATATTATTGCTTACTATTTAGTTTTTCCATTTTAATATGAAGAAAAGAAATAGATTGTGCAGCTGTAAAGCTAAATCTCATACCAGATCATGAATTATTATATCACTCAACAAGTTTCAATTGGTATTTATGAAGGGATTTCAAAAAAGAAATTAAATCTTTACACAAACAATCTTTTTCCTTCAAATTTGAAAACCAAGTTATATTGGAGAAAGAATTTTAAAACCTAGAATTCGCTTTCCCCAAAATTTTAATTTTTGGAAACCCTGTCTATAGATTTCCGTTTTCTTCTTGGTTCTTCCTGCATTCTTTTCCTTCTTCCAAACTTTATTTTTTGTGCTACCCAAAAACCCTTTCTACCACCATTTTTCCCAATTTTAGCAAAGAAATCCAAATAATTTCTGGAAGTTATTCCTTCCCGTTAAAGAATTCCCCCATTTTAAAGATTTATTTTCAACTTCCCTAACTAAATCTTGAAAATAAGAAAATTATTAAAGTCTATTTCTTTGCACAATATTTATTGAGTAAATGCTAATACAATAATTTCTATTTTAATACAAACAAAAAATATCTATCCTCATAATATAATATAAATGTCATTTTAAATTGTGATTTAAATATTAATTCAAATAAATAACAACAAAATATCACTAACTCGCACATGAAATTATTTTTCCCTAAATAGCAAGATATTCCCATTCTTTGACAATTAATTTAATTATTCTAAGTAACAAGCATTGTCAATTAATTGAGTAATGAATTCTTTTCAGTTCACTACAAAATAAAAAATATTAATTCTAATTTTGAACAAAATCAATAAATAATTTAAAACTAATTTTATTTCCTCTAAGAAAAATTAACCTTAACTGACATTTAATTTAAGTAGTAATATTGAATTATAAATTGGTTACTGAAAATAGGGGTCATGACATCCTTCCTCGCTTAAAGAATCATCGTCCTGATGATCAACTTAACTAAAGCTAAAATGTCATACCTCTTTAATTATGTGTTACCTCAATGTAAAAATCATTCCACCTGACATTTGTGTTGCTTCTCCATGCACCTGTTCATTCATAATTTCAAAAATTCTTGTGGCTAGCATTCATTCACTTGCACACCTTGTTAGCACACCATGATTTCATCAATTTCACTTTATTCACCTTAACTAATAAAAGTATGCAACTAATCCATTACTTGCATGAGACGTCAGCACAATTTCCTTTATGATGAACATCAAGCATCCCATACTACTTTTTATCATCATTAGCGAATTAAAATACGAAAAAAAGAAAAGTCTTAACAATCTGAAAAATGTCAAAAAAATTACAACAAGGTCTTCATCTTGCACAACATCATAAAAGATAGGAAGATCAAAAAATTACAAAATTTCATCAACATGATTAGAAACATCAAAGATAAGAAGGCCACTTACTAAAAAAAAAGGTTCAAGGTTATTACCATAGCAACTCAGAATACCAGATGTCAAGAAGATCATCAAGAGCTCAATACTAATTCAACTAGTTACTGAATCTCACCACAAAAGTAAATCTAAATCTATAATTGGAAAAAATATATATTTCTATTAATAAGTATAAGTCTTTACCTTTTAAAAATGTAATAAGAGTGCATCCAAGAGAAGTGCATTACATTAGTTGACTAAACAAGCCATACAATGATCAATTAAATGATACATATCCATCTTCTAAATTACATAAAGAAAATAAAATATTCAATCAATCTTTAGCTGCCATTTAACCCAAAGGTCTTCTGCAAGCTGAAGGTCAAGAGTATGGTTAGGGTGCTTTTCCCACCCAACCATGAAGCATAACACTTCCCTGGGATTCTTCCTAACTTGAAGAACACTCGACCCTACATGAGGTGCCTAGAAACCAATAATAATAGGGTAGGAGGGAAACTCTCGATGCATGTATGATGCCTTATATGCACTCTTATACTAGAATGAACATATTTCTTGCATACAAGATGTGGCAGAGAAACACATAAAAATTCTAGGCATTTATTATCCATCTATTTCAACGGTACAACTCGCTTTGGCCAAAGCATATAAATTTCTTTTGGTTGATCTTCGAAAAGAAGATCACCTTCTTTGTTAACCCACATTCAACATCTTGTCCTAGAAGGTAAGCTTAAAATTTACAACACATTCAACAAATGCATAGAATAAGGACCAAATGATATAATAGTGCATAACATGCTCACATTCAAATAGAATGGATAATTAACAAACAAGAATACATAAACCCTTGGTGCCTAACTCACATAGGGTATGAATAAATAATTTTTACTTGTAGTGCCTTACTGACACAAATATGGTTCATGTCTCATATACAATGTGCATTACTCATTCAAGTTTTCATACAATGAATATGGTAAGTGCATCTCTCACACAAGTGCATCACTCACACAAAGCTGAAATATGCATAAAAAGATTGATCCACAATACGTATCAAAAGTACATCACACACACAAATATGAAATTCAATTATTACACCAGTGCCTTGTCCACACAAAGGAATCAAGAACTTACTCTAGTGCATCACTCGCACAAGAACAACAATAATATGAAATATGCATCACTCACATTAGTATAGTGTACATTTCTCGTTCAAGCATAAATATAGGTATACTTAAAGCAACAATTTTTCTATGCTAGGAATAAAATCATCCATACACATGTTTCATTTGCACGATGCAAGAGGAGTGCATCATTGCACTAGTATCATTCTCATATAGTGCATATATATACATACTTTCACTAATATCAATCAAGAATACATGACTCATCACATCAATCCCTTCTGCCTTTTCCTATGAGGAAGATCAAGTTATTTACCAAATCAACCCCTATCATGAATTACCAATGAAGATTATTAAGACATCAGAACCTTGCATTCTCGAAAGATCCCCATGGATTAAACTAGATCCCAAATCTTGTAAGATTAAGATGATGCTCAACAATCAACTTTCCCAAGCCCAGTATTGTTACCAAAATTATCGCCTTTAAAACATCCTTCCTAGGTTCCTACCTTTAGAAGGCTCAACCAATAATGATACAATATTATTAACTTTATTTACTTCATAGGTGTTTTTCTTTCCCCCTCATATCAAAATTTCATCTTTTCTCCTTTCCTTATATCTTTCAACTCATTCATCCTTTACATAATCAGAGAGATCTCTCTTCCCAATATAATTCTTTCATTAATTTGTTGTTATCACCACATCATCATTCATGGGTTGTCACCATATTTTATCCATTTTGGCTCACTTCAGATTACAATATATATTATCCATCGTGGCTTATTTCAAATACCATTGTGTATGATCCATCTTGGCTTTTCTCAAATAGTCTCCTTCACCCTTACTATAAATTCATATGAAAGCACAACTAAGGTGAAGGAGTCTCACACCTTTAGAGTTCCTCATATAATTAAACTACATCTAATATTTTAATCAGTTCCAACACACTTTCAAAGAATCACCAACTCATCAAAGAATCTTGACCCATAGCTAGGGTTCTCTATTCAATACAACAAGTTCACATACCATAATGCAACCTAAGCATAGAAGACTCATGGCCCGAGCATTGAACTTGAGTGCTCTGATACCAAAATGTAAGGTCCATAAAACTCACTTACGAATTATATCCTTTAATTTCCAAAATAATTTAATAGAATAAATTAATTATAAAATGGTGTAGAAAAAGAAGAATAATTAAATTACTTCATTATCAATTCAAAGAGATTTCATACATTAACAAGTCAATAATAATATCAACACAAGGTCGTGCCTTTACATAATCTAGCCATGTAGTCTTACTCAAAGATAACACAATACACATAAATTCAAATACTGTAATGCAGTTAAGGAATGGAAAGATCATCAATGCACCCATGGAAGAACCGTAACACAAAGAATTTCATTAGTGGAAAACCCTTGTAGGGGTGAAAAACCACTTGTAAAAGTGCCTCACTAGCTTAATGAAATTCCTCATTGGCGGAGCCTTACTAGCTACGACATCTCAAAGGTTACAAGTTTCCTCACAGGAAGTGATCATACAGTCTCGTTGCCATGACCATTCATTACATATTTTGGAAATCATGAATATCACCTCTAACAAGGAGCATAAGGAAATCCTTCGACAGGTTACATGAGTCAATAAGAAACATTTTCAAGTTTCACCAATACATCATCCTTGCATATGAAATTAAGGTAATTCCCACCTATCATGAATTGCTCCCAAATATTTGCATATAAGACCATTCTACCTCCAATGATCTCTCAAATGTCACACAAATATGTTGAAATCCATAAGACAATCATATAAAGCTTTGTGAAAGTGATTCTAGGTTTACTAAATTGCACACCTATTGGGAATTGCCTGATGTTAGCATTCATCCAATGGAGGTATGTGAAAAGGGGGTCCTTGATAGAGAAAAATTTTCTCCAAAGATTGGAAGGTCTTGAAACATTAGGCATAAAATTTGAGGCCAGTGGAATTGGATGAAGTTTTTAATAAAGAGATTTTTTATAGTGTTGTAAATTATGTATATAGTTGTGGTCTGTTCTTTTCCTATTGTGTCTGCTTGTCTTGTCTGGATAGGTTCCTGGTTTTGTTCTTTGGGTTGGTTTTCTTCTACTTGAGATCCAATTCTCGCCATACCCACTAGGGGTATGTGTCCCCGAGTTGGAGCCACTGATAGAGCTTTCAATTTTTTTACAAATTTAAGCTAGATCCATGGAAAATTCTATCAATTTTTCACCCTTGTGCCTAAGGGTCATGTGTTAGGGTCTAGGGGTTCGTCACCATTGCTCAATTTTTTCAAAAAATCATTGAACTCTTGCATTATATTTTCAAATTGACCCAGTATACTAGGTCACTGGTTGTCTTAGTTATGACTTATGGAATCGTTCCCATTGTTTTACTGGCCCCGTTGCTTAGGTTTTCCAGTTGTCAAACATTTGTTAAATAAAAAACCTTATGGCTGGCCCAAAACATTTTATCTTTTAAAGAATTATGTTTTAAGTCTTTAATTATTTGAGGGGTCCTTTCCCATCACCTAGCCCATGGCCCCTTCATTATAACAAACAATTTTCACATGCATAAATCCAAGCCATTGTATTTGATGATCAAAATCCAAGCACTTGCGCACATGCCATGTAGTATTAAAATAATAAATTTTGGTTGGGCCGCATGGTGTACACGATTGCGCCACGCATCTTTTTGTTCAAGTGGATCCATTTCCCACCATTGGCTGGATCTCCCGTTGCAAAGGATCAATGACTCTGATGTACCATTGGGTCTCAATCTGAGCCATAGCGTGAACGCCACACAAAATATTAAATGGTTTCACCTAACGCCTAGCATGGTCTACATGATGGCAACACATGGAGTCTGTTGGCAACATAAGGAGGCTGGATGGGGTCCATGGGTAGTATATGTGTATTCTGACCTAGAGAAGTATCATTGGCCAATGGAATTGCCATGTGATGGCATGGGATTTTCAAATGTTTTTATCTCAATTTGAGTCAGTTAATAAGCCAATGCACTGCTACATTGATGGCTCATTTTAAAAAATATAGAATTGGCCATGTGATGGCTAATGAGGCTCTACAAATGGTGAGAATTAATGGTGCAATCTCTTCGAAGGATATCAGCCTAATTTCCATGTGTACAAAGGGCTACTTCCTGGCAATTAGGATGGATTGTACACTGATTTCCATATACCTAGGAATTAATGGTGATGAAGCAGATGCCAACGAATGATCACTCTTTCACTCATGCTTCAATTGGAGCATTGATGATTATTTCATCAATTTTCTAAATAAATATGGATGATGGATTTTCATTTTTACCATAACAATTAAGATTCTGGAGTGCTTTGTGTTTCTTTAGTGAGTAGTTGCTCCTCTAAAGGTTTTGAGTCTTGGTGCAAAATGAGCAAGTCGACTGCATCTCTATCGACTATAAGTAGTTCAGCCAGGGGTAATATGTGAAAATATGGTGGTGATTTCCCATTAGATGAAAAATATGGTCTTCAAGGCTCTTTCATCCCGAAGATGGAAAGTGTGAAGCCCGTCCTAGGTGTTTTCAGGTGTAGCTCTCAGCTCAAGGGTCGAGCAACAAGTTCAGAGGTGGTGGTGCTGGGCAAGGAGAGGAAATATACAAAGTATAAGAAGGGATCAAAGGCTAGGTTGAGGTACGGTCATGGCTCTCTATGTTGATAGAATTCACCCATTGATATCTCTGATGATTCTGGTGGTAGTGATGCAGAGACTGAATCTGATTATAGCTATTTCCTCATGGCTCTGATTGAGATGGTTGGTGTTAATGAAGAGATCCTCGTGGTTTCTCCAATTAATGCGGTGGCATCATGGAATGTTGCAAAATCTAGTGCTGAGAAGTGTGATGATGAAGAAGAGGTGGTTGTTTCACCTCCCACTAAGGAAAAAACAAGGAGTGGCCGTCTGTATCATGGTCGTGGTGCTATTCTGGATTCTAGGTGATGGTGTTTTTTTTTTGGGTTTTTAATTTTTGCTATGATGCTGATGTTGGTTCTCTTGGGGTTTGACATGGACGTGGATGATGAGGCCTCTGATGGTATTTTTCTACGGGTATGGTGACATCAATTGGTTACGTGGGTTGTAATTGGTTATGGTGACATCTAGGATTTTTGAAATGTAGATGAAATTATATTTTGAATATAAGGCATGGCATCCCTTTAGAAATATTTGGGGCCTAGAAAGAAAAAAAACCAATAGGTGGTATAACACTTCCTTTCACAAGTCATTAAAAATGTCTCCATTTATGGCACTATAAGGATATTGGAATACTTCCATCACATCATCATTAAAGGTGTCACCAAGAGTTCTGGTAGTGGAGGACCATTTTGTTAATCACCAATAGGTACTCTACTAACTCAAGGAGAATTTATCCATGACACATAATTTAATAGAGGAAGAGAAAGAGAAAGAGAGAGATGTGATAGAGAGCATAAATATTTGCATAGGGAGGGATTCAGGGGAAGATAAGGAGGGATGAGAGGAGAGGTAGGTGTTGGGAAAAAGTGTCTCAACCTTGTAAATATATAAGGTACTATTGATACATAAGTGCGGGGGGATCAAGGGGAACCCCCTGTGAGGGGTTTGAGGGCCACATGCCCCAAATAGTGATCAAGGGTAGCACCCCTAAAAGCTAAATTATATTTATATTATTACTATAAATATGGACCATTCATCATTAGGTCTATGATCTAATAATAGATATTTTTTTGGCTTGAATTTCCCTAGAAGGAAACCATATTTTATGAGGGTGTTGTATTATGATTATGTATTATGATATATTCTAAGTTTATAATAGCGGCCGTGTTGTCTCTAGATCTCTAGTTGGTGATACTCCTATGAGAAGCTTGCTCTGAAAGTATATTTTAATCTTCATGGTTTTTGAATAATATATTGTGTAGATTTTGGAGTGGGGTTTCTCTCTCGAAAAATATTTCCTGACATAAATCACCATGTTGTGGTATGCATTATATTTATGTTTGTTTCTATTTCAGTCTATGCAACTATTGAAAATATCTATAATATTTTGCATTATTCTCTTCTCAAGGTTAGTGTAGGAAGTTGGTATGCTACCTTAGCTTCCTTACAAGTGGTATCAAAGCCTTATCACCTTTGGTTTTAGTTGTGGATTGTTGGGTTTTTTGAAATAATCCAAATTCTAGTGGGAGATTGTGTAGAAGATACTTTGTGATCTTCTTGCAACCATTTTTATATGACAAGTTCATCAAGGAGAATAAAGGTGGATAAATTTTCTAGAAATAATTTTAAAATGTGGAAGTTGGAGATGGAGGATTTGTTGATAGATAAATATTTGTGGTATGCTATTAATGATAATGTTTCAAGTCTTGCAGATCATACTTTGGCTACTCCATATGATGTTATGAACTATAAATCCAAGGGTTTAATCAGATTTTTCTTGGAAATACTCTTATCTTAATCAATGTCCATTGAGAGACATCTACACATAAACTATGGAAGAAGCTTGGTGAGATGTATCAAGCCCAATATTTAGTGAACAAAAATTTATTGAGGAAGAAATTATATTCTTTATGAATTGAATAGGGTGGATGAGTTATAGATTAGATGAAAGAATTAAATATGTTGGTGGCTCAATTGCCATCAATTGGTGTCAGAATTGATGAGGAGAAATTTCAGATCTTACTTTGTTCTTTCCCTAATTCATGGGATTTTGTTGTTATGGATATTGGGAGTACTTTGGTTATCTTAAAGACTAAAGATGTGGTGGGTTCTGTATTTTCTAAAGAGATGAGGAGGAAGGTATACATGAGTGCCAAGGAGGCCCTAAATTTTCATGGAATACATAAGGAAAAAGGAAAGAATAATGAGAAGCATGATAAATCCAAGTCCAAGGGGAGATCCAAATCTCCTAGAAAATCTAAATTTATTTGTTTGAACTACGATAAGCCTAGACATATTCATAAGGATTGAAAAGAAGAAAAGTAGAAGAAAAGTAGAAGAAAAGTAGAAGAAATTTGATTATGATTCTGAGTCTAAGGAGGTATATGGTGATGCATTCATTGTAGATTTGGAAACTCGTGTAAGTAATGATGCATGGTTGATTGACTCAAGTGCATATTTCCATATAACCTTTAATAGATATTGGTTCTCTGAATATGAAGAATTTGATGGAGGTAAGGTGTACTTGGGTGATGATTATTATTTAATAATTTTTGGACATGGTAAAGTTAGAATTAGGTTTCTTGATGGTAGAATAAAAATGATTAATGGTGTGTTACATATCCTTGGATTAACATGAATTTTGTTATCTATGAGCAAAATAATAGATACAAGTGTTCATGTAGTGATTTTTGATGTAGGATGCAAGATGGTTTGAGGTGTCATGGTGATTAGTAGAGGTGTCATATATGGCACATTATATAAGCTTTATGCATACATTGTTGAGTGGCAATAGTACTTCTGTGAAAAGAAAGTCTACAAAATAGGTGAGGGTTTCATCTTTAGTAGATTTTCATGGTTGTTGGGTACCCCAGGGTGCTCTTTCTTCTAAATCAAAGTTTCCTACAAATAAACTATGTGATGGCACTAGAGACTTGGCCACATTGGAGAAAAGGGTCTAAGGACCTTGAAAAATAAAAACCTTGTTGAAGGGTTATTTGATTGTAATCTTGAATTTGATTTTTGTGAGCATTGCATTTATAGAAAAAAAACCATGTTTAGTTTTACTTGAGTTTTCATAAATATTGTGGCCTATTGGATCTTATTCATTATGACATGTTTGGTCTTGTATATGTTCCTTCAATTGGAAAATCCACATATTATATTTCATTTATTGATGATTATAGTAGGACATGGGTATATTTTCCAAAGAGTAAGTCTTAATTTTTAGTCGATTTAAATAATTTAAAGAAATGGTTGAGTTGTAGTCTGGAAAGAAAATAAAATATTTAAAGACTAATAATGACAATGAGTTTTTTTCTAATTATTTTTCTATATTATGTAAATATTGTGGTATTCATATATGAATGGAAAATCTATATTCTCCACAACAAAAATGAGTTGCAAAAAGAATGAATAGAACGCTAATGGAGAAGGCTAGGAGTATGTTGAGTGGTGCTAGTATAGAAAAAAGGTTTTTGGCTAAATATGTTGCTAGAACTTGTTGATAAGATGCCTATAGAGGCATGGTAAGGACATAATCCTTCATTAATACATCTTAGAGCTTTTGGTTGCAAGCTTTTGGTTGCAAGGCATATAGACATGTGCCAAATGAGAAGAAAATAAAGTTGGAGAACAAGCGTGTGAAATGTATCTTCAACAAATATAGTTATGGTGTGAAAGGATACAAGATTTGGGATCTTATTGCACAAAAGGTAATATATAGTAGAAGTGTTATTTTTAGAGAAACTAATCCTCATTTTGTTACATTGTAGCTAGAACAAAGTAAATAGGAATATATGATTCAATTTCCTTCTACACCTGAGAAATTTGAATTGAGGCCCATGGATAGACAAGAAGTTGAGGAGAGCTCATCTATCTCTAAATCTTTGAAAGAGGAGGAAGAACCTCCAAATCAACTTGCTCATAGGTATACAAGGCATAGATAACCCCCTGAAAGGTATTCATCTGATGATTGGAGAAGTATTTTTTCTTTGAATAGTAATATGGATGAACCTAGATTGATAGAAGAGGAATTAGGTATGAATGGTGCAGAATCCTGGAAGATTCCTATGGATGAAGAAATGATAGCTTTGGAAAATAATTATACATGGGATCTTGTACCATTGCTTGAAGGATGAAAACCTATTGGTTGTAAATGGGTGTTCAAGAAAAGGATTGGTTCATATGGAGATATTGATAATGACAAAGAAAGGTTGGTTTCAAAAGGTTAATCTCAAGTTGAGGTGTTCATTATGGTAGATATTCTCTCATATTGCAAAAATGACATCCATTATATTTTTTTTTCTATTGCTACTACTTATGATTTAGAGGTTGAGAAAATGGATGTGAAAACTACTTTCCTTCATGGTGACTTGGAGGATGATATTTATATCACATAGAAAAAGCACTACATGGTGAAAGATAAAAGTAAATTGGTTTAAAATTTGAAGAAATCTTTGTATGGCCTAAAATAGAGTCCTAGGATGTGGTAACAAAAATTTGATACATATGTGTTAATTTTGGATTTGAGCATTCTAAATCAGATCATTATTTTTATTATAAAACTAAAGGTGATCATTTCCTTTTTATTTCATTATATGTTGATGATATTTTATTTATTAGTAAAGGGAAAGGTACAATTTCAAAATTGAAATCTTAACTTGATGATAAATTTGAAATGAAAGACCTTGGTGCAACTAGAAATATTATTATGATGGAAATCAAAAGAGAGATTGAATAGAAAACTTTGGGTCAACCAAAATAAGTATTTCAATTCAATTTTATAGAGGTTTGATATGCATGATTGTATACCATTGTGTATTCCTTTTTCAACTAGAACAAATTTATCTATTTCATATTGTCCAACATCACCATCAGATATGGAAGACATGAGTAAAGTTCCTTACCAAAGTGCAGTTGGAAGTTTGATGTATGTTATGGTTTTGACAAGACCAAACATTTCCAAAGAAGTGGTAGTTCTTTCTATATATATGTCTAATCTTGGTAGAGTTCATTAGGGTGTAGTTAAAAGAGTCTTTAGATATTTGTGTGGTGCCTTAGAGAATTCCTTGTCTTATAATAGTAATATGATTGAAGATGATATTTCCCTTAATATTCATGGTTATGTGGATTCATACTAGGCTAGTGATGTTAATAGTAGATGATCCACTAGCACTTATGTGTTTACTTTATTTGGTGGTGCAATTAGTTGGATGAGTAAATGATGGTTTGTGGTTTGATTGTCCACTATTGAAGCTGAGTATATATGGCAGCTACTCATTCTTGTAAATAATTCATTTGGTTTAAGAGACTATGTTTAGATATTGGAACAAAAAACATGTAGTGAAAATTTATTGTGATAGTTAGAGTGTGATATTTCTAGATAAGAACTTGGCATTTCATGCCAGGACCAAGCACATTGATATACAATATCATTTTGTTAGAGATATGATCAAAGATGATAGGGTGAAGCTGGTTAAGTTAGAGACTATGATGAATGTTACTAATTATTTAACTAAACCTATAGCATATAAAATTTTAGAGTCTATGGGTCTTTTAACCTTTTTTAATTAAGAGATGATGTTTATAATCCCTACCATTTCTCTTGCAAGGTGTTTGACAAGTGGAATATTTTTTGGTAAAATGTGTCTCAAACTTGTAAATGTATAAGGTACTATTGATAGGTAAGAGTGGGGGGTGTAGGAGGTACCCTTGCAAGGGGTTTGGAGTGATCATCTCCCTAGAGGGGGGTTCAAGGGCTATGTGCCCTAGTGGGGGCTTGGGGACAATTCCCTCGAAAGCTAAATTTTATGTATATTTTATTATTGTAAATCTAGATTGTTCATCATTAAGTCTCAAATCTAATAATATATATTTTGTTGGCTTGACTTCCCCTATAAGGCAACCCTATTTTATGAGGGTGTTGTATACAAATGTGTATTGTGATGTATTTTGAGATTCTGCTATCATCCATGTTGCCTTTCGATATCTGGTTGGTAATACTCCTGTGAGAAGTTTGTTTTGTAAGTATATTGTAAGATTTGTGATTTATGAATAATATATCAAGTGGCTTTTGGAGTGTGGGTTTTTTCTCCTCAAAGGGTTTTCCTAATGTAAATCAACTATGTTGTGGTATGCATGATATTTTTAGTGTATTAAAATACATACCATTGCATTTTCACACTTTTTTGGGCTTGCCTTGCTTTATTTATCCTTCTTTATGGCTTAATTGGCCCTATTTTATGTCCACAAGCCCTATGAATGACATATTTTTTTGGTTAATCCTAACATTCTCCAATGCATATGTGATCTCCTAATGACTCTGATTGGCATGTCACTAATTTCTAGTTGGGACTAAAATTCCACTAAGGGCGTCTTTGTCCCCCTGAGGTCTTGGGCACCTAATTTTGAGGTATCTATTTTGGGCCTCTTTTTCGTGTTTGTGCCCCAAGTTTCATCACTTGGGACTAAGACACCACCTAGGGCATCTTATTCCTCCTTGAGTCATTTTTAGGATTTAATCTCAAATCTTGGAAGGATTTAACCTCCTTTATTCATTGAATTCATATTTTGGCTTGGTGTGATATAATTTCAGGATATTAAGCATAGACAAGTATAAATTAAAGGTTCATTCATTCATTTCAACCTAGGTATTTTGTGAGAGAATTCATCGTAGATTAGTTGAGTTCACAAGAGAATTCAAGAGCAATTCATCAATAATTTGGAGCCATCATCAAGTTCCAAGCATTATTTCAAATATTATTCTTGCATCATGTGTGTTGTTGTGCTAACATTTGTGATGTAGGGTTTTGATCTAAGCAAGAAAGAAATTCAACATCTATCAAGAATTTCAAGATCCATGTCCATTGTATCTATTGTACAAAAGTTTGTAGCCTTTGCTATGGTTTGGTGAGTTATAGCATTACATGTTGTTCATTCACCATTTCCTTCATCATTTCTATTTCATTCCAAGGTTTAATTACCAAACCAGGGGTTTGACCAAGGTGAACCCTCATTCACTAACGATCAACAAGTTTTTCCATATTTTCCATTTGTATTTGTAGATCTAGGTTGAAGACTTGAAGATCATTTGGAGTGCAAAGTTGCATTGCAAAGCTTTCACCTTGACATAAACTCACCTATAGGTCAGATTTGGTTGTTTCAGAACCTGAGATTCGAGAGGAAGAAATTGTAGATCTAGGAGCTCAAGAACACCTTTACATTTTTTAGAAATTCAGATTGGGACTAAGACAGGAGCAAAGGCATCTTAGTCCTCCAAGTGGAATCTTTCAGAGATTCTTTGAGATTTTGTTCCGTTATTCGAAGATTTTGTATTTGCCTCAAAAAATAACAGTGAGACTAAAGCATAAGCAAAGGCATCTTAGTCCTCTGAGGCATATTTTGGCAGTCTGTTTGCATTTCCAAAATCCCATTTGCATCTCCAGGTTTCCCAAGTACACATACCCTAACTTGGATTTATTCATTTTCAGTATTTGTAAGCTTCATTTAGCTCATTTTAAGTGTTTTGCATACCATAGTGTGTTTTCAAATGTTGTCTTTTTCAAGCATTTTCTTGGTGGAAAACCCCTTAATTTGAAAGAACACCCCCTCCTAAGTCCTCCTAATTGTGTATTGACTCACCTTGAGAGGTTGATAGTCAATCCTATTAGGGTTCTTAGGACATATTTGAATGACTTAGGTAAAATAAGAGGATAAGGTACCCCCTTTTATCTTCTCATGGTTTTCTATCAGTCATGTTTCCTTTGGATATATTTGGTTGTTAATATTCCTATGATAAGCTTTCTTTGTAAGTATATTTTAAGATTTGTGATTTGTGAATAATATATCAGGTGGATTTTGGAGTGTGGGTTTTTTCTCCTGAAAGGGTTTTCCCCATGTAAATCAACTTTGTTGTGGTATGCATGATATTTATGTTTATTTATGTATAAGTTTCTATAACTATTAAAATATTTATAAATTTTTACATTATTCTCCTCTCAAGATTAGTGTAGGAAGTTGGTATGCTACCTTAGCTTCCTTACAATAAGAAGGGGAGACAGATAGAAAGTTGAGATAGAGAGAGGTAGATAGTTGAGAGAGAGGTAGATCTAGGGGGAGAGAGAGAGAAGTGAGATAGAGAATAATAGAGAGGGGGAGGAGATTAGAGAGGGATAAATGAAATAATTAACCCTATAATCTATACCCTATATCATCAACCCTAAACCTTATCCCTCAACCTTAGGAACTAAAGATAATAGGTTAAAACCTTATACCCTATACCCTTAAACCTAAACTCTATCCCTCAACCCTAGGTCCTAAAGCCTATAGAATAAATCCTCAACCCTCAAACCTATACTATATACCCTCTTGAGTCTAAATCCTATCCCTCAACCTTGGGCCCTAAGGCCTATATAATAAACCCTCAACCATATAAATTCAATCCTAAACCCTATATCATATACCCTCAACCTTAAACAATATCCCTCCACCCTAGGCCCTAATTCCTATAGGATGAACCTTGAACCCTATGCACTCAATCATAAATGTTATACCGTCATCCCTATACCCTATATAATAAATCCTAAACCATAAACCCTACACTCAACCCTAGGCCATAAAGCCCATATAATCTACCCTAATCCTTATGTCTTCAACCCTAAAGGTTCCTATACCCTTAAACCCAAACCTTATAACTCAATCGTATACTCTCAATCTTAAACCCTATACCCTATATTATCAACTATAAAACCTACCTCCATATGACCTAAACTGTATACCCTATATGTTAAACCCTAAAAATAAATAATAATAAATCAAAACTTAAACCTACATATTTAAATCCTAATCCATAAAAAATTAACTCTCAACTATCCATCAAAATCCATCAGCCCTAAATGCATGCACCATAGGCCCTACACCCTAAATATTTAATATATTCAAGATATTAAAGGGGGAAAGGAGAGAGAGAGATAGAGGGAGGTGAGATAGAGAGAAGACATGTAGAGAAAGAGAGATATGAGATAGAGAGATGAGAGATATACATAGGGAGGGAGGGAGAGGTAGATAAGGAGGGATGAGGGGAAATGTAGGAAGGGGGTAGATAGAAAGCCAAGAAAGAGAGAAGTAGATAGTGGAAAGGGAAAGGTTTGATAGAGAGAGGTAAATCTAGGGGAGAGAGAGAAGTGAGATAGAGAATAATAGATATGGGGAGGAGAGTAGAGAGGGTGGATATGTGAGATGATGTATAAAGAGGAAGGTAGAACCTCAACCCTCTATCATCAATAATAAACCCTACATCCTAAACCTTGAACACTAGGAGATTCATGTTGAACCTTATATATTAAACCCTAAATATTCACATTAATAATTAACATTAAAACCTATACCCTCAAACCTAAACAATATACTCCCAACCATCAACCCTAAACACTCAACTCTAAATTATTCATTGAAATGTGAGTGTATTAGAGAGAGACAAATGGAGTGGGATAGAGATGGAGGGAGAGAAAAATAGAGGGTGGGAAAGAAATATGGAGAGAGATATAGAGAGATGTTGTGATATATCTAATAGGTTTCTAGACCCTATTGAAGATATGGTCGGAACCTAATAATATTTTCTTCAAGTATGTTTGTTGGAAAATTATTTATGTCTACAAAATTATGTCGCACTAATTTTGGAGCATGTGTAACATTTGTTGAAGAGTAAATCTAAATATTTATGTTGTCCACATAATCTAATTAGTGCTCTTGTAAACCATAGACATGAAAGGTAATATCATAATTTCAATAAATCATGAAGATGACTTGGATGTTATCTCAAATATTTAATTTGATGTATTATCTTAAATTTGTGCATAAATAAATTAACCTATTAATATTTTTATTAAAATTACATTAATATAAGATATCAAAATAAAAATCTCTACTTAAGAAAATTCCTACATACAAATTTGAAGCAATCAAAACTCAACAAGTTTATGCGAATTACAATAGTCTTAAGCTACAAATTTTAGTCTTACCAATTTACAAATTTTAGAGGAGGATTAAAGAAGGATAAACACGATAGTGAATCCATCCACGAGTTAAGTCTTTTGAGCCATAAATAAAAACCCTCAAACAAAGTCCAGACTCAGGCGTAATTACGAAGACCAAAAAAAGGAGGGAAGAGGACTCTACAAAAATATCCAAGGAGACATCAATTAAAACTTGTTATATGTATGATAAACCTCAAGTCATATACCTATTTGAAGAAGCAGAGGAAGACATAACAATTCTAAAAAACTTGGAAATAATTTGTAGATTTATTGGGTCCAAATTCGATAGGAAGAAAATTAGGGCTTTTGTAGAAAAGGAATGGGAAACACAAGAGATGATTAACTTATTTTCCAAGGGATTATTTATTATTGTCTTCACATCAGAAGGAGAAAGATAAAAATTACTGAATAGAGGATTATGGGAATTGGAGGGGCACCCGTTGTGTATGGAGAAGTGGCATCAACACTTCAATTCATTTCAATTAAGCCCCTATGAACATCTCGTATGGATTCACCTCTACAATTTACCCTTAGAATAATTTTCTAAGGGGTTCTTTGAAAATATTGGGTTATCATTGGGAACCCTAATTGATGTAGATTCATAATTACTCGAGGAAGACTCCATCTTATATGCAAGATTGAAGATTGCAGTGATTAGGAGATCTTTCTATGTGTAGAAGGTAAAAATGGAAGTAGATAGTTGAGATTGAAGAAGATAAGAATTTATATCTCAAATGAAGGAGCATGAAACATAATGAAAGAAACTCTAGAATGAAGATGAAAGTGAAAGCATTAGAGAAAAAGTAGAAGACTAAACTATTCTAGAGGCCTAAAAATCAAGAAAAAGCCCAATAAATGAATGCTCAAAAAGAAGCTAAGAATACATCCCAAAGGATGGATATAGGAAAGAAGCTTCCAAAAAAGAATTATATAATGATGAAGGAAGCCTTGATTGATTATAAGATACCAAACACTCATTCCACAAGTAGAAGTATTTTCAGAAAGGAAATAAAGCATACTAGAGGAGGATATGGGGGTTGCAAGTGCCCATCTAAACTTAGAAGAGGAAGAATCAAAATTTGATGATCTAGAGGAAGAGGAAGATTTTTTGGAGCTTGATGAATTAGGAATCATAGATCTAAGGTGTATTATTCAAATTAAATAAAAAGCTATGGGGAAAGAAAACAAGGGTAGAGACCAAAAAACAAATAAATAGAAGAGGGAATAAGTAGTAGTCGAGAAAGGATTGAAGAGTATCTCATGTTTTTTGATATCCAAGGGAGATAGCACGTCCATTGTATAGAAATGAAGATAGATTCATGGAATGTCAGGGGAATGAATGCCCTTGACAAACAATTCTTAGTTAAGCATCATCTAGAAAAGATAGAGGAATATATAGTAATGATACAGGAAACCAAGCTTAATCAAAGTGAGGTTGGAAACTTCTTAAAATAATCCAAGAATTGGTCTAGAAATTTCTAAGAAGCTATTGGTGTTGTAGGTGGAATGGCATTCCTCTATAGAAGACCTAATCTAACACCCAGTCTCTCACCATCATACCCAAACTAGATGGAATGCAATGTGAAGAACTATGACATGGACCTGGAATACACTTTGATAAATTTTTATGGCCCAATAAGGTTTGAGGAGAAAAGGGAAACCTAAAAATCAATCAACAACTGCATCAGGTAGAAAGGAAACTAGTACTTCATAATGGGGAGATATCTCAATGCTATATTAGACTATTAGAGAAGAATGGGGGATGTAATAAAGTGGATAGGAATATGATAGACTACAGAGAGTTTGTGGAAGATCCTCAGACTATAGATTTCCACACAACCAAAGGAATCTTTACATGAACCAATCATAGAATTAGGCTCAAAAACATTACAGAAAGATTGGATAGATTCCTAATAGCCCCAAAATGGTTGGAAAAGGCTACCAACTTCGAAGCCAAAATTTTACCAGTCTTAGTGTCTAATCATTTCCCAATCTTTTAGAACTAAAGTACAACTGACCACCATCTAAAACATATTTAAAATTTGAGAATATGTGGTGGAGGTAGGAAAACCTAACACATTTGATAGAAACGTGGTGGAAGGAATATGAGATAAATGGCACTCCAAGATTTGTATTTATGATAAAGCTACAACACATCAAGGAGAGACTAAAGGTCTAGAATAAACAAGTATTCAAGAAAATAAATCAAGAAAAATAAAAGATTGAAAAATAATTAGAAGATCTTAACAATAAGGTCATCAAACATGGCATGTTCCAAGATGACTTATTGAAGGAAAAACATCTCAAGCAAGTGCACGAGGAACTATTGAATAGGGAAGAAATATTTTGGAAGGATAAAGAAAGGGAAACATGGTTAAAGGAAGGAGATGTTAACACCAAAAAATTTCATGCCACGGTGAAATAAAGGAGAGATTTTAACAAAATTGAGGAAATAAAAGATTATCATGGGATCCGCATCAAGAGAAAGGTAGCAATAGAAGAGGAAGTGGTAGCCTTCTTCGAGAAGATCTTGGGATATGATAAAGATAAAGTAGACTATGGGAAGGAATCCATGCTTGGTTGCATTCCAAAAATAGTCACAAAAGTAGATAACAAAATGTTGGAAGGACCAATAACATTAGAAGAGGTGTGACCTGCCACCTTTTAGTTGCACCCAAGGAAGGTACCTAGACTAGATGGGTTCCCTGAATATTTCTACTAGAAATGATGTTCCTTCATTATATAAGAAATATAGAAGGTAGCAAAGGATTTCAAATGGAATAAAAAGTTTATGATGGATATGAATAATACTATTATCTCCCTTATCCCAAAGAAAAAATAATGATTCTCTTTAAATGAATATCAACTAATTTATTTATGTAATACAACTTACAAAAATATTACTAAAGTATTGGTGAACAAATTAAAAAAGGTGTTAAAGACAATAATATCTGAAGACAAAAGTGGTTTTTTTCCTGGGGAGAGAAATAGTTGATAACATTATCTTAACTAATGAGGTAGCTCATACAATGAAAAGTGAAAAAATGCAAGTTATGATGATCAAACCAGACATAAGAAAAGATTACGATAGAGTCAAGTGGGGTTTTTTAATGGAGATCCCACAAAGATTTGGATTCAATAAAAATTGGGTAAAAATGATACAACAATGCATATCAACAATACGGTACTCAATAATTGTGAATGGCTTAGTATGCGGCTTCTTCCTAGCTACTAATGGTTTGATACAAGGGGATCCCATTTCCCCATTCTTATTCATAATAATGGATGGAGCTTTGGGGAGGTTAGTCTAGGAAAAGAAAGAAAACAATTTTTGGAAGGGGATTAGATCAACTCAAGGATGCAGCCCTATAACACACACGTAGTTTGTAGATGAAACAACTTTATTTGGAAAAACATCCATAAAATAATTTGAGTCAATAAATGCCACATTAGATGAATATACCAGAATCTTAGGGAAACTGAGTAAAAAGGGAAAATATTCAATAATATTCTTTAACACAAAGAAGGCATTACAAAAGAAGATAGCTAACCTATTAGGATTCTCAATCAAGTCAATCCCAACCAAATATCTAGGGGCACCACTAATTGCAGGGCAGAGTTGATCTCAACATTGGGAAGAAATATTAGACAAATTGTAATGCCCCTCCATTTTGCTTTTTGGACTAGACAGTGTGTCCTTGTTTTTCTTTGATTTGTGTTTCTGGATATTTAGATACTATATCTTGTGTGTGTTATTTGATAACTATTTATAGAGCGAAAAACTATTTTATGTGATGTGGTGTATCTTATCTGATGTTTTATTTCCCATGCATATGAGATTATTGGATTATGATGGAAATGTTAGTTATGATGAGTGTATTGGTGAAGGGGACGAGATCACATCACTCTCTTGTGAGCGCCCTGTGATTATGTGATTTCCTCTTCATGGTGTGTATTTTATATTGCTTGTATATATATGATTTTGGTTACTTTGTTATTAGGTTTATAGGTACATGACATTGACTCCACTTGGTTTCACAGGTTTGAGCATGTCGATCCAACGGTTAAGTTGAACGAGAGATAGTAGCTAGGTAACTTGTGTCAAGTCTACACCCTAGCCACTGTGTGTCATCAGTCATGTTTGTTGAGTCGTTGATTTCCTTGTTATAATATTATTTAATTCTAAAGGGATTCTTGATTTGGAAATAAATATTTAGAATTATTGCTTTATATAATGTTGGTATTTATTTAATTAAAATTAGACATTTTGATAGAAGTTTTATTTAAATTAATTAATTAAAGTTAATTTATTTAATAAATTAAATATAATCCAATGGGTTGAATTTAGTTATTAAATAATTAAAATTAATTAACTAAATATAATGTAGAGAAAATTAAAAGAAAAGAAAATTTAATTTCATTTTGGAATTTAATTTCAATTGGTGGTAATTAATTTCAATTTGGAATTAAATTAGTATTTGGAATTATTAAATTAAATGGAAATTAGATTTGGTTGTTAGAAGATATTTTAATTTTTCCAGCATGTTAGAGTTAAATTAATTAAGAGGTTTTTGGAAGTTTATTCATGGAGAGAATTTTGGATTTGGAAGAAAGAGGAAAGCTTCTTCATGAGAGTGTGAGAATATTTTTGGGGGGGATATTTTTAGAAGAAGAAATTGAAAATACAGAGAGGATTGTAGGATTCTTGGCTGTAAGATTTGGTTGGAATTATTCTTGTGTTCTTGTTGTGATTATTGGATACTATTTTGGTTGGAATTACTGGGATTGCTGGATAGAAGCTATGGAAGCTTTGGAGGAGGCTCGACATCAAAGATTCATCTTGTCTAAAGCTTCTTGATACATGTTCTTTACTTGTGATATTTTATTGTTTATAATCTAAATTAGAAATTGTATTGTTAGATCCATTTAGGAAAGGATTTGATTTTAGAGAAAGGAAAATTTTAAAGCTTTTGTTGTTGCTGTGAAGATTTTAGAAATTAAACCTCTGTAGAAAAATGAATTTTCTTTCCAACCTCTATGCATTTTGTGGTGGAGAAACCCAGAGGATATTAGGTTTTAAATTGTAAACCATTGTTGGAAATTGGTAATCTCTTTGCTTGGATTTAGATTTGTGAAAATTATTTAAAAGATTCATTTTTAAAATCTTCTATAGAAATTTTGAGTTCTCTGGAAATTTTATTATTTTTCCTATAAATGGATACTTCTAAAAATATTTTTCCCAATTTGTTAATATTATTGTGATCTTCTTTATATACATATATAAATATATATATATATATATACTCATATATATAAAATGTATACATATATATAATAGATATATATGTTTATTTTATTTAAAAAAAAAGGGGGGGATTGAATATCGTCGTCCGTACGACTTCCATTGTAATTGTAGGGAGTTTTCGTAATTCTGTATTTTATTAAGAGCCATTGGATTATTTTATTTAGGGTAGGGTTATTGTTTGGGTAAGGCATGGGAGGTGTTGCCTCCACAGCCACCCCATGAGGGGACAACTGTGGAGGGAGACCTCCACAAGCCCCTCCCCTATTCCTCTTCGGTGTAGCTAGAGTGGGAGAGGATCGGTTATGACAGCTGCCCCTCTCCACAATACATGTGGATAGGGTTGGCTGTGACAGTAACCCCTCCCCACATTAACCTTCAGTAAAAAGTACAATGAACATTGTTGTTTCGTCTGCCCTAATACATATGTTTTAAGTTGTTTTAACTTCGCTTATTCCTTTCTCCATTCGCGATTTAAAATGAATGTAGGTTATTTTGGTATTTAGATTTATTAAATGTAATTTGATTTTATCATATGATATATGTATATTACAATATATATTGTGTATATGTATATATATGTGATATTTTGTAGATTTTTGTAGATATGTTTAATATATATATATTATTATATATATATAATTAAATATGTTGATATATATTTAATGTATGTATATATATATATATATATTTAAATGTATATTTAATATTTTGTCTTATTTTATTTTGTTGCATGCAATGAAAAATTTAAAAGAGTAATTGTTAGAAGAAACATACATTTTATTTATTGGAAGAAAATAATTTGTAGATTGATTTATGTTGCTTTTAAAAGTAATCTAAGGATTTGATTTTATTGAAGAGGCAATTAATTAGTTATTTCAATTATTTTTGAAAGAGCAACTGTTATTTTTACTGTGAATAGAATAGGAAAGGGAAATGGATTTAGTATATCCAAAAGTAGATAATTTCCTTGCAATTGCCTTGTTGTAATGATTTTGTCTATGTTCATGATTGGGGAGATGGGTTAAGAGATTCTCAAATTCGTAAGTCTTCCAGAGGATCCTAGAGGATCGGGGTTGTTGATTCATTATGTCAACCATTTGTATTTCCCTTGGGTAGTGCATGGTGTCTTGTCAGCGATTTACCTGGTTTCCACGAACGAGGATGTTTTGTGCCTCCTTTGGAAGGAGTGGACTATGTGTTTTGTTGCCTCCAATTGTTTGGAGTGAGTTCCATTATTCGTTTTCTCCTAGAGTTGGAGTGGTTGCATTTTCTAGATTGTATGCACTTGGGATTCCCTTGGTGATTAGTTTGTTTGTGTGTTGTCAGATAGAAGAGTGGCTTCCATTAGGGGCCAGAGCCCGTAAGAGGTAAGACTCGGTAACCTTTCGAAGTAGTTTAATCAAGTGATAAATAAATAATGTACTTAAAATTTGGGAAGCACTTCACACTAAAAAGATAAGTTCTAGCCTCGCTCATTGTCACAAGTTCTTGTTTAGGCTTGGGGTGAGTGGGAAAGCCTAGAATGGCAAGGTCATCTATCTTGTCAACACGAGAGGTATTTGATTCCGCATTAGTAAGTATGAGGGCCGAGGGTCGATAGAGGTCACCAGGATTACCAGAGCCTATGAAGATCTACTGAGGGTAACTCATTATGAGCTGTGTGATGACACTCTGTCTAGGACAACATAGGTATTTGTTTTATGTGTATATTTTTCTTAACATACTTGGTCAATTCTATGTCTGGAAGCAATGTGACCTATGCCAGTAATGTGAGTGTTGTACTTGTGTTGTTTGTGTGTTTGGTTGTGTCAGTATGAGTCAATATGAGTCAGCCTGTGGTTAGAGGCTGTAGAGATTGTCCATGTTATGTTGTTACTATCTCCTAGAATGGGGGGTGGGCTCTCGAGTACCACTTGGTTGGGTGGAACATGCACCATACACCGTTGGGTCCCCTTTGATCTTCAGTACTTGGTGGCGAGACATCCAGTTGGATAGTTCGTAGTTCTTATTTTAATTCAAGCATTGTAATATTTTAACTTGTAATAAGTTGTTTTACCCCTCTTATGTTTACGAGGTGGATTTATGTAATTGTAACTCATTTGAACTATTGCCTCATTCTGGGAATGAGAGATGTAACCTTTTGTTTTAAGTTAATGAATTTATATCTTGGATGTTTTTCTCTTTAAGATATGTTGTATCTTTATGTTGTTTAATGCTTATATCATAAGGTAATTAAATGTTATGGCTTATGTTAATGCATGTTTGGGTTTATGTAATCTCGGTTACGTAGCCTTAGGGGATGTTATCAATTTTAGATGAACATGTATGTTTAATTCACTTTAATAAAAAGGAAAAATTAGTATGATTTTATTGTGAATTGAAACTTCCTCTAGGGTTGCGTGGCGGGGCATTACACAAATGTAGAAACAAAGCAGTGGATTGGAAAAATAAATGGCTAAATTTGGCAAGTAGAATCCTGATGATAAAAATAGTTTTGGATGATGTACCAATTTACATTATGTAATTCTTTCAAATCAAACATAAATTTGAATCGAGCTTAGAGAGCTTTATGAAGAAGTTTTTATGGGAAGGGGATCAAGATGAAAACATGATTTTTCTTCTACATTGGTGAAATATTCTCTCTCAATTTTTTCTTGTTTTTATACCAAATATTTACAATAGAATCAATCACCCGTTAAGATTAGAATAACCAAAATGTACATGAAAGAACTCTAACCAAGAATGCACCTAAAACCACTTAAGGAGGAGGGGCGAGCATATAGTCAGAGGATCCCTAGGATCTATTGAATCAACAAGTACGAGATTATACTGAAAGAGAAATATTAAACTCAACACCAAGGATGTGCACTCAAGATCCTTTTGCAGGCGAGGTGCTAACATATGATGGAGTACTACTGCTGAATTGAAATAACAACAAGGTGGATAACCAACCAATGAACTTTCCACACTACCACCAAATAGTGGGGGGAAGGATTACAACATTAAAGACTTCTTCTGCTGCGGCAGGCATCCACTCAAGAGTGGGGATTCACCACTTGACAGTGGGTACAAGAAAGATAAAACAATTCATTTCTCCACACTGGCGGTATACCATCCAGGGGTGCTTAATGTAATTAAGAATTAATTGCAGCAATAACAACTGGAACAGTACTACTGTTTACAGTTTTACAATGAAAGAAGGAGCTGCAAATTACATGAACTTTACAAAGTTTTCAAAGCACCAATAACTAGATGACTTCACGTTAGATAACAACGAAGACTAGATGAAGGAAAGACTAGGAGTTCAAATTGAAATAAGTCTGAAATGAAAACAATAAATTCTGGAAATGTATTACCAGCAACTGTGGCTCACCAATTTGTTCATAACTTCAGCAAATCTCCATCAAATGACGTAAAATAAAAAATAGCAGCTGCTAAGGGAAAAGGCATCCATGTTCCAACTCACAAACTACACTAAAAACTCCACATTAATTTTGCACACATCCCAAGGTCAATTCTGGAAATGTACGACCTTCAAGAGGGGCGACTTTTCTTTAAAAAAATAGAAACTCATTTTCAAAATCTGAAAATCCTTGGAGAGGGTCGCCCAAAGCATAGAATCATATAGGGGAAATACCCATAACAGAAATAAATTCAACAAGAGAGCTGCGAGCAAAAACACCAATCTGCCAAGTCAATACCAGCAACTCTAGAACTGAAACTATCACCAAAAAACTTCAACTGTGAGGCTCAATCTGCTAGTTTGAATGAGAAGCAGTAATAAGAACCAACTAGGTGTTATCTTTCAAACACGAAATTCAATTGTAACTAGGAGGTCAGCATTCCTCAAAGTAAGAAACAAGTTGTCATTTTGACAGCATAACAATAGCATAAATTCATGGATACCAAAAGCTGGAGCAAACTTCTCTTTTATAGAAAAAGAGGTGACTTTTCACATTCTCAAAACTCCTCCAAGAAAGAGAATCCAAAAGTTCCCTTTTTGAAATATTTAATAATTCACAAATATGAAATCCCTCATAAAATGGCGTCCACTTCAAGGCATAAATAAACTTCATTAAATGTTTAATAATTCTTTCATGAAGGTGTCCCCCTTCATGGCCACCTTTTAAACACAACTTAAAGTTAATGAGCTAGGCCAAGGGGTCAACTTGAAATTAAAACATTAATGCCTTGGAATATATTATTTCACCAAAATGGCCTCAAAATGCTAAAGGCCAATTATGCTCCAAACTGCATTGCCCAAAATGGAAACTAAGCTGATTGCTGATGCTCCTGCCCAAGATGGCATTGCCAGAAATAGAACTTACTAAAAATAGTAAATTTTGAAAAGATTCCCAATGCCTTTGCAAGTCATACCACTGCGAAGCTCTTTGAAAACCCAGAAAGAATCTATAATCCTTATTCATGCCAACCTTCTTTAGAACCCCTATAAAATAGGAAACCCTAATTTTCACATCTAAGTAGCCTACGGATTTTCGAAAATAGGCTAAATCCAAATAAAGAGCGTAGGGCAAAAAATGGGGATATTACAGTCCACCCTTCCCAAAATTACTTATCCTCAAGCAATGCGACAACACTCCAAATTGATCCTACCAAATCAAATAGGATCCCGGGGTCCCATGTCCCTCTCTGAAAAGTCCTACCATGCTAATGTTGCTCTTTTCTGATCATACAAATGTAGTCATTGCACCAAAACAACACAAACCATTCTTGCAACCTCCAAGGGATAACATGCCTAGAATTTGAATCAGAATCTAGTAGGGTCTCATACCTAATAAACTCTGAAGAATTGACATCTGCAATGTCAATGTCAATCACCATTCTGAAAAAAGAGAAGAATAATCTAAACAACTCAAAATTATTCTCATCAAAATAACTTCTCAAAGCATCAAACCGAATCACAACAACCAGTGTGACTCCTTCATAGCTATTTACAAAGGAAATAACAACTCTTTGCAATGTCATAGCAACTGCATCCTCAAAGCTCCTCAATATACAATGCCTCAATTGAGTGATTCTGACATATTCAAGAAAATCTTTGAAAGCTTCCACCAATCTCTCCCCCAAGGTCTCAAAAAGTTGGACCGAATCAAGCAAAGGTCCGTAGCTATCCATGAAGTCTGAAATAAACCAATTAAAGTTTGATTTCAAGAAAGTCAGCATACAAGGAATTGAACATCTGCTGCAACTTTGGAAATCAGTGTTCATAATATGACAACTATTTATGCCCAAGGCTGAAAAAATTCCCTCAAAGAAATTCAATCCATGATTAAACCATCTTTTGTTCGGAGCATCTCTCCAATCCATCAATAGATGAACCAAAGGAAACATCAAATGATTGGTAAAGAAGGGGTTAACATCAAAAATTCTGAAAATTGAATCCTTGTCTCTCCAAAGATCCCTTTTTCTTCTAGTGAAAATCTCCATCAAACCATGTTGAGGGTCCCAAACATGGATACCCAACTGAAAATATTCTCCAATGCACCAAAAAGAGTACACAACACTTCTCCAAGTGCTAATCCAAGCAAACTGCATACTCAAGAAGTTAGTGTCTTCTTTGATAAACCCATGTAGCCCAGTCATGAAAACATCTACATCAATGGAACACATAACACATGTGGTCCTCAATTCCCATTTCCCCAAAATACTAGGATGATTCAAAACACCACTCAACCCACGAGATGGATTATCAAGGGTGTAAATAATCAGTTTTGATCCCTCTTTCTCCCAAACTTCATGAGTAATAAGTTTGGAATCTTCACTCTTGGTGGCTGCAATGAAGTTACCAGCAGCTACCAATACTTGTTTTATTGACACCTTGAAGCCAATAATGAGGAAATCTCCTTGAGTCCACACTTCCCAAGTGAGGAATTCATCCTTGAATCCACTTACGCTATCATTATCAAAATGCCCTTGATTATTACTATTCACAAAACACGACACACCCTCATAGAAGATATCTATCACCTTATGATCATCCAAGTCATGCAACGATGATGGACTGTTGTTCACAACAATATTTTCTTCATCCCTTTTGTTGGTATCTTCATAGAATCCAAGCTCATCTTTTTCAACTTAAGGACGCTTATCATTAGTTGCTGATCCATATAATGTAACGTGATGAATACCACACACATTACCAATCACTACATCTACCTCATGGCTGCAAGTTGTTCCTTCTTGTAGCAAATCTTCATCCCTAACCAAGAGCTGACATTCTTGATATACCTTACAATTACCATCATCATATTGAATCTCTTTGGCCTTATGCGTTGTTTCAACATTATGGAATTCATTTATTCCTTCAACTATTTGCTTAATCTCCATTAGCCTTGTATTAGCTTCTTGTTCCACAAGTGTGGCTGCAATAGGAAATTGGTTTTATGTTTTGCATAAAGAATGTTGAGCTAAGGTAAGATCAAGGAAAAGCCTATCAACGGCTTTCTCCTTCTTTTGATATGCATCATAGGTCTCCTCTGCAAACTTAATGACATTATCCCTATCAAAGAGAAAATGCAAATAATCTGTCTTAATTGATTCCAATGCTTCTTCCTTAACTCCATTTTGTCTCTCTTCAAACTGGAACTTCCAGTAGCATTCTTCAATACAATTGTGGGTGCTATCAATTCTTGATAACACTTTAACAATTTTCTCTTCTGAAACCAATAAGTTATCCTTCAAAACTTGTAGCTCTTTAGGCCCTTAATCACAATCAACAAAGAAGCTTTGCTCATTAAATAACTTTTCTGATTCATTTTTATTAACATGATTTTCAAATTCAGCCTCCTTCCTATCCTTTTCACTACATAACTCCTGAATAGAAGGCTTGTCAATAAATTCTTCAAACAAATCAGTATCTCTATCTTGACCTTTCAAGTTCTCATACTCTTCTTGTGTGTAATTCTGAAAGGCACCCAAGCCATTTTCTGATTTTAAAACTTCAACATAAGAATTCACGTTCTTATTGGCATTTGCTGTGATTTCTCCTCCAATGACCTCAACAAATCTTGCAATGCAAACTGAATTTTGCACTTCATCAGGATCAAAGGGGAATTTATCCCACTCTGGTTCTTTATCATACCTTGGTGACATCACGCCCGAATCCCAATTGTGAAAAGTTTGATTGTAAGATCAACAGGAGATACATCATCATGCTCCTCTTGGATTGTTGACTCTTTGAATGAATCACTTCCCATTCCACCTAAACTGAAATCTTCCTCTATAGCTTCCTCCACGGGCATAGTTTGATAATCAAACCCAATACCATCCATGTCACTATCATTGTATTGGAAAAAAGAATCATCAAAGCTGGCTGCTTAGAAAATATCATCATTCTCTACTTCAATGGACCTTCCATGAATAGGTATGTTACTGATTTCATCATTAGTAGCCCCACACATAACAAGGAATTCTTCTTTTTCATACAACAACTCTATAGGTTCATCTCTTCTCTTTTCAACATGTTCTTTATCTAAAAATTCAAGTGAGCCAATTTGATAGTCTCTATGCTCTCCTAAAACTATGGTTGCTTCTTGACCCTCTTCTGTTGAATACATGGTCAAATGCACACTTGTAGATTCTTCCTGAGATTCCGCTACCAAATCCACGGGATTCCAAATTTCAATCTTTTCTTTGGTGAAGGAATTCTCCACATTATTTTGAATTGACTTCATTAAAAGGGGCTTCAATTTCTCCTCACATTGATTGAACAATTCATGTAACAACATATCAGCAATAGGAGAAAGTTTTTCTTTTTGTTCATATACTTCTAAAAAGAGTAATTGGACATTCGGTGGAATTTCATCTACCTCTTTAATAATGAGAACAAGAATATTCTTTACTGCTGCCATTACACTTTCTTCTTGTTCACTCCAAGTGGATATGAAATGGTAGTAGATTAAGTGATCAATCTGATTATGCATTTTCAAGTCAATTAGCAAGTTACTTGTCCTGAGATCTGAAAATGTCTTCAAGATAGTAGCTCTTCTAGGAAATTGATTGTTACAGGTTTCATCAAGATCTTGGAAACTTTCAATAATCTTATGAAGAATCTTCTTCATAATTTCATCTTCATAAGGCATCAATGGTGCTACAATCCTTATAACTTCACTAAAGCATGAAGTAACCAACAAACTTATTTCTTCCTCTAGATGCCCTATCCAATAGGGATGAATCAAAGCAGTTACTGCTGGAGATAATGCCTTATTCAATAATTCATTATGAGATTGTTGGACTTGGCTCAAATGATATTCCAACTTTGACAATATACTCACTTCTTCACCTCTTGTCTGACATTCTTCATTGAGCCTTGCACCTGCAATGGAAAGTGACCTTGCCAATATTCTTTCCTCTTCAGTAGCCATAATCAAATCTGACTTCTCACAGTTATGGGACCTTAGATAACGTAACATCTTCGACACTTCTAAAATTTGAAATGAATTCAGTTCTGATCTCTTGTGTAAAATCCAAATTTTCTATCACTCTTTTGACCACTGAGCTCCATTTTTTCACAGGATGGCAAGAAAACAAGCTCTGACACCACTGATATATTCTCTCTCAATTTTTTCTAGTTTTTATACCAAATATTTACAATAGAATCAATCACCCGTTAAGGTTAGCATAACCAAAACATACATGAAAGAACTCTAACCAAGAATGTGCCCTAAAACCACTTAAGGAGGAGGGGTGAGCATATGGTCAGAGGATCCCTATGATCTACTGAATCAACAAGTATGAGATTATATTGAAAGAGAAATATTAAACTCAACACCAAGGATGTGCACTCAAGATCCTTTTGCAGGCGAGGTGCTAACATATGGTGGAGTACTACTGCTGAATTGAAATAACAACAAGGTGGATAACCAACCAATGAACTTTCCACACTACCACCAAATAGTGGGGGGAAGGATTACAACATTAAAGACTTCTTCTGCTGCGGCAGGCATCCACTCAAGAGTGGGGATTCACCACTTGACAGTGGGTACAAGAAAGATAAAACAATTCATTTCTCCACACTGGCGGTATACCATCTAGGGGTGCTTAATGTAATTAAGAATTAATTGCAGCAATAACAACTGGATCAGTACTACTGTTTACAGTTTTACAATGAAAGAAGGAGCTGCAAATTACATGAACTTTACAAAGTTTTCAAAGCACCAATAACTAGATGACTTCACGTTAGATAACAACGAAGACTAGATGAAGGAAAGACTAGGAGTTCAAATTGAAATAAGTCTGAAATGAAAACAATAAATTCTGGAAATGTATTACCAGCAACTGTGGCTCACCAATTTGTTCATAACTTCAGCAAATCTCCATCAAATGACGTAAAATAAAAAATAGCAGCTGCTAAGGGAAAAGGCATCCATGTTCCAACTCACAAACTGCACTAAAAACTCCACATTAATTTTGCATGCATCCCAAGGTCAATTCTAGAAATGTACAGCCTTCAAGAGGGGCAATTTTTCTTTTAAAAAATAGAAACTCATTTTCAAAATCTGCAAATCCTTGGAGAGGGTCACCCAAAGCATAGAATCACGTAGGGGAAATACCCATAACAGAAATAAATTCAACAAGAGAGCTACGAGCAAAAACACCAATCTGCCAAGTCAATACCAGCAACTCCAGAACTGAAACTATCACCAAAAAACTTCAACTGTGAGGCTCAATTTGCTAGTCTAGATGAGAAGCAATAATAAGAACCAACTAGGTGTTATCTTTCAAACACGAATTTCGATTGTAACTAGGAGGTCAGCATTCCTCGAAGTAAGAAACAAGTTGTCATTTTGACAGCATAACAATAGCACAAATTCATGGATACCAAAAGCTAGAGCAAACTTCTCTTTTATAGAAAAAGAGGTGACTTTTCACATTCTCAAAACTCCTCCAAGAAAGAGACGCCAAAAGTTCCCTTTTTGAAATATTTAATAATTCACAAATATGAAATCCCTCATAAAATGGCATCCACTTCAAGGCATAAATAAATTTCATTAAATGTTTAATATTCCTTCATGAAGGTGTCCCCCTTCATGGCCACCTTTTAAACACAACTTCGCCAAGGGGTCAACTTGAAATTAAAACATTAATGCCTTGAAATATATTATTTCACCAAAATGGCCTCAAAATGCTAAAGGCCAATTATGCTCCAAACTGTACTGCCCGAAATGGAAACTGAGCTGATTGCTGATGCTACTGCCCAAGATGGCACGACCAGAAATAGAACTTACTAAAAATAGTAAATTTTGAAAATATTCCCAATGCCTTTGCAGGTCATACCATTGCGAAGCTCTCTGAAAACTCAGAAAGAATTTGCAATCCTTATTCATGCAAACCTTCTTTAGAACCCCTATAAAATAGGAAACCCTAATTTTCACATCTAAGTAGCCTACGGATTTTCGAAAATAGGCTAAATCCAAATAAAGAGCGTAGGGAAAAAATGGGGATATTACAATTGGGACAAGGCATCTTTAGCAAAGAAAGAAGGGGGTACTAGGCTAAGAATGATGAGGGCACAAATATGGCACTAGGAGCAAAACTCTTCTGGAAAATGTACAAAAATCCATACAGGCTATGGTGCAGAATATTTCAGAATAAATATCCTGATAGCGAGGACCCACAAAGAATATTGACCCAAGGGAATTTGATAGCAGGTTTTTCCATTTGGAAATTTCTTTAGGAAAGTAGGAAGATTATTATAGATCATCTAATGTGGAAGGTTAATAATGGGAGGCAAGCAAAATTTTGGAGGGACTCATGGAATGGCTGGAAGCCTTTGGAGGACTTAGATGTCTTGAAATATTATTTACCTCGACTACAAGAGAAATATGGTAATAAGGTAAGAGACTACATAAGAATTTCTCCCCCACTATTGGCAATATTAGTGAATGGATTGATATGGAAACAATGCCAATTTTGGGAGATATCAAAGCAGTTCTAAAAAAGGAGCTTGTTAATAGAATAATTATCATCATAGAAGAAGAGGATGAAATTATATGGCATGAGGCCAAGTCAGGTGAATATTTAGTTAGAATTGGCTACCAAATTTATAATGTGTAAAGCAATTTTTGCTTTAAGCTTTTCTTTGGTTTTCGGCCCTTACTCTTTTCCACTTTAAGATGAATCTATGCCCAAAGGATGAAGACTACTCTTGCATAAAGGGTGCAAAGTGCCACATGGTGGCTAGACGGATTTATTTTCATATCGTTTTCCTGTCAGGAAAGAATTGGGGTAAGTGTAAGCTTGGCATGGATTTTCTTCAAAGGTACTCTCACAAATCTAAGATCAACCACTTGCTTGACTTGTCATCTATTTGCATCAGGAAATTTGTATATTTTGTGAAGTGATCTCTTTGGGTGGAGTTTGTCAAGAAGCATAGTGGGCCTCTTACTTTTGGAGTGGAATCTTCTAGTCGGCTTCATCAACCTTTATGGTTGATTAATCATATTTTTGCCAGATTGTGTTAAAATTTGATTGTTTTTTGACAACTATCTTTGCTAAAATATATGAATCCATTAATGAAGTAGCTACAAATTAATGAGAAAACATTGCCATGATCTAATCAAGATCTAAGATTGGATTGTGAGCTATCTGGTTCATACATCTGGTATTTTTTTCTTTTAGAATGTTTGCGACAGTGTTCTCTTCTTCTGGTTATAAATAGGGGTTCGTATCATTGAGTTAAAAAGTTAGAAAATTTTCTTTGCAAATATTTTAAAAGGATATAGATCTATTAGGGAGTTTTCTATTTTCTCAGGAGTAGAAGGGTCTTTAGAGAATACTGCTATTATCTCTAACATGTTATATTTAATTCAAACTATCATTGGATTGGCATCCAACCTTTTTTTTCAATTCATATATCATAGAAGTTTGATCTATTTGGGAGAAATATTTGAAATTATGCATGCTATGGCCTTTGTCAAATTTATTTTTCATATTTCACTCATGTTAAAAACATTATGTTAAAATTTTGTGTTGTTAGTTTGGATAACTAATTTACATGTTGATAATGTTCTATGTTAAATGTTAGCTTTCAGAAAATGGATTATATCTATTGAAATTTTCCATTTTTTGTAAAAGGTTTTCCATTTTCCATATTATGTTGTAAAGGAAGAACAATTCTATAAATTTTTGAATATTTTTGTTAATCTATAGAGTTTTTTTATATCTAATTAGACCTTAATGGGTGCTTCCCATGGGGAGATTTGAAAGACAACATTGTGCTTTCTCTAGCCTTTGTTTCTCATTCTCTTCCCAATAATGAAGGGTCTACAACATTCTATGTCTATCATATTAGTTATAAGTAATAATTAAGGTTAATAATGTTGTAAAATCTTTGGTGCATCACTATTTTTTATGTTCTATTTGTATTTATTTCTACCTTTTCCCCCAAACACAAAGAAGAGCCAACTTTCTATAAAAATCTTGAAGGTTATTCAACGAGGCACAAATTGGTCCCTCACTTACTGAATTTCCCATAAGGGTGTTAGATAAGCGCAAGCTTTTATGATCAATAATTATTGTTTGGCACACTAGTTGGACCAAAGTTTTTCGAATGTTTGATTAGAACTCAAAAATATTTATTAAATCAAACCAAGGAAAGAGGCTAGAAATTTCATGTCCAAAATCCAAACAAGAGCATCTTCAAGAGGCCATTTCTAGTACTCCTAGTTGCCTACCATGGTATCAAGGAGAAGAAGACATAGAGGTTCTATATCACCTGTAAGAAGCAACAGGGTAATAAGTGTTAGCTCACAATCTAGAACTTTATCTACTCCACCAGGAGGTCAAACCTTCTAAATCAGAATACCCGTATACCATATCCATAGGAATATGTTTACAATGTCTCATATTGGTGAATATGTTTACAATGTCTCATATTGGTGCCTCCACTCCTAGAAATTTTATAACCTAGGATAGCGGTAGCTCATTAAAACCACCTACGACCCCAAATGCATGGCCTTCCATACCCACTAATGCTCTCAAGGCCATCTCAAAGTTTTTTGGGGAGGATTTCAAGACCTCCTCTGAACATCTCCAACATATAGTAAAGGTATGTAGAGTACATAACATCATGGAAGAGAATGTTGCTCTTAGGTTACTAGCCATGTATTTCAAAGGAAAAACCTAAGATTGATATAGGTCTTTGGCTTTCGATTCTATCTGCTCTTGGGACCAAATTGAAGAGAAGTTTTTCAAGTGCTTCTTGGAAAATGAAGATCACTCCTCTTTGTTGCAAAAATTAATCACCATCAAAAGGTCCCCACAAGAGGCCACAAGTGACTTTAACACTAGGTTTCATAAAACCTAGCAAATGATTCTTGTGATTGCCAAGCCTTCGGTTGCTATGGTGTTCATGTTTTATCTAAAGGATTTCAACTCGGATATAACAATCATGTTTCAATCTATGGGAGGAGATAATTTTTCCAACATATACAATTTGGTTGTGCATGCATAAACAATGTGATCGATGCTAGGAAGCTTCCACCATATCCATTGATTCCCATGTTCATGGAAAATCTCTAGTGGCCCCCACGAAGAAGCAACTCTGAGTGCCTCTGCTCCACAAGTCACAACATCGGTCATACCACCATCAATGTACATATACCTTGGTGCACAACCAATCATGTCGAGCTCCTCTTCATTAACATCGGATGTGAATGATATGAAGAATCTCATGTGTTCCTTTATGAATGAGTTAGTCCTCATTTGATGATACCAAGAAACACCTTTGAAGCCTCCCACATAGACCTATCAAGGAGGAAGGCCATCTTATCAACATAACACATATCAAGGAGCTTCAAAAGGAGGAAGTCAGCAAGTAGCACCCACAAACTAGATAGTCCTAGTTACCATGTTGCTTCAGGCCATCAGGGACATTCCAGGCAAAGATTTGTTCCCGGGCTAGAACAATCTGGTGGAGGATGAGAATACATGGTGATTCCAATGTAATGATAGCCATATGCCACAAAATTTTATAAGGGGAAATCTCTAGTAGAAGATAGCAAAGCAAGGAAGCTAGGGTGTGTTCTCAAACATGAAAGAATATTAGTCTCCCAAAATGGAGAATGCTCACTTTAGAGCACAAACACAAGGAATGTCCTTAGAACAAGAGCTAGATATTATGCTAGACTAAGTGCTCTTCTCTTGGATAGAAGAAGATGTAGTATTTGGAAATGATGCTCCAATGAATAGTGCCCCACAAGTATAATTAGACTACAAGACAAGGTCCAAAAGAAGGCTCACTAGAGAATACGTGCAACAAGGTCCACAACATCCACAAGCACATCAATCACAACCACAAGAAAAGAAAGCTATGCAGGCTTGACCCACTCAGTTGTCGCAAGATTTGTCATTGCCTTGGAAGGAGATAGAAAAAGTATTGAGTCCACCCACATTGGATAAGCCTCTCCCAAAGATGAAAATGATACCCCCATTTAAACCCAAGGTCCCACCAGTCGGAATGCTCAATGTGGTTGAACAGTCGAAGAAGGTTCCTGCTAATGTATCTTTATGGAATGTTATATCAATTCTAGAACAAAAGACGTTTATCTAGGAAAAATTAATGAAATAAGAATAAATATCGTTGATGAATACGATTCCATCATGCGATCAAGTTAGAGACAAAGAGCCCACGTTAGACCCCCAATCTTTGAGAGCCACGACATACATGGACATAATGAACAATGTAAATGTGAAAAAGGTAAGCAAACCAAAGCCCATGTTGTGTGGTCTCACAACACCCCAAAATTGTATGGCTTTGGGACCCCCAATTTTTTTTGAACTCTTATGGTATGAGCTAGCTATTTGGAAGATCACCAAGAAGAGAAAAGAGATATAAAATAAATCTTTGATGTAAAGAATGCTTCGTAGTAAAGTGTTTTAGGTATTATATACCGGGAACTAGGATTGTTTGAAAATAGAAAAAGGTATGGAAAGATGTAAGTCAAGCATTCCGGTCTAACATATGAAGCCTAAGATACCAGGAAGTTTGGTAAAATCAAATTCTAGAGAAAGTTGTGGGTGAAGTTGAATATCGGGTACCAGGTACCAGGTTAGGTTTTGAAGTTTGTGATTATCTAATGAATCTGATGGTATGGTAGTCTAGTATACATATATTTTGAAGATAATCATACAAGAATTTGTGATGTGCTTTTTGGAAAGCATGTTATTTATGGAAATTGGTAGTATAACATTTGAATAATGGTTTTATTTACATGTAATGTTTATAAATGTTTTTTTAAGGGATTTAATGTGTGGAATTTGTGATTGTAGGAAATATAGATTATTATGCAAAGTTCAGGTATGGATGATCAGGAAAATTTGAATCATGGATAGAATCATTTCTAGATCAGATTGCTTATTCTGGGAGATTATAATGCATAAGGATTTTAGTCAACCGGAATGTTGGAGATCCCAGTATTATATAGGCGATGGAAACAAATGTCATCTCTAGGGAAGCCCATTCCCGAGAGTAGCATATCTAAAATAAAATTGAGTGTTGGAATGGAGCGATAATAATATCATTTTGTATGTATTGGAAGTTCCAAAATGCTATCCTAATTCAAGTTATTATCCTGGAGATAATAACAAATTAAAACTCGAAGAGCTTCAATGAGAAATCAGAGTCAATCTTCAAAGATTTCAATTGTAATTTCCTAGCCAGTTACTATCTTCCACATGCCTTGATGTGATTCATCCCTTGGATTTCCTCTCATGTATTTTTTTTATCTTGTTTGTGCCTTGTGTTCTATAAAAGGCTAGATGAATTCTTTTTTTAAGTTAAGAATTTGTGGATGTCGGAAGAGCCAAAGCTTCTTTAAGTTTTGTTGTTTTTTCCTATTTTATGAATCATTCTGGTCTAAAATATTGTATGCACATAGAAATTGATTAATATCAAAGCCAATTTGATATCTACCTATCTCATAAATCATTTGTATCTGGTTTTGTTACTTCAACTGAACAAGCCTATATGTTGCATTATTTAAGGGTGCATATAGAAACTACTCGGTGTCCAAACTAAACCCCTCTCTTTAAAAGCTTGCACCATTTTGTATGTAGCTATGAAGAAATTTGGTGAAGTATAAAGTGGTTTGATTTGATTTAATTAATTCTTGGGGGTATATGTGGAGAATAACTGAGAGAAATTTTAATTTCAGTTTTTTATTCTTTATTTTAGAATAGATGTTTAAATTCTTTTGAAAATGTTCCAAACAATAGATAAATGGATGGAATTCATTGAAAATATTTCTATTATAGAGAATTTATGAATGGTTAAAGCTAAATCTACTTAAGTGATAGCAAATAAAATTGTTGATGTTCTTGAAATATCATTTCAAATCTTTTAGTTTCATGATAATTGTTCTTAAGATCCAAATTAAAAAGAAAAAAAACTCAGTGCTTAGTATAAATATAATTTTTGATGGACATATTCCCTTTGAGATTAACAGAAAATTCACATCACACCCTAAAACGAACCTAGTATGATCATGACCTGATTTACCAGAGACTTGGGATTGAACTAAGTCGATCTTATTATTCTCTTTAGGTAGAGTTCCACTTTGAGATTGTCTTGTTCCATATCTTTCAAGAAGAATAGGCTTCTTCAAGGTTTTCCTATGGATTTTCTTATTCGACACTACTGATGTGACTGAAATCATTGTCAATAGGAGATGGTGCTAGGAGGAGGGAAATCTGGTTCTCTTTTTGTCTACTCCTGAGTTTTAAAGCTTGTAAAGAGAAGTTAGATACAAGGCAGCATTTCAGTATGGAAGTTGAGAAACTTGTGAAAAAATTTAATCAAAGATTATATCCTTTGAGTTTGTTCACTTTCGGTAGGGTCACCGAATGTAGAATTCATGATACAACTGATCATGGTGAATTCAGTTGCAAAATTTTCTTGACTGGGGTGAGCATAGCCATGTGGGTATGTGCAGGATCATGATGGGCCAAAAAGTGGTGATATGTAAGTGATATGATGGCCCATGTGGCTGACGACTTTTTTTTAACCCATAATTGATGAAACGAAAAGGGTTTTTAAAGGAGATTCTCAACTTTCCACCAATATAAATTATGATTTACTTTGAATTTAATAAATAATTATTATTCATTTTCTATTTGAGTTATGGCTAAAGTTCTAATTGATAAGCTGATTGAACAAAATCTATAGCTTTCAAATGGTATCACATTTTTCGAATTAGAAACATGCATCACATTCTATGTTTCACATACTATAGGATTATAAAAAATGAATTTCATGAAGCTTTGACCAAGTTAAGGTGGTCAGACATACAAGTTTTTATATTTTTAAAATTTGTAATAAAAAATTCATAATTAATTATTTACTTGGAAAAAATTACAAAAAAATATTCATCACATCGAGACATGAGTCCTCTACTTATATTGAAAATATTATAAAAAAATATTATCATTTTATTGTGGCTAGGGTGGTTAGACAAACACATACTTCTTATTTTTTCCTTGAAATTTAAGTACTACTGCATTGAAATTTCAAATTTTCACCATATAGAATTTTTTAAAAAATAAACATAGTAGTTTAGAAACTACATTCAATTTTTTACAGATTCTATTCTTACGTATTTTGAAATAATATAGATAACTTATTCAAATTTTTATGTCAAATTTCCTAACTCTGATTTTTTGAATTTTTATCGCCACTTAAGGGCCTATTTTTTCCATGATGATCCTACACATACCCATGTGTAAAGTGATTCCATTAACAAAAGAAGGTCCAACTACTAGAAGGAAAGAGCCATTAGTGAAAATTGTGTGCAACCTTAGTAAAGCCAAAAATGTTAAAAAATCAATGAATACATCAAAATAGTTGGATAACTGCAATTATTACAATGAAAATCATAACACGTTACAAAAAGATCAACAAGAATGTCGAGATTTTGGAATATTGCACCAAAATAAAGGAAAGGGAATTGATGAGTCACCATTCTCCTTATACGTGGAAAATGTAGATGAAGAAAAGGAGTGGGAAAATCGAGTGGGAGATGCATATATTTTATCCCAAACAAAAAATTTACATGATAAAAAGGGAAATTTCCTTGATTTTATGAAAGATATAGAATATCATTCTTTTAATTTTTCTCTCTCTGATAATAATATAAATTGTGATATATCTTGGTCTAACAAAGCTCAAAGTGGAGACACGACTGAAGACATAAAAATTCTCAGAGGAGAAAGTCGAAAGATGGACGTAGCCATTCATGGAGATGAGCAGAGTACGAAAAATGAACCATGAACCTGAGCTAAAAGAAGGTAGAGTATGGTTGCATCAAACAAAGTGTGTGCAATAGACCATTAATGAGGTCATTTTAATACATATGAGCCAAGTCATTGGTAAGTACTCTTTTGAATTTATGATTATCAAACACAAAAAAATTAAAATAATTCATTGTTGCAGTAGGATCATTGAAATTTTTCTGAATGAATTTAAGGATGAACATGTTGTAATTCGTACTAAAATGACAATGGAAATAAATATAGAAATTAGAATGTTGTTTTGTTAGGGTTAATTTTTTGTTAGATTAGATGCCTGGTTAGTTAGGGTTAGTTTTTTCTTTTTGTTATTTTTGTTCTATTTTTTTCTTTCTTTCTTTTGCTTGGCCTCTAAATTTGCAGATTCTACTTAACTTACTTTACAATACATGAGAGTTAATCTAAACATTTATAGATAAATACAAAAAAAAACAATAAAACCATACATGGTAAATGCATGATTTGAAAGTACTAAAAGTTATATATATATATATATGTGTGTGTGTGTGTGTGTATCATGTATATACATCATTATCAAAATTCTTATTCCAAAAGAGCATATAGGTTAAAAGAGGGAGCCTAGCTGCAGGTGGTGGTTATCATTTAGTCAATATGGGAAGCCTTATCCACCAAACATAAATATCCAATATAGGTGAGTTCCCTATGAGTTTCAAAGTTCTGAATATGGAGGTTTGAGAGAAAAGGCCGAAGAGGAACTATTTCCCCATGTTCTAGGAATCAAGGAATATCATCCATTGAGGGGATTCCAATGGTCAGGTGCGCCACATATAAAATAGTGTCTAGGTTCTCCAAGTACTCAGGTCTCACTATCATGTTGGCAGCTGAGTGGACATATTCCATAGAAAGCCCTATATCCAGAAGAGACACTACAAAATGAGAAGCCACGTCGGAGTAAAATCGATAGTAGCGGTTGGATTCTACATATTTTTCCCCAAGGACTAAGCACAAATTTGGTATTGTAAAACTAGAAGTCCTAATGAAAAAAACCTTTTCAAGCCTTTGAGATGTGATACTTCCTAAGAAAACATTTTGGCGGCGAGAATGGCTTAAACAGATTGGAGTATCCATGACTAAGAAGCAAATGAAAGAAAACAAAGCGAGAAAATGCAAAATCAAAGAAGAAAGCTAATAAAGTGTATGAAGAATTCAGAAGAAAGCAATGAAAATTCTATAGAAAGCCATGAAAGTAAAGCGGTACATAGTTTCCTCGAGAAAAGTCTTAGAAATCATAAGCAAGGTGGAAACCAGATAATTGTCTTTAGAATGGAAGGTTAAATCAAATTAATTTTTTGCACATTGTTGTTGATAAATTGCTTCAAATTTGAGTAGTACGAATATTTTGAATCAAGCAAGTTGAAGATTTTAAAGTTAATAGTGGTCTTTTCAAAAAAAAAATTGCACGTATTAATTATGGAGGTGTTGGTATGTACGGAATGGAAAAGAAAACTAAGTTGGCAAGGTAGTACATGTCATCACCTAGATAAGCAGAGAGAAATGATACGTGTAGAGTCAGGCATGTGAATTAAATGAAGAATAATGGGATTGTGTTTTATATAATCATTATAATTTTGATCCATTAATGAAGTGTAGCACCGTCAAATCAGAAATGTTAGCTGAAATTTTAGCAGTTGCCATAAGAATTTATCGGAAGGGTGGTAACTAATGTTTCTAAATTTAGATTTAATTTGGTGATTAAATTGATGGTTGCTAAATTTTAATTTATGCATATCTTCTAACATATAATGGTTTGTAGTTAGCTAGGATTTGGCATAAGGTGGTAAAATTTAGCTGAAAACACACACCAACAAGAAATATTTTAAGTGATTTTTTGGGAAATGGTGAATTGATGAAGGGATTTGCATTGAATGAAAAATCAAAAGGTAACCTTCGCTACCACTGTAATTCCCAACCTAATAGTGGGCTTCATTGCCTGCAAGTTGAAAATGAGCTATCATTGCTATATCTATGAAAAAAGAGAGAGAAAATCAACTCTTTAGGCTATCCATATAACTCTACTGGGGATATAGACGCCTGGCTGGCAATAGAGCTATGTTTGGGGGAATTAAAGAAATAACCTTGTCGGGGCTATGGATACTTGACTACCAGCAAGGATCTATCCCTGGTTGGCTTTGGAGGATTATCATATTATGTAGTTCAATGTCAATGAATTGATTCTTTTAACTAAGTTCCAAAGATTGGAATCAATCAGAGCACACACAAATGTTTCCAGGGGAGTTTTTATTTTTTTATGCCAGAATCTAGGTAAAGGTAAACATTATTGTTTTAAAATATGTATAAGTTTTAATTTACAATTGGTGATTTAATTTCAAATTTTATTTAAATTTAGTTTTATTGGTTGCAATTTTTTGTGTGGTCTCACAACGCACCCAAAAATTGTAAGGCTTGGGGACCCCCAAACTATTATTTTTTAACTCTTATGGTATGACCTAGCTATTTGGAAGATCACCAAGACGAGGAAAGAGATATAAAAGAAATCTTCGATGTAAAGAATGCTTCGTAGTAAAGTGTTTTGGGTATTATATACCAGGAATTGGGATTGTTTGAAAAGCGGAAAAGGTAAGGAAGGATGTAATTCAAGCATTCTGGTTTGACATATAAAGCCCAAGATAGAAGAAAGTCCGATAAAACCAAAGTCCAACTAAAGTTGTGGTTTTAGTTGAATATCGGGTACTGAGTACCAGGTTGTTAAGTTTTGAAGTTTATGATTATCTAACGAGTCTGATGGTTCGGTAGTCTAGTATAAATATATGTTGAAGATAATCATACAAGAATTTGTGATATACTTTTTGGAAAGCATGTTATTTATGGAAATTTGTAGTATAACATTTGAGTAATGGTTTTATTTACATGAGATGTTTATAAATGTTTTTTTTAAGGGATTTAATGTGTGGAATTTGTGATTGTAGGAAATACAGATTGTTATGCAAAGTTTGGGTATGGATGGTTAGGAAAATTTGAATCATGGATAGAATCATTTCTAGATCGGATTGCTTATTTTGGGAGATTATAATGTAGAAGGCTTTGAGTCCACCAGAATGCTAGAGATCCTGACATTATATATGCATTGGAAACAAATGTCAATCTCTGGGGAAGCCCATTCCAGAGAGTAGCATACCCATAAAAAAAATGAGTGTTGGAATGGAGTGATAATAATATCATTTTGTATACATGGGAAGTTCCAACACACTATCTTGATTCAAGTTATTATCCCGGTGATAATAACAAATTAAAACCTAAAGATCTTCAATGAGAAATTGGAGTCAATCTTCAAAGACTTTAGTTGTAATTTCCTAGCCAATTACTATCTTCCATGTGCCTTGATGTGATTCATCCCTTGGATTTCCTCACATGTATTTGTCTTATCCTATCTGCGCCTTGTGTTCTATAAAAGGCAAGAGGATTTCTTTTTTTTAAGTTAAGTTAAGAATTTGTGGATGTCGGAAGAGCCAAAGCTTCTTTAAGTTTTGTTATTTTTTTCTTGTTTTCCAAATCATTATAGTCTAAAAATGTGTATGCATGTATAAATTGATTAATATGAAAGCCAATTTGATAGCTACCTATCTCATGAATATTTTATAGTTGGTTTCATTAGTTCAACTGAACAAACCTATATGCTACATCATTTAAGGGTGCATACAAAAACTACTCGGTGTCCAAACTAAACCCCTCTCTTTAAAAGCTCGCTCCATTTTGTATGTAGCTGTAAAGCAATCTAGTGAATTATAATGCGGTTTTTTATATTTAATTAATTATTGGGGGTATACATGGAGAATAACTAGGATAAATATTAATTTCAGTATTTTATGCTTTATTTTAGAATAGATGTTTAAATTCTTTTGAAAATGTTCCAAAAAATAGATAAATGGATGGAATTCATTGAAAATCTTTCGATTACAGAGAATTATTGAATGCTTAAAGCTAAATCTACTTAAGTGATAGCAAACAAAATTTTTGATGTTCATGAAATATTATTTCAAATCTTTTGGTTTCATGATAATTGTTCTTAAGATCCAAATGAAAAAGAAAAAAAACTCAGTGCTTAGTATAAATATGATTTTTGATGGACATATTCCCTTTGATATTAACAACAAATTTACATCACACCCTGAAGCGAACCTAGTATGATCATGACCTGATTTACTAGAGATTTGTGATTAAACTGAGCCGATCTTATTGTTTTGTTTAGGAAAAGTTCCACTTTGAGATTGTCTTGTTCCATATCTTTCAAGAATAATAGGCTTGTTTGAGGTTTTCCTATGGCATTTCTTATTCAACACTGCTGATGTGAATTAAATCGTTATCAACAACCCACACCTTTCTTTTTAACACTTATTGTGGGAGATAAGGTTTACACAATAACATAATTGATTTAGGAGCTAGTGCTATGGTCATGCCTAAACAAGTGGTCGATGCCCTGAAACTCAAGTACGAGCCTCTTGAGAAATGTATCATACAGTTAGATGGGAAGAAGGTCTCGACCGTCAGTCACATCAAGGATCTATATTTGACCCTCTTCTCATGTCCAGGCCAAATGGTCACACAAGAAATAGTTGTGATAGAAATCTCCCTACTGTTCAAGATGTTCCTTTTAAGGGACTTTACAGTGAAGCTTGGTGGATATTTAGCACTTGATAGGTCTCATTTGATATTGTGCACCAAGCATGGGGAAAAGATGAAGATCCTATCTAAATCATTGCACCCAGAATATAAAGCAAACAATGCGGTCCTATGCTTTGAAGTAGTACATACCTCCTTCTCAAAAAGGGAGACATATTATGTAGAAATTTTAGAAGACAAGGAGGACATAAGTGATCAGAGCCCTAAAGAGGAGGTCCTCCTCAACCAGTTTATTGACTCCGACCCATTCGGTAACTTCCATGCTACTAGATTAGGCACCTATGTGATCATTGATGATGATCGAGTCTTCCTAAACTTAGTGAAAGAATAGGAAGATCTAAGTTTACCAAGCGACAATAATCTATGGATGTTATATTTTGATGGTACCAAATGCAAGGTCCATTCTAGAGCAAGTGTTTGATTAGTATCCCCGACTGGATCAAAAACCCTGAAAGATTTTTGTTTTTAGTTCCCATGCTCGAATAATGATGCTAGGAATGAGGCTTTGGTCCATAGTTTGTTTCTCATAAAAAATATGGGTGTGAAGAGAGTACAAGTGTTCAGAGACTTTGAGTTGATCATAAGCCAATTCTGTGGATAGGAGGCTGCAAAAATTATAAGAATGAAGTCTTATAGACACAAAGTATGAGATCGGATCGAGGGATTCAAAGATTTTAACATATAGGTTATCCCACAGTCCCAAAATAATGTCATTGATTGGAAGGCTTTGATTAGTTCACAGTATGAGCCAATTTTTGATTCAGTGAAGAAACAACATGTAGTATAGACCATCATCCGATCATCAATTCCTGACAATGATAAAAAATGGAAAGTTTTGAAGATGATGTTTACATTATTGTTTTTTTTCAAAAATCAGGAAAGGCTTCTGACCATTCATAGTCTAAAGCTATAAGAGTTATGGTAGGGCAAGTGATCCAATTGAAAGGAAATAAGATCCCACAAGGTTGGATTTCTCTCGAAAATATTTTTGACTATGAGGATGCAAGGAATAGTAAACAAAGATTCACTAGTGATGCAAAAGATGATGAAGATCTCGATGTCAGAAATGGAAGAAAGTTAAAAGTTGGAAGATACGTTTCATAGAAGGATAAAGAGGGACTAAAAAGGTTGTGTTCTAGATACGATGGGGTCATGGCTTGGACCAATGATGATCTTAAAGGATATGATCCAAGCATAATTAAGCATACTATCAACTTGGCCGAAGGATCAAAGCCCGTTTGACCAAAAAAAAGGCCGATCAATCCAAAATTCAAAGCATTGATGGCACAAGAGCTCACCAAATTAATCGAATCAAGGATCATATACCAAATCAAAAATTCCACCTAGGTATCTAGTGTTGTACCAATGCACAAAAAGAATGGTGATATTTTTCTCTATGTGGATTTTAGGGATTTGAACAAAGCTTTGCTAAAAGATCAATATCTTTTGCCCTCAATGGAGTAGATTATGTAGACCATGGCCATATTGAATATGTTCTCATTTCTTGATGGTCTACCATTTTCCCTCAAAGGAGTAGATTCTATAGACCATGACTGAATCGAAGATGTTCTCATTGCTCGGTTATTTTTTGGGTTATAACTAGGTCTATGTAAAGGAAGAATACTAGCATAAAACAATGTTCACTACCAAGTGGGAAACATTTGCATACTCAAAAATTCCCTTCAAACTCTCCAATGTTGGTGTGACCTTTCAACGAGCAATGGATATCACCTTCAAGGGGTTGATTAATTAGATTATCTTAATATATCTAGATGACTTGATAATTTTTTCAAAATTAAAGGATGATCATTTTGATCATCTAGAAAAGGTCTTCCAAAAATACCAATAGTTGTAGATTTTCTTAAATCCCACGAAATATGTTTTTGGAGTGCCCCAAAGAAAGCTAGTTGGTTTTGTGGAATTAAAAGAAGGAATAGATATAGATCCTGAAAGGGTGAAGGCTATAATGGAGTTACTGATGCTAGTCAAATAGAAGAGGCTACAATAATTTTTAGGGAAGATTAATTTCATCAGTTCATTCATTTCAGATTTCGTAGGCATCACAAAACCTATCACATTGATGTTAAATAAGAATCTAGTGTTTAAATAGACTTCTAAGGGCAATACTAATTTTGAGCAAATAAAGGCAACCATCTCTGTGGCCTTGGTGTTAGCTAACTCAAAATTCTCTAAGGATTTCCTACTCTACATCTACATTGGCTAACAAAACATAGCTTTAGTGCTTACTTAGAAAGATGAAGAAAATAGCGGAGTGCATCCCATCGTATTCCACTCTACGAATCTCAAAGCATATGAAATAAGGTACAATTTTTTTGAGAAACAAGCCTTTTCTATTGTTAAAAGCCTCAAGAAATTTTGACACCTAGTATCGACCAACATAATAACCATCTTCATCGCCCATCCTACTATTTGAGAGTATATCACCGAAGGTAAAAGAACTAAAAAGAGGGCCAACTAGATCACCAAGATCATACAATAGTATGTAGACATTCGATCGACCAAGCTGGTTCGAGGAAGAGGTCTTTGTGAATACCTTGCACAAAAATTAAGTTCCCTAGTAAAGGAAGGGACCAATCAGGCCTATACAAATCAATTCAAGTCCAAAAAATTGTGGGTGGCGGATCGAACATGATATATGCAAAAAGGGAAGTACCTGAACAACATTCCACCTCACAAAAGATGCTACTACTGATTTCATGGCACTAGGTATGTACTAATTAAGGATATTATGTTTAAAAGAAATTATGATGGCGGCTTGCTCCATTGCTTAGATAAGACTTAGGTGGAAAGAGTTTTAAATAAATTCCATAACAGTCCTGAGGGAAAAAACTTCTCTACCAAAAATACTGCTCTGAAAATAATGTAAGCAAGATATTATTAGCCTTCCATATTCTGTGAGGTGCACCACATGGTGTGAAAATGTACTCAGTTCTAATATTTTTTAGCAAGTGGAAGAACTCCACCATACCACTAAGCCCAATTTTGACTAAGGAACCCTTTTCACAATGGGGTTTGGATATTTTGAGATAATAAATCCTATCTCCAACATTGGCCATAAGTGGATACTTATGACAAATGATTATTTCACAAGGTGGACAAAGGTCGTAGCTCTAAAAAATGCCACAAAAATTGAAATTGTTAATTTTCTTTAAGGAGCTGGTGGAAAGGTTTGGTTCACCAAAAAATATCATATTCGATAATGCACACACGTTTGTGGGCTCTGGGATGTCGTACTTCACTCTCAAGCATGGGGTCTACATTAAGACTTCATCAAATTATTACCCACAAGGAAATGGGTTAGTGAAGTTGACCAACAAGTACTTGATTATGTTAATTAAGTGCATCAGGTTAGAATGCCAAAAGGAATGGAACAAGCACCTGTGAGCCACTCTATGGGCTGAAAACATTATGCCCAAAAAAATATTGAAGGAATGTCCTTATGAATTACTATATGATAATGAGGTGGCTTTAATAGTTTCCATAGAAATTCTAGCATTAGAAGTCGAAAAAAGTTGCAAAATGGAAGTAAGATTTGTAGAACTCCCTTGTCTTGATGGAAAAAGGGAAAGTGCATATGATTCCATGATCAGGGGCTATTAGATAGTCAAATGATGGTTTGATAAAAAAACCTCCAACCCAGATTTTTGTGAAGACAGTGAGTGATTCCTCTCAAGGTCCATGGTGTGAAAGTGAGAAGGGGTAGCCAGGGCACCTCCTCCCCATAATCAACATTCCTGCAAAGGTCCATGACACATAGAATACTACCACCAAGGGTAGCCACTTGCACAATTTCATCAAGCCCATCCAATATGTAGAATTGAACATGGCGTGGCACAATTTGATTATCCAGGGCTTGGAGATATTCAAATCAAGTAGGGAGGCCATGAAATGGGAGATGATGTTGGAGTTTCACTACGGTTGGTTTTCATCCTTCAGGTAATCTTTTTTGAGTACCCATTTGAACACCACAATGATGAGGCGGTCATTCTTCTTTACCAGACACTTAATTCTATCACTACTAAATTCACCCATGGATATTATGACCTTCATGGTAAGAGCTGAATAGGGGTACCTAGGCTACACATCATAGTAACAAAAAAGTTAAGGCTAGCAAAATGGAGGATACAACAAGGAAAGCTTACTAACTTAAGAGCTAATTCAAGTGATTTTTTTGCTAAGTGGAATGTCTATTTATAAAGAAGGTGCATCAACAAGCTCAATGAATAGAAAATCCATCTCCCATCAGAAAAGAATGGAGAAAATATCAAAGCAACAAGAGGGCGAGAGATGAATCGTATGAAAATTTTGGCACAAAGCCTTGAGAAATAAATTTAGGCGTTGAGAGTAAATGCTCGAATGTACTGATTGCCACCATGTGTCCATTTCCATAATCAATGCCAACTTGCTTTCTTATACAAAAAGATGTTGATTAAAGTTCTAAGCTCTGAAAATTTAAATATGCATGTCATTTTGAAGTGCCTTCTATCACTTAAAGCATGCTTCCCATGGCTAAAAGCACATTTACCAACATATAGAGATTATTTGTGAAAAATACAGTGAGGGGAATGTACTAATTACATTCTCGCGACAAAGTTGGAATTCTCAAGGGGTTCAAATCCCTAATCCACATGTATCACCTTGATGGAAACATTTAATAGGCTAGTGGAAATAACAACACCTTACTACATATACGTGCAAACAAATTAAATGTACCAAAAAGAATATTTTTGCTAAGTGACAAAAACAACAAATAACCATTTCTCTAAAGAATCTCTCTAAAAAACTTTCAACATAACAATGGAAAAAGCATCATCTTCTAGTTGATAGGCTAGATCTTTGTCTAATAGACATGACTATGCAAATTTTTTTGGAAGGAATTCATTTGTTAATGCCTCATCGCCGAAAGAGCAGCATTTTTCCCATACTAAAACTATACTGGCAAGTGACCTCATTAAGAAAGAATCAGTCTTGGATTTCATAGAAAATATTTTTGACCCAAAGTTGCATATGAACCCTAAACAACTTAGGGAAGGGGCAATGTAGAGAATGATCAAGTATGGGGGAACCAAAGGCTTTGCGTTATGAATTTGGTATTGTGGTTTGCCACAACTTATGTTGCCTATTGTACACCTATGTATAGAGTTGTTGGATGCATGTGCTAAGAGGTTGGACAAAGAAGTAAGGATTATAATTAGTGGCAGGCTAAGGGTTACAATCAACACAACAACCATCCAAGAAATGTTATGTATTGCTACAAACTGGGGTGCCAAAATATTTGAGCATAAAATAATGGAATATTTTTGGAGGACCGAAACTAGACAGTTGATTTTTTATGAGGATGAAATGGAAGAGAAGATGGAAGGAAATCAACTCCTCTTCCCTCTAGTGCTTAGAAAATTCAAACCAAATGTATAGGTCATTTTCACAATTTTTCCCTATATCTATGGCTATGATGACAATGAAATAGTTTATGCTTTCCACATGGGCTTGGATTTCATGCTTAGGAGAGAGAAATTATGGTACTTCTTCTAAATTCAGGTATTCTTATTTTTTGGCACATTTGATCTTATCAAAACCTTGAGTTTTTTGAAAGGAATTTTTCACTATTTAAGTTTGATGTAAAGGGGTCATACAATCGATTTTAGTCTGGACCCATGTGCTTTCAAAGAAATGGGATTATTACTCATTTTTGGATTACATCCTAAGACCAGTGCTCATATATTTGTACCCACACCCTTCAAGTTGTTTTTCCCTTAAAGTATTTAATGGATGAAAATCTCACAAACCCCAGTGGATTTTTTTTGGGAGCTGAGTTTACATTTATCAAATTCCATGGTTTTATTGAGGATCTTTTTAGGCTCCCTAAATTTGTAACAAATAGGACTTTCACTTTGGAGGCATGTCATTAGGCAATGATTATCGAAAAATCCTATGGTACTGGAAGGCACAAGACAAGAATTCACCCGATTCCCCTCACTATTGCTAATAGTCAAGTAAAACTTGTGAAAATGAAAGAGCAGGATGTTCTTACCAAAAAATTGGCTCACCTGGGCCAGGTCCTCATTTTTATGCATGGAACTAGAACCCAATAAGGCATCTCTTGACTGTAAGGCATGAGAGGTAGGAGTAATTTGAATCAAGAATGAACTTGACCGAGGAGAGGTCAAATTTTTACATCAACTTAGCTTTCATACCATTCAACTAGCCACCATGGATTGACTTCTATGTCAAGGTGGTGAAGTACAAGTAGAGAATCTCGATGGGAAAGTCCCTCAACACACAACTAAAGCACTTGGGATGGTCGAAAAGAAAGAAGGAATATTTTTGTAGGTATCAAAAGGAAATTAAATGTCTCAGTACCATATATGGAGATGGTAAGTTTCATATGAGAATTTTGACCAAATATATGACAAGGAGGGCCACACAAATGATAGTAATCTTGAGTTCAATCAAGAGATTGAACCAGAGGAGCTTCCACTCTACACTTCTTAGCCTCAAGATCTCAACATAGGAAAAGGGAAAGGAAAGGGGTCAAAATAGAAGGGATCATAGATCACATCTTCCACCGCTGCCTGATTGAAAGGAAAAAGGACCCAATGGTCCCCAAAGAGGTCTATTATGCCTATCAAAGCCCAAGTTTTGGTGGGATCAATCACCAAGGAATCTGAATCTACCATTTCCACCCATATAAAGAGGAGATGAGTCTAAGACCTAGGTGGACTAGGTGCATAAAATAGAGGAGAGGAAGAGGTGGAGTCTACTCTGCTAGGATATTTGGCTTAAGGAGCCCAGGTAACTTTTTCTCTCACTCTTCTTTTTTCTTCTACATCTTTAGTTGTTCCTCCGCCTTCATCTACTAAAAAGAGTCCTCCATCCACAAATTTCAATGTCCTCATTCTAAACATAACCCTGGTTATATTCAACAATGAACCCCATGAATAAATCTTGTGCACTGAGTGAGCATCATCCACATCGACCATAATTAATTCTTTAATCAACATATCAAGGGCCCCCACTAAAAATACTAAAGAATTCATGCTACCAATTTCACTAAACCCATCTGATAATGTCTCTTTTTCTATCCACTCCCCCTTTCACTTCAATGAGTATCCCTCCTTCTTAGTCTACATATGGAATCCCACCTTTTTCCATCATAATGCTCCCCTCCGCCTCTCTATAATCTCACATAGCTAAGGCTTCTCCTTCTATCACCCTTTTCAGTCTCCCTACAGATTGCTACAAAATTATTGACACCCCATAGAGCCTCCTAAGCCACTTGGATGCAATGAAATAGGCTCGACAAGATAGAAAAAAAAAATTGTAGATAAAGGTCGTGGTGAAACTAGCTGCTTGGAAGATTGAGGTTTGTTTTGATGAGGATCAAAATTCCCTACTAATTGCTACCATGAGGCCATTGGAATCCAAGCACGAAGGAGAAATACAGTTAGAATATTACAAAATTTGATCTATGGGCCTTGATTTAAGTGAGAATCTCTTGCACGACAAAGTGGTTTTGGCTAAACCCACTGAAAAGGTGGTCTACATCAACTATGAGAAGCTGAACAAAAAAATGAAGAAGCATGAGGTAGAGTTGGAAAATGTAAAAGACACGATGGATAGGCTATAAGTAGAAATAAAGGGCAAGGATGTTGAAATGGCCCACCTAAGGAAGTTACAGATTCAACATGGGGAAGCAACTAAGTTGCTTGAAGAGGCCTAAAATAAGTAGGATTGAGTTAATGCTAAGATAGAGAAATTGAAGAGTGAGGTTTTTGTTGAATGTGAGACAAATGTAGAATATCAATACAAACAGAAGAATATGGATAGAGATATAACCAAATAGAATGGTGTATCTGATGCACTACAAAAGGAGATAAGGATTTTGGACTAGTGAAAGGAGAAAAAGAAAAAAGAATTGGATAGCTTCTAATCTCAATCCTTCAATGATCTTAAGAATACCTAGGTAGAAATAGAAAGGGTGAAACAAGAGAAGCAGGAGATAGATTCTTGTAGACACATAACAATGACCAGGACCTGCAAGCACTATTTTACCACCTTTCGTCTTAACATAATTATGACATTTTAATTATATTTCTAACCCACATTCAACTATTAATTAAATAATTCATAATCTCTCATTCTTCATAATTATTAAATAGATAAATCTTATTTATTTATTTAATAATGTCACTAATTATCAAAGTCTTCTTGCAATTAAATAAAATCCTATTTATTTAATTAATCTTTATCATTAATGTCCTCCTTATTATTAAGTGAATATATTTAAAATATATGTATTTAATGTGTCACTAATTCCTAAATCTTCTTAATTAAATAAATTCAAGTAATTTTTTTAATTAATTAACTACTTCTTCCAAATTAAATAATTATTTTAATTATTTAATTGTGGCATGTGACACTTATATATTTTTAAATTAAAAAAATCATTAAAAAAATATCTCACATACTTAACTGATTCTTCATTTAGTAATTAATTTCAAAAATCAATTACTTCTTATCTCACAAAATCCATATTTTGAATTAATTTAATTCAAAATGGAATTATTCTTCTACAAATCAAGTAATTTCTAAAATTATTGATTTTCTAAAATCTCATCCTCTTGTCTTCTAATTTTTACTAATTTCATCTCAACTATCACATTCAGTCTTGATTTAATTTATTTAATTAAATCTTATTCACACATATGGGCATTTTTCCCTAACCCTAATTGAGAGTTGCCTTATTGAATCTTGACCTTTGATTCCAGGGCATTCCTCAAATCTTTCATCTTGTCCATCCATTCAAGATTGTATTTTCTATAAAATGACAATCTTGATCTCATTCTTGGATGGATCATTGCTTAATATATTTTTATTATAGGCATTCTTACATCTTAGGCATACATTACTATTGGCATAATAGAAGTAAAATTCTAGTGTGCATATAGAGTCATTTTCGTAAATCCTTCAAAGGCTTTTACTAAGGCTAGGCACATAGAGTTGCTCACAAATCTGAGGGCATCCATTTTCATAGCAAGCTTGAGGAGGTGCAATGGAAGTCAATCATGGAGTATTAAATGGGTGAGATCTTTCTAGTTTCTTACATTTATTTATTATTTCTCCTTTGCTTTTCATTGTTTGATGTTTTCATTAACATGTAGGTACAACTAATCATTTGTTGATGTTTGCAAGAAAAATAATGTCATTACATTGGTGAACCCGACCTTCTAACACGTCTTTTTGTAGGTTTCATACAACTTCAATTTTTTTTGAAGTTCAAGGTACAGAACGACGCATTTGCAAGGCTAAACGACACAATCACTCTGTCGCATCGCATTTGCAATCGCGAGCGATGCAATTGCTCTGTCGCAATGCATAAGATCCTTCAAACGATGCATTTGACACGACACAACGCATCTAACAGAAACTGAGCCATAGGTAACTGGTGACAATTTCATTTTTTTCTAGTTGTTGTTGTAATCTGGATCCGACGCATCCACGGCCAGAAATTGATTATTTTTTTTTCTTTTGTTTTGGTATTTAAAAAGAACCAACCCTAGGATAGACACATTAATTGGAATTTATCAATCCTAGGATAGACATCTAATTTAAGGGGAATTTATCAATCCTAGGGTAGTCACCACACTTTTCTTTTGGTTAACATTGAACACCATGTTTTTGTGAAGCAATATCTTCACCTAGAATAGAAAATGTTTATTTGGGTTTAAAATTGAACAAACTTGCTTTTTGTGTTTGATTGGATAATAGGCATATGCTCTCCCCTTTACTGGGTGATCAAAAAGCTAGACCTATCCATTTTTTATACTTATGCATTTTATGTTTTCTTACAACCCTTAGAAGGCCTGCTCTTGTGGGAAAAAGTACTCACCCAAGAGGAACGACCTAACTGGGAACACCTAAAGCCAAGGTTTTCAACCAACTATAATCAAAAGCAAGTTGTTGATGAAAATCCAACTTGACAGTAGTAGGCAGGATAACCATACCCAAAGCCTTTGTTCTAAAGGTTGGGAGGTCTCTCAAGGGAGTATATCTATTGCCACACTAAATGGAAATACTTACTAAGAACCATAGTGTAGTAGCCAGCTGTGTCAGTAACCAAACATCGTCTCAATCATGGTGCAAGTGGAGGGAAGAATCTGCCCCCAAGACACTCACCATATAATCACCACGAACTATTTGCTCAGGGGATTCGGTATCCACTTCCGTCACCTTGAGTACGCACCTGGAAAAGACAAAAACACGGGTGCCCTCTAGGGGGTGACATGGCTGTGTGAGTCGACGTGATTTTATGTTGTGGGTTGTGATTGTTAAGATGACCCATTTGACTATAAGAGTGAGTCTGCTTGAACATACACTTGATATCTTATTTTCTGTATTTGCCAATTATTTTAAACAAACTTCCACAAATTGAAAACCATGAATCTGAACCAAAAAATTTGTCAAAACTACAAAACTATGTTCGAGTTTCTTAAAATTTTCCTGTTGCGACGCAATCGCTTTGATGCACCGCAAGCGCCAAATATCAAGCCGCATTCGCTTTGATGGCCCGCATTTGATTCATCCTAAGCCGCATTCGCTTTGATGAGCCACATTTGAATTATGCAGAGCCGTATTTGCTATCATTAAATCGCAGTCAGAACATTGAGCTGCATTTGTGATCATCAACCCGCATTCATCAATTTGTGTCGCAATCGATACTTCCTATACCACATTCAACTCTGTGAGTCGCATTTTCTCTGTCGTACTACATTTTCTGCAACGCATTTGCGAATAAAGTGCAAACAACTTCTCACTGGCAAAAGCAGAAAGTCCACAACTTGTCTCACTGGCATTGATAATTTCACCATCTCCTTAGACATTTACTTTTGTAGATTTTAGGAGTTGACTCTTACCACTCATTGTCCAAACTTTGCATTCAATAGTAGGATATCATTGGACCCAATTACCTTTCTCACTTTGTCAATCCTTTTGTGAATTATTTCCCACTTAATAGTCTAGTGTGGAAACTTCACTTTGTCCTACTTATAGTCCTTTTACAGTCCATTGGTCTCCCAAAATTGAATCATTGCAAAAACTTTGTTTGCCCAAGTTTTTCCTCTTTAGATCTCTCACTAGTAAGTACATCTTAGGATCATTTATTGCATATCATTTGGCATATCCATTTGGTGTCACACCACTTGCATTCACAAGCCTTTAGTCTTGCTTACATTTCATAGCATCTTTTTAAAAACCCAAAAAACAAACCAAAAAAAACATAGTCTCATATTTAGATCATTATCATCTCAAGTTGAGCAAAACTTTGTATGGTTGAAACTAGATTACAAAAAAAGAAAAGACTTATGGATTCTTTTAGACAAGACACAAAATTTCTTGAGTTCACAATTGGCATGGACTCATTTCCCAACACCATGAAAAATCCTTGTTTTGACATGGGGAATTCCACAATCAATCCTTTTAGTGAGATGAACATCCCATCATCTCCATCACATCTTTTTGAACCATTTATTCGACAAGATCAAAATGGGGATGTCTTTGAAGAAGACATACAAGCTGCTGCCCAAAACCCAGAAGTAGCCTCTTTTGTGGAAGAAATGGTCTTAAATGACTTCTAGATTCCTAGCTATGCTCCTTGACCAAGGGGCTAAGTTACCAAAGGGATTTGATCTTAACACTCTTATAGCAACTTCTCCCAGTTCACCATCACACAATTCTTCCATGGGAGCCTCTTCACAAAATGTCATCAACACAATCAATGCTACCTCCCTTGGTCAAGCTACCACCACAACTAATGCAGCCACCACAACCAACACAACATCTATTGGGGGATCATCTTCCCAAACCAACACCACATCACAATCCATCCCCCAACAAACATCCACCATCCCTTTACAAACAATGGGTGCAACCACATCAAACCGCTTTGGAACTTCATCTAGTTCCATGAGTACATCAGCAAACTTGTTATTGGGTTCCTCAAGTACCATAGCAACCAACTCATCCAACCCTTTTGGGAGAAACAAACAAAGATTTTTCATTCAAGGCACCCAACCTAATTCCTCACAAATTAATACCAACATTCCTGTGGCCCAAAACACCAACATTCCTCATGGCCAAAATTTATCACTTGGGCAAGGCAATCAAGGGGCTCAATCCTTCACTCCATTTGGGCATCAACAAGCTCAAAATCAACAAGGCCTTCAATCACTCACTCCATTTGGACATCAAAAAAATCAAAACCAACAAGGCCCTCAAATTTAGTCCAACATGGCAGGATATCACATCCCCACTTATGCTTCTCAAGTCCATACACAGCAGCACATCCCTCACCAAAACACTCATTTCCAACAAACGCCTAATCAAAACACTCATTTTGGTCACTGGCAACCCATTCCAAATCAACACATCTCATCACAACAGCTGGGGACTCAAGCTACCCCTATCACCAACATCAGTAATGCTACCAACCATCCCATGGTGGAAGCACTCACACAGCAACTCGCTGCTCTTCAAACACAAGTGGAGACCTTGCAACAATCCAATAAAAATTCATACATGTCACATGACTTGTGTCCATATCCATTTGACACAACCTTGTATATGCCACCCTTTCCTCATGGATGTGTGGTACCCTATTTTCCCAAATACAAAGGCAAAACAAATCCCATTGAATACATAAGAGAATTCACCACTAGTTGCATGGACATTGCATATGAGCAAACTTATCTCATGAGACTCTTTTCTAGAAGTCTCATAGGTCATGCACTAGAATGGTTCTCACTTTTGCCTAAGGGAATCAAAACATGGGATGAATTGGCAAACAAGTTTGTTGAAAACTATGCCTATAACATTGACACGGATATCGACATTGCCTCCTTATGCAGACTTACCCAAGAGGATGTAGGAGAGACTTTCATTCCATTCTTTCAAAGATGGAAAACCTTAGCAAGCAGATGTCCGGTAGAAATACCTGAAAAGGAGAAAGTCACCATGTTTGTACAAACTCTCCTAGGATCACTAAGATATGGCTTACAAGTCCATTGTTGCACCACTTTTGTTGACCTTGTTGAAAAGGGAGTTCAACTTGAGAAAGCCTTGATTGCCAAAGGCGAATTAAAATATGGTGGCAAAACCATCAACACCACCACAAATAATAACCCAAGTAGCTCAAACGACAAAACCAAATACTGGGTTAAGAACAAGCACATCACAAATGACAGTGTAGTTGATGCAAAAACCGTCAATGCAATAGGTCATGTACTCATAATCAAAGGAGTACAAAATCAAAATGCACCTATAACTACACCGACACCAACTGCCAATGCTATCCAAAGCAATCATGCCCAATCTAATCAAAGGAAGTTGTATCAACCCCGACAATTCCAAAAGCACACATACACCCCTTTGGGTGAACCTATTGAAATTATCTTGAAGAAACTTCTTCAAAACGACGTCATAATGCTAGAAGAGCCAAAACCGTATGACCCTGGTCGGTTCAAGCCGTCATGGTGGGATGACAGTTCATTTTGTGATTACTACCATGCCAAAGGGCACAAAAATTCCTCTTGTCGTCAATTGCGAAATCTGGTGCAAGACCTTATAGAGAACCACACCATCGAGTTGGGTGGTCAATCATTTACATCTAATGTGGATCATACCATACACAAAAACCCACTGCAAGATCATGGTAAAGCTTCCTCATCTGGCACAAAAAATACCAACAATCAAGCCAACCACATCCGTCAGGCCTATAATACCATCCGTCTTGCATACAATTATCTCGATGGTACTATTATCAACAATCTTCACGCTGTTGATGAAGATGAATGTGTTAATACCATTACCATTAAAAAGGCCCCGGAATGTAATGTAACCACACGTAAAGGAAATGTCACCATCCCAAGTCCTTCTGCACGTCAACCGAAAATCACCATACCTGGTCCGTCCACCAGACAACCCAATACAAAACTAGAGTTCAACATTATTGAGCAGTTGAATAAAACACCTGCTCAAATATCCATTCTCGAACTGCTCCGTATTTCACTCGTGCATAAGGCCATCCTAGATAAATTACTGCAAGAGTCGTCCATCCCAACCAACATCGATGTCAACCACTTTGAGACTATGGTCGGATATTTGAATTCGCCTCATCACATCACCTTTTCGGATAGTGACTACTCCTCGCCCAAACCATCGCATAACGATGCCCTTCACATTGAGGTTTTTGTCCACAAGCATAAGGTTAGATGAGTCCTAGTAGATGGTGGAGCAGGATTGAACATTTGCTCTCTAAAATTGGTCAAAGCTCTCGGTTTCTCTGATGCGTGTGTAGATGCTAGCAAGAGAATTGTCATCAAGGCATATGATGATGAACGTGCTTCTAAAGGTGTTATTACAATTCCACTCCGGGTAGGACCAGTTATCATAGATACAACATGCTAGGTCCTAGATCGTGACATACACTATAATATCTTACTTGGTCACCCTTGGATTCATTCTCTAAAGGCTATTCCATCCACATACCACCAGTGTCTGAAATTCCCCTTTGATGGAACTGAGAACTATCTCGGGAGATCCCGATCCATTCCAATACTGTACCAACTTGTGAGCTACTGCTGAGCACTAGGTACCCATCAATCGAGAAGCCTCATCTTCCACCTCATCTAAGTATATTGACCCTTCGGTACTCACAAAATCATTCACTCCATCACCTTCTACCACACCATCTTCATCGGCCTCCATCCCAAGTAAAGACCTTCAGATCTAGGACCTTGGTTGTGGAGAGTTCAAATTGAATACGGCTTACTGTATCACTACAATACCGAAGCCACCTAAAGTCTATGGTAGACCATGTTTTGCAGTTGAGCCCAAAATAACTTTCAAGGTTCCACCAAAAAGTATTTTTACATGGTGGGGCGATATGGGTAACGAAGTCATTATTGACATAGATAACTGGATCTACAAAGACCCAACAAAGTTATCTCCACTACCACTACATATCTATGGAAAAGGTTATGAAATATGCAAAGCCCTAGGTTTCGATGGTACAAGCGGCCTTGGAAAGAATAGCAACGAAAGATGGGAACCTATTATCATGACAGAAAGACCAAGATACATAGGGCTAGGGTTTGACCAAGTCGAAACTGACGATCAACGTACCCTTGAACTTTCAAGTAAGGTTGTAACGGTTACAGAAAGTGTTGAGACATACGAAGAATCCCTTACCGAAACTGACTCAAATAAATGGGAATGGGGATTTGACAAAACCGTCAGTGACTATGAAATTGATTAACTATTCTTGGAACCTAGCCAACTTTCCTTTGAAGAACGATTCCGACAGGAATATAACATAGACCCTAGTGACCGACATTCCAAAAATAAGGAATGGGTAAGCATTCCTTGGAATCTAGAAGAACACAAGGTGTCATCGGCAATACCTGAATCATCCCACCCCATTCCTGAACCCACCCATGAGCCTAACCTATCTGAACCCACTATCCATACTTCTGAAATGCCAACCACTAGTCACGATGTTGATAATTTTATCCCATATTATGATTTTGAATTCGATTCATCTGACTCGGAGTATGGACCCTCCATTGCATTAGACACAGAAGTGGAAATTGACAACTTTGCCTTTTCACTTGAGGCATCAATTTGCACACTTTTCGCATCTTCCCCATCCTTTACCAACACTGACGATGGAATCCCCCTTGTTTACCCACAACTGATCAACTGGGACCAACAAGATCCACCGGTGATGGACATATTTCCAAATGACGAGGCAATTGCAGAATTCATGGGACTAAGAGAAGGTATTCCATGGGGGGATCAAAAAATAGGGTTCTCCATAGATCTAGATTGTGCAGCTTACTTCGGGGAGACTGTGCACTCCTCCAGTCGCAAAAATACAAAGAATAAAAAAGAAAAAGAAATGTCTTTAGGTGAAAACCACAAGGCACCTTCTGACAGTAAAATAGTAAAAAAAAGGATGCATCCGAAGGTGAAAACCTCTCAGAGGCACTTAAGGATGGAGGATTGAACTTTCTCCCCGTAACATAAGAAAAATCAGCTATGCTCATTGAGGACACAACAAAAGTTAACATAGCCACACCAGAGAATCCCAAAATGATTCTCTTGGCCACATCATTGTCAGACGAAGAAAAACCTGAATTTAAACAATTCTTCACAGATAGGAAGGTTAACTTTGCATGGTCATATGCTGACATGCCAGGCCTGGATCCTGAATTGGTTCTACATCATCTTCCTCTACAAAAGTTGCGCAAAATGCATCCACAGATTGCACTACTTTTCAAGGCTGAACTAAAAAAGTTACTGGATGCTGAGTTCATAAGGTCAATAGACTATGTTGATTGGATATCCAATATTGTTCTTGTTACAAAGCCAAATGGATAAATTCGTATCTGCACGAATTTTAGAGATTTGAATAAGGCTTGCCCAAAGGATGACTTCCCCTTACCAAACATAGACATGATTGTTGACCTCATGCCAGGGTATGAGATGCTATCTCTCATGGATGGTTTCTCAAGCTATAACCAAATTAGAATTGCAACAGAGGATCAACATAAAATGGCATTCACTTGTCCTTGGGGAACATACTGTTGGAATGTCATGCCTTTTGGCCTAAAGAATGTAGGCGCCACATACCAAAGGGCTATGACAACAATATTCCATGACATGATGCATATCCTAATGGAAGATTATGTAGATGACCTATTGGAAAAATCTTTGACAAGGAAGGAACATTTCAAAGTCTTGGACAAAATTTTTAGACAGCTTGAGGATTACAAGGTTAGATTGAACCCAAAGAAATGTGTCTTTGGAGTCACTTCAGGCAAGTTGTTGGGATACATAGTTTCGCGATGAGGCATTGAGGTTGACCCAAGAAAAGTAAAAGAAATTCTAGACATGCCTCCTCCAAAAGGAATCAGTGAGTTGCGAACACTTCAGGGTAGATTGCAGTCTATTTGCCGATTCATACCGTAGTTGGCCGACAAGTGTCAAACTTTTCAATATCTGTTACACAAAATCATTCCTTTTGTATGGACAGATACATGCCACATAGCCTTTGAACAAATAAAAGAATATCTATTGACACCACCAGTGTTGATACCACCTATTGAGGGAAAACCATTAATCCTGTATGTCTCCGCAACGACAAATGCATTGGGGGCATTATTGGCACAAAATGACCATGAAGAAAAAGAAAGAGCCATATACTACATCAACCGCACACTAATTAGATATGAGCTCAACTACACAACCATTGAAAGGGCATGCCTTGCAGTTGTCTTCGCGACACAAAAATTAAGACATTATATGTTGAGTCATCAAACACATTTAGTAGCAAAGATTGACCCATTAAAATATCTCCTGAGATGAGCAGCATTGACCGACTGTTTGGAAAAATGGGTCATGATATTAAGCGAGTATGACATACAATATGTGGAGCACAAAGCAATAAAAGGTCAAGTAATAGCAAATCAACTGGCAGATGCACCAATCCAAGCCACTCATCCGCTGATAACTGATTTTCTGGATGAGTCTATTTTTCACGCAGAACCAACTCTACCATGGAAACTATACTTTGATGGGTCCCACATTGGTCACAGCTCAGGAGCTGGCATATTATTTATCACACCACAAGGGATTCAATTCCTAAATCATTTTGGATTGCCTTCCCTTGTACAAATAATATTATAGAATACAAGGCATTGTTCATAGGTCTCAAGATAGCAATTAAATGGAAAATTCAGACATTGCTTGTATTCGGGGACTCTCAGTTGGTCATCAATCAAGTGAATGATGACTATGACAAAAAAGATGAGAAGTTGCTTCCCTACAAAAGAATAGTGGATAGTTTCCTGATGTATTTCAAAATGATTGCATTTGAACAAATCCCGAGGACACAGAATAAAGCAGCCGATGCAATGGCTACCATTGGATCTCTCCTAGACATTCCTAAGAATGTGTCACAATTTTAATTCTTAGTGGAACAACTACTGATGCCTGCATATGATATTCCAGAATCAGAAATTGTGTGTGAGATTGTTGGTCCCAGTTCGCCTTGGTATCAGGACATATATGACTATCTTAAATCCCAAACCCTCCCACCCAACCTGTCCAACAACCAACGAAAATCCTTTATCCGAAAAGCGGCCAAACATACCATCGTTAATGACACCTTATACCGTCATGGCTTTGACAACACCCTTCTTCGCTGTCTCGACACTGATGAAGCCCAAACAAATTTATGAGAAGTACATGAGGGTATATGTGGATCTCATTTGAGTGGTCCAACCTTAGCTAGGAAAGTCACAAGACTAGGATACTACTGGCCGACATTGGAAAAATATGCTCTTCAGTTTGTTAGAACATGTCGGAAATGCCAGGTGCATAGCAACCTGATTCATGCACTTGCACAGGAATTAAGACCGATCACTTCTCCATGGCCTTTTGCACAATGGGGACTCAACCTCATGGGTAAGATCCATCCATCCTCTTATAATGGCCATAAATTCATAATCACCGCCACTGAGTATTTTACTAAGTGGATTGAAGAAGTCCCTCTCACCTACATCACCGGTAAAAAAATATCCAAGTTTATCCTAAATTACATCAATTTCCAGTATGGTGTCCCATAATCCATCATCATAGATAACGGTAGTCCATTCAAAAATCAGGACGTTTGTGAACTCTGTGAGCGATTCCATATCCAACACCATTTTTCCACCCCATACTACCCACAAGGTAATAGCCAAGCTGAGGCGTCAAATAAAAAAATCCTTCACATTCTAAAGAAGACTGTCAACAACGCTGGCTGAGATTGGCACCTACAACTTAATCTTGCTTTATGGGCCTATTGTACCAACATTCATACCCCCACTAGAGCCACTCCATTTTCCTTGGTCTATGGATCTGAGGCCATATTAGCCATCGAGGTCAAAATTCCTTCTCTCCGAGTCTCTTTGAAAGGAATGATTGATGATGAAGAGTACAGACATACTCGTCTCCATGAGCTAGAAATGCTACAAGAAAGACGACAAAATGCCTTACATCATTTACAAGCATATCAAAATCATCTTTGTCGAAGTTATAACAAATGAGTCATGGTGAGAAAGTTTGAAATCAGTGACTTGGTTCTCATGCAGAACCCCAAAAATCAAGTAGACCATGAAAATCTTGGTAAGTTTGAGGCTAATTGGCTTGGTCCTTATATCATTACTGCCGCATTTGGTTTCAGAGCTTATCAGTTGGCCACATCTGATGGAGAACAGTTGACATAACCCATTAACAATCTACATCTGAGAAAGTTCTACACATAGCATCAGAGAGCTAGGCTAAAAACCTACAAAATACAAAAAAATTGAAAAATAAAGAAAAAAAATCATCCCTTGATGAAAACCTGGCAAAGAGGCATCTTGGTGACACCAAAAAAATAAAAAAAAATGGCAAAATAGTAAAAAGAAATGAATTCATCCAATAGTGAAAACCTGGCAAATAGGCGCTTTGGATAAGTACCATGGTGAAAACCTGGCAAATAGGCGCCATGCGTAGTCGATCGTTGCTTTTCCATCTACTGTTACTCAAATCGACCTTTATCCATTTGTCATGATCAGAAAGGCCTGACACATTCACGACATCCGTCCTAAGTCCTATCAATTCCGACCATGGTTAACATTTGGTTGACATCATCCCTTGCATATGTTTGCCTTGCGTCTACCTATCTCCATTCCATTTGACTCAAATAATCCCCGCTCTATCTGGGGGAAAGACCTCTATCATGCAACTGCAGTGGGTACCACACATGATCCCGCATTCTTAAAAAGTCTTGAAAAAATCCTAAAAATCTGAAAAAGTCCTGAAAAAATCCTAAAAATTTGAAAAAGTCTTGAAAAAAGACCTAAAAATCAGAAAATATCATGAGAAAATACAAAAACATCCAAATCAAAGTCAATTTGATCAATTCAATTGATCACGTCAATCAATCTTCATCTTGGTCTGAACTATGTTGTCTCTACACATTTGCTACATAGGCAAGATTCATCTTTGAATCCCTGAGACATTAGGTCAGTCCTTCTAGGTTTGTTGCAAAATAAATCATGATTCAAGCTTCTGTCCTTTGGACAATGCCATTGGTCATGTCAAACTATGAGGTCTCTGAGTGCACGACGTAGGCAAGGCCATCAATCGATGGACCCCCGAGGCCGCACTAGGTTAGTCCATTAGGGTTCATGGCACTACACATTCACACACATCAAACTATCTTCCAATCAAAGTGAATCTTATGTCAATGTCGAATTATCAATCTATCAGCAATCTATTTCATCAACACTTTCAGTCAATTTAGCATGTCAGCAATGACATGTAGTCAAAATCCTATCAAAACAATTTATCATGGCAAAACTTTGGGTTCTTCTTTAGATGTGTCCTTCTAAAGAGCAACTCTCATCAACTTCTTTATGCTTTTGGATGTGTCCTTCCTAAGCATCGTCATCATCTGGCATTTTGATGGATCCTTCTAACTCTGAGAATCAATCTCCTAGATATCAAAGTCATTCAGAATGTGTCCTTCCTAAATTTGATATCGCTCAACATTTAAACAACACCTAACATTAAAATACTTGGCAAACACTTGGCAAAATTTTTTCTATCTTTTGATGATTATCATGATATTAGTTCCTTATGTCGTAGGAACCACGACATATCATGATGATTATCCTTGTCTGCTTATCACTCTACTATTAGTTTCTCCAGGATGTTGTGACTTCAGGATTTAGAGAAGCAATGACATAGTACAATGATTTTACTGTCTATTTTTTACTATCATGCGGCTAGTTTCTCAAGGATGTCCTATCATCAGGATTTAGAGAAGTAGGGACGTCTCATGATTAGTTTGGCTTTTCTAGCATTTGGTCATGATAAAGTGACTAGGGGCAATTTTGTTCCCTGCATGAGTCATGATCATCCTTTGTCTGCGACTATTGATCTACGTGATGGTTCGACCTTGCACACTATTGATCTATGTCATATCATAGTGTTTGTTGACCATCATGACATTTTCACCCAATGATGATTAAAGAGCAACAACTAGAATAGCACTATAGCAAAGCTTTGAAGGATTTTATTTTCCGCACTAACATCCATCTTCGCCTTCCTTTTCTCTGATTCTGTGATGATATCCTGTGACATACAAAAACAAAGTTGCATACATCATGGCATGATCATTTCGTATTCACATTTGCATAAATCAAATATCATAATTCACATTCATAAAAACCATCATTTGCATCAACATATAAGAATCATAGATAAACATTTGCATCAGCATATAGGAATCACATCATCATCGCATTACACAATGCATACATAACCACATCCATAATGGAATTCATAAACATAAGCATAAACACACCTCATAGCATCATAAAGACATCACATAAGCATCTCATAAAAGCATAGAATACCATAACACATTACATCATATAGACCACATCAAAACTGCATCGCATATATATATACTCTCAAAAACATGTTATGTCATAGGATAGAGTCATACGATATCCCAAAAATAGAGCTCGCATGCTCGAATATCAAAATATACATGTGTCTAAAAGCAAGTCCTAAGATGGCCCTCCTCCATCCCATGGAGGTGAAGTGTGAGGTAACTGTGACTGATCCATCAAGTGGAATGTGACCTGAATAGGTGTCCTCTCCTGTGTCTCACTCTGGGATCCCATGGGATCAGTAATGGGAGGCTGGCTCTACTCTACCTAGTGTCCTGATGACACTGATTTGTGCCCATGCTCTGATCTATGTCCATGCTCCGACCTATGACTGTGACCTGATGAGTGCCTATGAGAGCTATGAGATCTATGGCCTGAATACTGCCCTGATGTAGTAGACCCTCCAGCACTAGTGTGACTATTGCTATGAGACCTGTTGTTGTGTGTGTGGCTGCCACTACCTATCCTACTATAGGATCGGGACAACCCTGGGTCCCGTCTATCTGGTGGAACAACCTACTCATATAATACCCTGTATCAGCCCCTACTCTTTTCCATCCTAGCTAACTCCTGAGCCATATCCCCTGTCGGTCCAGAACACAACTCTATAAACTCGGTCACCCACCGCTCTGACTCCTGCTGTCGGAGAACCTCCTGATCTCTCTCCACCCAGGTTACCTCTAATGCTACTACTAAGGCCTTGTTCTGAGACAAGGCCGCATCGAGTTTGCTCTATAAGTCTGCGATCCACTAATCAACAATAGCATCTGCAGGAAAAATGGGTGATCTGTCACCCTCATCATCTTCAGAGATCATGGGCTCCTGTAGTCACTAATCTGCCTCATCCTATTCCTCCTCATCCTCTTCATCTCTCTCCTCCTCGACCAGGACCTCCTCCACATCTATGTCAAGCGGGTATCCCCCAACAAGTCGATCCTCCTCTGCTCTCTCCTCCAGCTCTCGCTCCTCTTCCACCACCTCCACCTCCACCTCCTTCTCAACCACCACCTCCACCTCCTCCTCGCCCCCTCTGACCTCCTCGACCCTCACCTCCAGCTCTCTCTCCCCCCCCTCCTCCCGAATGGGTGACAATGGTACACCAACCACTCTCTGCCTGACTCTCTTGGATTGCCTCCGCCCTCTGCCATCCCTCCTCCTCGTTGCACCCCTCCCATCTCCTCCACCTCCACCGTCTCCTCCACCTCCTCCATCTCCCCCACCTCCTCCATCTCCCCCATCTCGGCCTCCTCTTGCCCTGCCTCCATCTCTACCCCAGGCACCTTTGCCATCTCTCCCTCCATCTCTACCACCCTGACCTCTCCTCGGTATCCGTGGAATGAATGATCTACGATCTATCGGTGGTGGACCATCCAAATCTGTCAAAGGGATGGGCCTGTGAACCTGCCACCAAGTGTCAAGCTCGGCAGACGTCCCTGGATCTACTAGACCCCCTCTCCATGCCCACTAAACTATCACCAGGCTATCAACCTGCTACTCTGCTACTATAACGGATATGGGCGAACCCCACATGGTCTCCCTAGAAGACTAAGCATACTCTACCGTGCCTATTGGCACAACCTACTGCTCCCCAAATTGTCGTAGTACCCACTAGGGTAGGTACATCTCATTGGGTCTAAATCATGCGGCCAATCAAATACCTAAATTGTCTGCAAAATGATAAGTGGCCATCCTCATCCGACCACTGCGCACAATCTCTGTAGGGTCTCCAGACAAAGCTGATCATCGTATCAATACGATGACGCCAGTACCCAATATCTCCCACACGAGTCTGACTCACTGATCCAACATATAATTAAACGTAAGGCATCCCATCACCTAGCTGTTGAATCTGTACTGGTGGTTGAAACACGTGAATACACTCCCATACCCAGATCATCAAAAGAGTAGTGCCACAGCTGATACTATGCCCCTGGTGATAGACAACCTCGTGTAACTAGTGATACAGCATGGCCAACAAACATGGCCCCCAAGCGAACACAGTCCTCTATCCTCACATCCAAACAAGAACATCCCCCCATCCAATGGGAAACCTGTGACCACGATGATCTGGGATTAGTAATCCGGTGATCAAGTTCATGAGCATGGCATCGAACCTAGGAAACTGGTTGGCTACAACGTCCCAACCGATCTCATAACCGTCTATGGCCAACTACGCAACATCGACACCCTCATACATCTTTGTTAGGGCCTACCGCCCTCGGTGTGGATCATAGACTACCCTCTCTCTGCTAATCAAAATTTGGAGAATGCGGTACACGTCCTCCAAAGTCACTATCGCCTCTCCAATAGGCAGGTGGAATGAGCAGGTCTCAGAGTGCCACCTCTCACAGAGGGTTGTCAGCAAACCTCTATTTGCTCGAATAACGGGCATGTAAGTAACATGGTATAGGCCTAGGGCCATTAGCCACTGTCTCTGCCTATCACTGAGCCGATATCTGAAAGCATAGGTAGCCGGTCAAAATTCTCGTGTATAAATGGGCAAAAGCCGACTTTGCACAAGGAAAGGCCAAGGATTAGCACATATTGAGCAACATTTACTAGTAAGTCAAAGGTACGTAAAGGTTAATCTCGGCACAAGGTCAACAAAAGTCAACTTTGGTCAACTTCAATTGCATCGCGTTGACCGCAAATGCATCACATGAAGTCAATTGCGGCTTTAAACATGGCAAATGTGTCGTTCTGGCCCGTAAATGCATAAACAAACAATGAATGTGTCATTGTAGATAGCAAATGCATGATCTAACAACGAATGCATCATTTGACTTGTCAATTGTGTTGCTATTTGGCAAATGTGTTTCAAAATGCTCGATTGCGTTGCAACCTGGCGATTGAGTCGTTTAGCTTGACGATTGCGCAATCGCACAAAAAATCCTAGCCTACCCATCGCACTTGCGTCTTGATGCAATCAAATGCGGTGAACGCGAAGGCGTTTGCAACTTTCATGACAACATTTGTGTCACCCTGCATTTGTTTACCCCCCATTGAACCCTAATAAATGCATTAAAATTAAAATTTGACAAGTTGGATAGGGTACTTATCGGTGCCTCTGCGCCCTCAGGTCGTCGGAATGTGCACATGCAGTATCCACGGTGCGTAGTCGCTGGAATCACCATCATCTCTCATAGCTTTGGTTTCTAAATTCTCTATATGACAAATGAGCAAATGACATTTGGATTTGACCTTTTCAACCTATTTATAGGCTGAAAATTAGGGCTTTGACCTAGTGGGTTCTATTGGAGGCTCATTTGATTACCTTTGACCGACATTTTGGCTAGCTTAGCATCCTCCATTTTTGAATCAGATCACACCATCACTTTTTTGGCCATTAACTTGACTAGTCGGGATATTTTTCAAATTTTTCTGACCCCGAGTCAAAATTCAAAAATTTTCCCAAGGGGGCATAGGCACTCCGTACCTTCACTGGGGCATATTTTGGACTTGTTTTCTTTGCCACAATGTGACATGCTACATTATGACAAAGAGGGGCAAATGTAGACACATAAAAATGACCAGGACCTGCAAGCACTATTTTACCACCTTTCATCTTAACATAATTATGATAGTTTAATTATGTTTCTAACCCACATTCAACTATTAATTAAATAATTCATAATTATTTAATTAATTCATAATCTCTCATTCTTCATAATTATTAAATAGATAAATCTTATTTATTTATTTAATAATGTCACTAATTATCAAAGTCTTCTTACAATTAAATAAAATCCTATTTATTTAATTAATCCTTATCATTAATGTCCTCCTGATTATTAAGTGGATATATTTAAAATATATTTATTTAATGTGTCACTAATTCCTAAATCTTCTTAATTAAATAAATTCAAGTAATTTTTTTAATTAATTAACTACTTCTTCTAAATTAAATAATTATTTTAATTATTTAATTGTGGCATGTGACATTTATATATTTTTAAATAAAACAAATCATTAAAAAAAATCTCACATACTTAACTGATTCTTCATTTAGTAATTAATTTCAAAAATCAATTACTTCTTATCTCACAAAATCCATATTTTGAATTAATTTAATTCAAAATGGAATTATTCTTCTACAAATCAAGTAATTTCTAAAATTACCAATTTTCTAAAATCTCATCCTCTTGTCTTCTGATTTTTACTCATTTCATCTCAACTATCACATTCAATCTTGATTTAATTTATTTAATTAAATCTTATTCACACATATGGGAATTTTTCCCTAACCCTAATTAAGAGTTGCCTTATTGAATCTTGACCTTTGATTGTAGGGCATTCTTCAAATCTTTCATCTTGTCCATTCATTCAAGATTGCATTTTCTATAAAATGACAATCTTGATCTCATTCTCGGATGGATCATTGCTTAATATATTTTTATTATAGGCATTCTTACATCTTAGGCATACATTACTATTGGCATAATAGAAGTAAAATTCTAGTGTGCATATAGAGTCATTTTCATAAATCCTTCAAAGGCTTTTACTAAGGCTAGGCATATAGAGTTGCTCACAAATCTGAGGGCATCCATTTTCATAGCAAGCTTGAGGAGGTGCAATGGAAGTCAGTCATGGAGTATTAAATGGGTGAGATCTTTCTAGTTTCTTACATTTATTTATTATTTCTCCTTTGCTTTTCATTGTTTGATGTTTTCATTAACATGTAGGTACAACTAATCATTTGTTGATGTTTGCAAGAAAAATAACGTCATTACAATTCTATTTTGTAGACTCATGTCGAAGAGATAAAAAAACTAAGCTCCAAACTTATGAACACCCTTTAGGAGAAGAGTCAATTGGAGGAGAGGATAAAAGAAAGGGAGTCTCAATTCCAGCAAGAGGTGACTACACCGCAAGGATATGGGATCCTCTTGATAGAAAAAGGCTAATATCCATTTATTTGGAGAGAATCATAGTTGCAGTTGTTGCCTTGAAACTAGTCTTGTAGTTTTTGAGGGATGCTGAGGAATTAAACAAGAAGGTTGGCCTTACGGTCGACCAAATTGTTCATCTGTATGCTCCTCGAGTTGCAAAATCAAAGAGCCTAATATCCAAGTTATGTAAGGCCACCGAAGAAGCTTTAAGAGATATAAATTTTAAATGAAGTGCAGCCTCAAGGAAAGCAAGTGAATTCATCAACTGCCACAAAGTCATGTTGAAAAGAAAATATTTCTAGGCAGTATTGAATAAGAAGGTGAATGAGATCAAGGAGGAGTTCAAAATTCTACTTGAATTCGGATTACCCATTCTTTTCTCACTAGATGGAGGAGTGTTATCAATCAAGAAGATCACGAATGCAATCAAACTCAAAATATAGAATTCCACAACACTCCTAGGTCAAAGCCCATCACCCACTATTGAAAAATTTGAGAGGGAAATCCTTCACATTTCTTGGCTTTATTACCACATCAAAGTTGTTTAATCAAGGTGGGGAGGGGTTTCTTTTAAGCAAGTCCTCAATCTAGATCAAACATACAAGATTCTACACACCATCATCCGGCCCATTGATTTGGATTGGGAATTCCAACACTCTACCTTTCTTAAACTTTAGGAATTACCAAAGGTCTAGGTTCGTGCCTCCACAAGTGAAGCCCCCCTATGAGTTGCTAGAATTGCAAAGTAATTTTTCCTTTAAACTTTTCTTTAGTTTTCAACCCTTACTCTTTCCACTTCATGATGAATTGACACCCAAAGGATGAAGATTGCTCCTACGTAAAGGTGTGGAATATGCCACATGATGGTTGCATTAATTTATTTACATATTGTTTTCCTTTTGGGGGAGAATTGGGGTATGTGTTAGCTTGGCAGGGATTTTCTTCAAAGCTACTCTCAGAAATATAATATTGCCCACTCGATTAACACATCATCTATTTGCATCAAGAATTTTTTTTTTTTTGCAGAGTGATCTCTTTAGGTGGAGTTTGTTTGGAAGCACGGTGGGTGTCTTACTTTCAAGGTGGAACCTTCTATTCAGCGTCATCAACCTCTATGGTTGATTGATCATATTTTTGCTAGGCTGTGTTAAAATTTGATTTTTTTCTTACAGTTATCTTCACTAAAATATCTGAATCCATTAATGAAGCAATTGAGACTTAATGAGTGAAGATTTTTGTGATCTAATCAAGATCTAAGATTGGATTATGAGCTATTGGGTTTAGGCATCTAGCAATTTATACTTCTAGAATGTTTGCAGAAGTGTTCTCTTCTTCCAGTTATAAATAGGGGTTGACAACATTGAGTAAAAGAGTTAGAAAAATTGCTTCAAAAATATTTTTGAAGGATATAGATCTATTAGGGAGTTTTCTATTTTCTCAGGAGTAGAAGAGTCTTTACAGAATACTACTATTCTCTTTGGCATGTTATATTTAATTAAAACTATCATTGAATTAGTATTCAAACTTTTTTTTTCAGTTCATATATCATAGAAGTTTGATCTATTTGGGATAAATATTTGAAATTGTGCAAGCTATGCCCTTTGTCAAATTTCTTTTTCATATTTCGTTCATGTTAAAAAATTGTGTTAAAAGTTTGCGTTGGTAGTTTAGATAACTAATTTACATGCTGATAAGCTTCTATGTTAAATGTTAGCTTTCAAAAATTAGATTATATCTATTGAAATTATCCATTTTCTATAAAAGGTTTTCCATTTTCTATATTATGTTGTAAAGGAAGAACGATTCTATAAATTTTTGAATATTTGTGTTAATCTTCAAAGTTTTCATATATCTAATTGGACCTTAATGGGTGCTCCCCATGGGGATATCTGAAATAATTCATTGTTCTTTCTCTTTCCTTTGTTGCTCATTCTCTTCCCAACAATGAAGGGTCTACAAAATTTTGTGTCTATCATATCAATTACAAGGAACAATTAAGGTTTGAAATGTTGTAATTTAAGCTTTGGTGCATCACCAGTGTTATGTTTTATTCACATTTCTTTCTACCTTTTTTCCCCAAACATAAAGAAGAGTTGACTTTCTATAAAAATCCTGGAGGTCATTTAGTGAGGTGCAAATTGGTCCCCCACTCATTGAATTTCCTAAAAGGCTATCAAAGAAGCACAAGCTTTGATGATCAAAAGAAGTCAACTAGAGAAAATGACTCTTGGCCAAGTAAACTATGTTGGCACCCAATTGTGTTACCAAAAGTTGAGGCCTTCCTATGGACAACATTGCACAAGAGAATTTTCATAGTTGATAAACTAATGTCTATAGGCATCAAGTGTCCAAAAAGGTGCACCTTATGTTATAATGAATGCAAAATAGTCAACCATCTCTTACTAGAATGCACATATGGAAATAAATGTTGGGATTGGATCCAAGATGTTCTTGGATGGTTGGATTCTAGAAAAAAATGATTTAAGAGAATGAATATGTAGCTGGCCAAAGGGAAGAAATGAAGCTCTATGGTCAAACATTTGGATCAATGCACCATCAATGATTGTATGACATATCTGGAAAGAAAGAAATAGGAGAATTTTATAGGAAAATAGTATGGAAGCAAAAAGGATAGTACAAAAAATTAAGGACTATGTGAGCTTCCCAATGCTAAAACCAAGATCAAATAAAGCACAAAGTTCACAAAGTGGGATGAAGACATTCAGAGGAAGTGGGACAAGCTAAAAAGGCTAAAAGGGCAAATGAAAAATAAATTAGATGCTAGGAAAGGGGTACATTAGATGTGCCCAATGCAAAATAGGCTAAAGCTTAACTTTGATGGATCTGCAAAAGGTAATGCAGGCCCAACTGGAGTAGGGTGCATTATCAAGTATAATGAAGGCAGTTGTAAATGGCTATGTCTAGAAAAATTGATAATGCAACTAACAATGAAGAAAAAATGGAAACATTGGCTTTAGGCTTATGGATAAGCAAAGAAAAGGGAATCAAATAGGTAGATGTGGAAGGTGATTCGCTATTGTGCATACAAGCAATAAGGAAAAATAATTCCTAACTGGAAACTAAAGAAATGGGTCCAAATAATTTGTGACCTTTTGGAATAATTTGAAGACTATTATTTAGCACATGTGTACATAGAAGCTAATGGAGCACCTGACCTATTAGATAACTATGGAGTAAAGAAAGATACATACATTGTTATTAATAATTATCCAAGGAATTGATAAGGCCTTAAATACCTTCTACTAAACGAACAATAGGATGCAAATCCAAAAGGTATTTAAACTAGTCACGGACTCAACTATCACCATATAAATAATTAGGTTATCCATATATAGTTGGACCTAGATATTTATGTTGCTAACACTTCCTCCTAAAAGATAAATGTAGAATCCAAATATTTTCTAAGGGTCAAGAGAGTCTATTAAAAACAAGTAGATAATCTATGAATACTAGGCCCCTACACAAAAAATATATAGAATTGATTCTTCACATAGATTGGAACCAAGACCGAAAACCTAAATTGTCTCACATCCCAAACATAAGAAAGTTTAAAAAAGACACCATTTTAATATCTATTCACACCCATTACTGGTTCATCTATTCATGTTGCAAAAAGGAAAATCACTAATCCTTGTACATCAATCTAACATTTGAGAGAAAATGAAATGTAATAAAACACATATGGAATCAAGCCATGCACAATGAAATAAAATTTATTATATTTAAGATTGAACTTATTATGGCGAGGAATTGCAAATAACACCATTTATAAAATTAAGCCTTACACATTAAAAGGTAATCGATTGCATTTAAGCTTAAATTGGAAAAACCTAATTGTACCCTAGCTTAAATATCTTGTAGTGAGGAATTTTAAATAAAACACATATAAAATCAATCCATACACATTAAAAGAAAATGAATTACATTTAAGCTTGAACTTGCAAATCCTAACCATGCCTTAGATTAGAGATCTTGCAGTTAGGAAGAGAAAAAATAACATACATGAAATTAATCCATACAAGCCATACACATGGAAAGGAATTCGATAACCTTCAAGCTTAAAATGTAAAAACCTAACCGTGCTCTATATTTAAATGATTCATTAAAAAATAAGCATCCAAAGGAGAAAATATTTGGAGACACATCACACAAAATCTTATACGAAGTCCCAAACTTACCATTAATATAGAGTTATACTAAATAATTTTCCATTGTTTGTGTTGTCAATGAAGTATGCACCCAAATGCTAAGCTATCAACTTAAATGCCTATTGAAACATGGGAACACTCCTAGACTTGTGGGTTGCCTAAAGATTGGAGTGAACCTCCAGAGTGGGCTAGTTTCCCTAGTGAAACACCTAATCTAGTAGACCTTCGAGGAAAGAGGTAGAAGAAAAAATTGAAAGAAATTAGAGATCCTAAACTAAGGTGATTCACTAGTGATAAGAAGATTCTGATAAATTTTTACTCACAACAATAACTCTAAAGCTTTGATTTTGACAATCCCACCCTAAACACATACTTCAAAAGTGATTTGCAAAGAAGTTAATTAAACATAAATAGAATGCAACCTGAAACATGTGAACCCTTGCGAACAAAACCAATTTTCGAGCCCCCCAATTTTCAACCTCATTTTCATTTTGACATTCTGGAGAAAGCATGCTCTACTGGAAAAAAGGCACTACCACCATGGTTTTGAGCTTCGAGTTTTTCCATTTCTTGCTGCTTTTAAGAAATTTGTATGGAGATTCTTACAGAAAAACACATGGGTAAGCCTACTTTACACAAATGGCGCAAAATCTTGACCTTTTTCTGTATTTTTTAGCACATTTTATGGCCTTGTAGCCGCGACCTTCCATTATTTGTTTTGATGTATTTTTATGCTTTCAAAATTTTGATCGATCCCCCTCTTGCTTGAGGCTGAATTGATGAGCTTATGGAGTTTTACTGCAGGTTTTGAACACACTTCTTGACAGCGCAAAGCAAGGTAAACTCTTCTTGCTTCGAGCTTGGCATTGTTTCTTTATTCTTTATCACTTAGATGTTCGATTCAAGCCCCAAAGTTGCAGAAAATGAATGTACTTCGATTTTCATTTTGTATTTTGTGATTCCTTAACTCTCTTAAGGGTTATGGTGAAAATTTTGGCTCGGCCTTGCCATGAAGACACAAATCCACCATATTTTAAATCCTAGCTCTTTTCATGCTCAGTTTGTATTTGTGGAAAATGTATTTTCTTGCCTTGAATGTGATAAGAGGAAAATAATACTATTTATTTCTACAAGTAATGAATTTTTTTTACTTTTTCCTCCATTTCGGCTTTGTATCTTGAAACCCCCACTTCGAAACCATTGTGCATTATGGGTGTTTCTCCTCCTCACAAGAATTCGGGTTTCATATTGAATGTCGACCAAGATTCCTTGAACTCATTACCATAGTTCCTCTTCATGTACCTTATCTTTTGTTGTGTGTAGCTTATAGTTTGATACACATATGTTGTCATTGAGATGATTTCCCTTCAAATGATGCATATAGATCTATAATGATATTCATACATTACATAGATATCAATGACGATTATTTCTTTTTTGCACTCTATTGTTATAACCAAAACAATTTTCATTTTGTTGTTTGTTCAATTCTCTTTACTGTAAATCACCTTTGTCATTGACCAATATGTTGCCCATTGTTTCTCTTGCCTATGCAAGTTACCTTGATGGACATTTATATAATGAAACCTCCCTCTTGGCATCCCAATGCATATCAAATGCACACATATAGAATACCTATTATTTGCTCTCCATTTTGTCAACTTTGGCACCACTCAGCATTTTGTATGGTTATTCATGGCTGCATCATATATATAACCATGAACACTAGATGTTCACTCTAAAATATTTGCATTTGGAGAGCAAGATTTACCTACAGGCACTATGAAGCTTTACTACTATAAGTTGTAGCTTTGTTTCATTTTGAAAAATATACTCAAACACACACTCTTTATTGCTGCCTCATCTTTTTAGGAGCATCAACTGATGTAATGAAGCTTTTTTCCATGAGTGTGGTATCATAACGCCGAAACAAAACTTGAAGTTTGTGTTCCATTTAGCTTCCCTGATGTTGTTCCATATGCAAAGTTTCCATTTCTTATCCAAACTTGCACACTCACTGAAGATTTTGAAATATGTGACACTTTTGTGATGAAGTTTTGAGGCTTCTCCAATTGCTTCAGATGTTGTTTTTGATTGTGGTCTTGAATTATGTATTCCTATTCACTACCATTTAATGACAATAGATAAATTGCTTCCTTATCAATGTGAACATGATGGCAGTAATGTAGTTATGTAGCAGCATTTTGAACATGATATTTTTATATGCAAACAAAAGTATATGATGAGAAACAATGCATTAAATTTCTATTCTCCATAATTTGAGCACTTGTAAGTGATTGTTTTCTCATCTGTGATCATCATTTTCACTTTGCATTTATGAACTTGATGGTCATATATATGTAATGAATCAACTTTCCTGCATTTCTTTTGTGGACTTCTCTTTCAGTTGGATGACTCATTTTGAACACTGTGAATGTATTTCTTTTCTCAAAGCCCCACTTGTAGTCAAGGGGTAGCATGATGAGCTCAACCCTTGTGGGAGACCGTTTTATACCACATGCCTTAAATTTTCAAAATAAAACAACAACATGGCTTTTCCTATACCTGCACAGGAAGCAAACAAGTTAGAATAAAAACAATGAATCTCAGTATTCCTGTGATATTTCAATTTCAATCTCTCCTTTGCATATGTACACTTGCTCATTCAGTTGATTCAATGTATTATGGGCATGTGCAGGATCATGATGGGCCAAAAAGTGATGACATGTAAGTGATATGATGGCCCATGTGGCTGACGACTTTTTTTACCCAAGATTGATGAAATAAAAAGGGTTTTTAAAAGATATTCTCAACTTTCCACCAATATAAATTATACTTTACTTTGAATTTAATAAATAATTATTATTCATTTTCTATTTGAATTACGACTAAAGTCTTGAATGATAGGCTGATTGAAAAATATCTATAGCTTTCAAATGGTATCACATTTTTGAATCCAAAATATGCACTACATTCTATGCTTCACATACTATAGGATTAAAAAAAATTAATTTCATGAAGTTTTGACCAAGTTAAGGTGGTCAGACATATGAGTTTTTATATTTTTTAAAATTTGTAATAAAAAAATCATAATTAATTATTTACTTGGAAAAAACTACAAAAAAATATGCATCACATTGGGACATGAGTCCTCTACTTATATCTAAAATCTTATAAAAAAATATTATCATTTTATTGTGGTTAGGGTGGTCAGAAAAATACCTACTTCTTATTTTTTCTCTAAAATTGAAGTATTACTGCATTGAAATTTCAAATTTTCACCAAATAGATTTTAAAAAGAAATAAACCTAGTAGTTTAGAAACTACATTCAATTTTCTATAGATTCTATTCTTAAATATTTTTTAATAATTTAGATAACTTGTTCAAATTTTTACGTCAAGTTTCTTACCTCTAATTTTTTGAATTTTCATCGCCACTTAAGGGCCTTTTTTGCCATGATGATCCTGCACATACCCTTATAAATAGTGTACTATTTTTCTATTGATAGAGCATATGGGTGGATTCATAGCCAGAGCTCTAGAAAATCCTTTTCCAACATCTGCACATTCATTTGGAGACTAGGAGTACATGGGGGAAAACAACAACAAATACCAACTCGAAGACACTTTAGGCAATGACGGCTATGCTTTCCCTTATGTGCTTCTTTCTTTCTTTTATCTTCAGTTACATAGTGCATCCCTTGTAATAGGTTGTTTCAACTATTCCCACGGCTTGTGTGAGACACTTAGTCTCTCTTTTATTCCGATGGATATGAAAGTAAAAATATTGCAATCTTGTTCAATCTTGTATATTAATTTCTTGCAAAAAGTAAATGAAGCCTTGTAAAGTAAATGAATCATTACAAGATGAATGAAGTAACACTATTTTCCTTCCATGCTATAATACTGAATAGAAAATTGAATGTTCTTTTAAACTAAAAACACATTGCAAATTAAATCTAAACCTCTCCTTCTTACATTCCAATAAATGCATTATTTAAGTAAAACATCAATAAAATGAACCCTTCACCTTAAAATGAGCCTCATTTGTTCAGCTCTACCAATTTGAGCTCTGTGGTAAAAATTTGGCAATAGTTTGAAGCATTGAAATGAAAACCAATCCTTTTATCATAGTTAATACTTGATAGTATTTACAAAGATGCCCTATTCACAAAAGGGACAGTTCAAAATTCACTATAAAATTTATCCATTCTAAACCAAAATAATCTTTAACTATATCATTTCTAGCTAATTAGATATCTAAACTTGAACTTGGTACAAGGTCTTTGTCAATCTTCATCAAAATCCACAAATTGAGTAAACCATCAAAAATATTGGACTGGAGCATAATTGTATAATATTTTCAGGAAATCATAGCCAACTTTGACATAGAAGTGGTGTATCCAATAGGTGTTTCCAAAAGGATCCATTGTAAAAGGAAAATACTCAATATCTAGATTCTGACACTGACCTAATTACTTGAGATGAGGGATCCATTCTCCAAGATGAGTCACCTCAAGAATTTCATCCAAACCCTTGAGTAAGCTTGCATCAAATATATATCTGGTCAGAGAGGCTACCATTTTCTTTGAAACCCTAAGGTCTAAAAGGGATGCCATGAATCATGTATGCTCTTTAGACACCAAAAAATCCTTCCCCAGAACCAAATGCATTGCCTTAAGAGTCAAATGACCACTATCAACTATCACATTCTTCAATCTCTGATCAATTATCTTCCCTCTAAATGAAAGTTAGATTTTTCTACTATGAAGAGAGATTGGCATCTCCATTGTTTAATATCTGAGTGTTTGATATTTTTTAGCCATTGAATAAACATAAATAAATAATGGGGTGGGATTTTCAAGTACTCTCAAATCATCATCCAGTGAGGTGAAGCAAGAAATAATATGTATATTCATTAATGCAAGTGGTTCCATGGAGAAACACACACTACAAACTAATAGCTGTATGAGTAGGGTGTCAATTAGATATCATTGTGAAGAGAGTGAGCAGAGGTTTAGGGGAAGAAGGGACAACAACCATCAATAAAAATCATACACAATAATATTGTAACTATGTATATGTCATGTGCGAGAGAATGTAAATCCAAAGAAATCAAGTTGTAATATCAAAATGGCATCCACAGTTTCATAAAACTCATTTTTTAGGTGTCACCTCCTTGGTGACAACTTACTTTAAAAAATATATATTAATATATAGTTTTATTTTACTAATTTAAAACCAAAAGTATCAATTTTTAAAATTTAATTAACATAAAAAATAGTACAATTCATCATTAATGCTATTAAATTAGAATAAATAATCAATTTAGAGTTAAGAGGAGATTTAATCTCTTTAACTAATTATCCGTAAAATAATTAAAAAACTAAAAACTAAATAACTAATTGAAACAAAAAAGTTTACACTATTAATATATTATCGATCTTGAAATTTTATTTGTTTTTATTTAGAACTATTTCATCCTTAGTCCTTTCCTTCGAAATATAAGCTAGTTTGTGAAAAAATGGGACATTTTAAAAGATATACAAATAGGTTTCTGCTTGAGTCAAAATCTTTTAAGAGTTAAGAATTAATTTTTTATTTGTATAAGAAAACTAAAATTTATTATAAAATTTTAAAATATTGTAATTTTTTTTTGAATTTGTAAATCTTTAAAATATTAATTATATATGTTTTATTTTAAGTAAAATGTAGTTATTTATATCAAATAATTTTCAGATTAAAAATAATAATCTAAATTAATCAAAACTATTTTGTTTAACAATTTTCAATTTAATCATCTAATATTGCTCATTCTAATCGATTTTATGTTTAAAAGATATACAAATACGTTTCCTACTCGAGTCAAAATCTTAAAAGTTAGATAATTACTTTTTTACGTGTATAAAGAAAACTAAACTTTATTATAAAATTTTAAAAATATTATAAGATTTTTTTTGAACTTGTAAAAAGTATAAATTTTAATGTGAAATCTCTAAAGTATTGATTAATATGTTTTATTTTAAGTAAAATGTAGTTATTTATATCAAATAATTTTTAGACTAAAAATAATAATCTAAATTAATCAAAAGTCTTTTGTTTAATTTTTTTTAATTTAATCATCTAATATTGCTCATTCTAATCGATTTTGTAGTTTTAATTTTCATCATAATCAATTAAATAAAATTATAATGTCTAAATCAATTCAATTCAAAGATAATTATTTTAAAAAGTTACATATCTTAATTAAAATCAACACACATAGTATAATAAACAAAAAAACACAATTCTCCAAACCAATCCAATGAATGTTTCTTACAATAATAAAGAAAATACACAATGATTTAAAAAATAAAATCATAATACAACATATATATAAGCCCTATTAATTGCAACAATGTGAATATTTTAGGATCTAACAAAGTTACCACCAAAAAATGGACGAGCGGGAGTTTGGGTGGGAGAAGCAGAATTTTGAATTTTTTAACAATGAAGCAGGCCGCGAAGGAGCACACTCTGAAGATTCGCAGGAAGAATTGGCACAAGATTCGAGTGGTAAGCAAGGTAAGGATGAATCTGAAGAGACTGGCCCCAAAAGAAATATTCAGGTGGACCCAAGGGGGAATGTTGTCCCGATTGATATTCCTACTGAATGTACTAAAAGACACAAGGTGGACAAAACCAAAAACTTGGTGGGGGTTGTTGGTGGGGATGGTGCTAAGCGAAAACTGTGGTCGTCTCTTTTTGGAGTCAAACCAAATGGTAAATCTATTTTCCCCCCAGTTTGCAACATTTATGAGCTGGCTAAGGGTAAGTTTTCCATTTCTATCCCATATCTGGTCATTGATCATAATATCTCTCTAATGGATAGAGTGTTGGTTGGAAAATTTATGGGCCCTAGACCAAATATTGAAATTGTCGGGACTTTTGTTAAAAAGAAGTGGAGAACTAATGCCCAAGTTCTTGTTTTTGGTCCTCCTAAGGACTATTTTTATTCTAAGTTCTCTAGTAAGGAGGATATTTTGGCTATGAGGAGTGGTGGCCCTTGGGTCATTGGAAATTCCTCCTTAGCTCTTAAGAAGTGGACCACAAAATTGAATTTTTGAAAATATTCCAATATGGGTGAGACTTCCTGGACTTCCTTTGGAATATTGGAATGAGAATGTCTTTAGTGGCCTGGCTAACTCTTTTGGTGAGCTCTTGTCAATAGACCTAATGACATCGGCTAGGAGAAGGCTTTTTTTTTGCTAGAATCTGTGTGGGTGTGTCCTAGAATGTTGATCTTACGTCATCCATTGAAATAAAATTGAAGCTGGGCACTTGGGTTCAAGCTATTGAGTTAAAAAAATTATTCCTTTTGCGTGCTTTAAATGTAGAAAATATGGGCACTAAGAAAAGAAATGTCTGCTTAATGCCAACAATACAAAGGAGAAGCCCCTGCCTAAACCGATGCTAGTTTGGACAAAGAAGTCTTAAGGGGATGGAAAAAAAAACAAAGAAAAACATGTTGGAGAGAAAGACAGTAAGATGTCTGAGGATCCTGTGGAAGCCCCTGAAAATAAAGATGATGTTGGAATTCAGGTTGGTCTGGAATTCCTTGAACCTTTAAACAAACAATTAGAGATCGTAACTGGAGGGAATGAGAATAATGAGGTTGGCTTGGAGGTTGTAGAGTGCGGCTTGGAGACTTAGGAGCCCCTTGACAAAAGGCCAGAGAACGAAACATGTGGGAAAAAGGATGAAGAGATTGGATTGGATGATATTCCTTCCTAGGGTTTTAATGTACCGAAAAAGGAAGGTATTCTTACGCTGGAGATAGGGATTTCCCCCTTGTTGGGTGGCGAGGGAGTTTTGAGCTAGGTTTCTACTCAGAATCCATAATCAATTGATTCTTTAGAGATAGTTAAGGATTCCTTGGTGGAATCAAGTCAGACTATGGTGAAATCAAGCGTGAACTTAACCCACAATATAAATGGTTTGATGGATACCCTTCCACTGGATCAAAAAGGACTTTCTGATAAGGATTGGGGGTTTGGAAAAGAGGAGGAAAGTCAAGAGGAAAATAATAGAGAAGATGCCAACTCTTATACTATGAAGAAGAAAAAGAAAAACCAACAACAAAGTACACTGAAAGGTGTCACTACTAGAATTAGAGCTAAGGTAGATTGTTGAGCCATAAAGGGTATTCAACGAAGAAGATTTACTTGATGGAACAAGGAGAATGGAATCCTTCAGGATATAGTGGTTGGTGTTTAGAAAACCATTCCCAAAATTTGCAATTTCTCCCTTGGTAAGATATGAAGATTATTTCATGGAATATTAGGGGGCTGAATAGCCTCCATAAGTAGGATGTTTTACATAAATTTTTTTAGGGATCACAAACCTGATATTTTACATGTCTAGGAATCTAAAATACCTAAAGAGAAAGTGGAAAATATTAAAATGTTTAAGTTTTGTGGGGTTTAAGGAAATAGTTTTGAAGGTGCCTCAAGGGGAATTGTCACCTTTTGAAATTTAAATTTTATAAAAGTTGATTTTTCGTTTGAAAGCTCTAATCATGCGGCCACCAGATTTACTCATATTAGAGATAATTTTAGTTGGATCATTTCTAACATCTATGCCCCCAATGGGAAAGGGGCTAGAAAGATCCTTTGGCAAGAGTTAGCAACCTTTCACAAGCAATTCATTAAGGAAAATTGGGTTGTAATGGGAGATTGTAATACCCCTCTTAAGGAAAGGTTAATATACAGAAAAACTCTTTATTCTTCTTCAACACCCCAGAGCCAAGGTAGAATAAGATTGCTAGAATTTTTGGATGTAGAGTGGATTCTTTACCGTCAATCTATCTTGGGTTGCCCTTGGGCCTGAAGCCTTCTGAATCTTTTTGGAATTCTTTGGTTGATAGATTCAACAAAAATCTTGTGGGTTGGATAGGAGCTCTTCTAATATTCAGCTTCTCAAAGCCACTCTTCAGAACTTTTCAATCTATGCTTTAAGTCTTTTTAAGATCCCCTCTAAATATGCAGAGGGTATTGAAAAAAATCAAAAATGATTTCTCTGGTCTAGTGTCGAAGAAAGGTAAAGAATGGCCCTTATTAATTGAGATTTTGTCTGTAGACCAAAAACGTTAAGAGGACTGGGTCTCAGATAGATTAGAACAATGAATAGATCTCTCCTAGCAAAGAAAATATGGAGAATTTTCTCGTCAAATGGAGAATGAAACAACATCTTAAAGAGAAAATATCTGGCTAATATTGGCTCTCTCAAAACTTTGCTCGAGTCTCCTTTCCTACCACGTGGTTTGGCTCTATGGAATGATATGATTAGAGGGAGGAACATTTTTGAATTGGGTGTAGGATGGAGCATTGAAAATGGGAATTTGGATAGGTTTTGGGAAGATAGATGGGTTATGAAGGATCCCTTAATCTCTTTTGACAGTTTCAAAGGATGGGCTGATACCTATAAGGCTAATTATGGGATCTTTGTTAAAGACTACTAGATAAATAGGGAATGGGTGAATCTAAGCTAGATCAGTTTGGACCTTGCTCCAATCCAATCCTCTCTAATGGCGGTTAGAATGCGTTCGAACCAGCAGGAGGATATTTTGGTTTGGACGACCAATCCTTCGGGTAGCTACTCATTTTCCTTAGCCATCTCTTTGTTGTCCTTTTCTCTTGGCCCCCCTCCCTTCTAGGCTAAACCTTGGATTAATCACCTGACCCCTAAGGTCAATATTTTATTTTGGATTCTCCTCCAGAATAAGGTGCTCACAGTGGATAATCTCTGTAAGCGGGGTTTTTAGATCCCTAATCGTTGCTACCTTTGTAAGGGAAAAGAGAAAACTACTAACCATTTATTCCTACATTGTCCATATGTAACTTCTATTTGGGGTAGGTTTTATTCTCTCTAGAACATTTCGTGGGTGTCTCCCGGTTCTATCAAAGATCAATTTATTTAGTGGACGGCTCCCTCCTTGAATCCTTATATCTGCAAATTATGGTCCCTAACTTTCCCTTATATAGTCTGGGGAGTGTGGAAGGAGTGAAATAATAAAATCTTCAAGGACAAGGAAATTCTGGAGAATATTGTATTTGATAAAATTTATAGGCTAATTGTGGAAAACTTCAACATTTTCCCTTTTCAAGAGAACATGTTGGAGCCTGTGGTCTACTCGATTTATGACCTCAAGATGGCTAAAGACTGGGAAATCAAAAGAGATGTGTCCAAAGCCTCTAAACTTACAAAAAAGAATTGTGAAGGTGTCATTTGGTATCATCCTCCTAGGGGTTGGATAAAATCCAATTTTTATGGGGTGGCGAAAGGGAATAAGGGGAAGGCAGGGAGTGGGGGTGTGATAAGAGATAATAATAGCATGTTTATTATTGCAGTGGCTATTTCATTGGGCATACAAACTAATCATTTAGCTAAAGTCATTAGAGCTTTCCAGGTCATTGACATGGTGAGTAGAATGAACTTTAAAAACATATGGATTGAGGGTGAATCTAAAAATATCATTGATTGTCTCCTAGGAAAGTCCCCCCCTTCATGGACCATTAAATATTGGATAGATGAAGCTAGGCCACTTTAGCTAGATTTGACAGAGTGAAAATTTCCCATGTCTATAGGGAAGCTAATAGTGTGGCCAACTATTTTACTAATGAGGAGATTAAACATAATGGAAAAGTAACGTGGAAAAATTGTAATGAATTGGATGCTGACGTCAAAGCTTTAATCAGCTATGATATCACCCATGGGAGAGATGTTGCATTTAATGATGATTAAAAATAATGAAGCCAAGTATCGAGACATCATTTGATATTTTGGAAAAGTCATATTAATTTTGATAGATGGTAAGGGTAGGTATATTGTGTGGGTGCATTGGGTATGTTGTGGGCTCTCTGGTCTATTATTTCATGGTGTGAGCTACTGAAACAAGATAATTGTGACCATGGGAGGAAGAAAAAAAAGGGTGGAGCCGACCAGCTGCATGAAGAACAAGAAAAACTTGAAGGTTTAGAAGAAAATTGAGTGAGGATGGCTTCAACCTTTCATTGATAAGCTTCATGGCCTTGGCCCTAAGGTCACTGAGTATTTTGCTAAACATTGGAATAATGGTGATATAATTCTCTCAGGGAGGAAGGCTACGGTGGATGAAGCTCTTATTCGGGAAATCACAGGTCTTTCTACTAATGGAGTGAAGTTTTATCATGATAGCAAGTTCTCAGATGAAGCTATAATTAGTTTCCCTAAGTTTGACCTAAGGAAAGAAAGAAGCTGGTCAAAGTCTCTAATAGTTACTTCGATGCTGTGAAGATCAAGAAGATTTGGAGGGAGGTGCTCAAGATTCTTATGGAGTACATTACGCTGGATGATAGATTTATCAGAGTCTACGACTACCATTTCATCCTCCTCAATCATTTTTGACATAAGGTAAGGGTCTCTTTTCCTCATTACCTACTATGTTCCATGAATAATAGTATTGAGGAATATAGAAAAAACCCTAAGAAGAATCTGATCCTACATGTTGGCCTTTTGTGGCTTATCCATGAGTACTTTAAAAATATGTCGGCCTTGTCTAACCCTCTTTCGACTTTGGCCTCAAAAGGATATGATACCGAGTCTAGCTCATCCGAGGGAAAAGAGGACTAAGACCCTAAGTGGGATGAGGTAGACACTCCCCCTCCCAGTAAGAAAAAAAGAATACCCCTCTGGCTAAAACCTTGAATAAAAAAGTTAGCCCGGTGAATACCCCTATTGGTACTTCTTAGGTGGAGAATGTCATGACAAAGGAGCCCCTTATTAATAAGTTGTTTTCCTATTCAAGGGATTCTCTGAATGAGAACTCTATTGACCCCAAAGATAATGAGGATTCCTTAGCCTATTTTCATACCACTGACAAAGATAAAAGATCCAATTCCCCTGGTGACCTTAACCCTAATGACCACTATTTCAAGCCTGATAGGGAATTTCCTGAAGATATTTTGGCAATGAACAGAAATGGTGCAGTTGACTATTTCAAAATTTTGAAATAGGCTTTCCATGAGATAAATGACATCAATTTAAAAAATAGGGCACTCACTAGCAAGCTAGAGGTGTTGGAAGCTAAAGTAGCTTTTCAAAACTCTGCGGAGGTCTTATGGACTGTGGAAGAGAAGATGGCAATGGATTAATGCTTTCAAAGAGCAGTTGAACGCATAGACAATTTGAAGAAGGACAACGAGAACAAGGTCAAATACCTAGAAAAGAAAATTGGTAAGATTAGGGATACTATGAAAACCATCATTGAGCATAACCACAGATTTTTCAAACACAACACCACTATCTTGAGTGCTTTGGTGGAGAAAATGGAAAACACTCAGTAGGGGTCGTTGATTGTGGATCTGGAAGTTGATAAGAATAAAAGTAAGCAAGAGGATTTTGGCCCTTCGAAGAGAACCAAAGCCAAGCTGAAAAGAAAAGTGGATTCTTTGCCTCTAGAGACTTAAGACCTGAAGAAGGTGACCCAGGAAATGTGCAACCTAGAAGCTGAAGTTGCTGAGACTTTAAAGTCTCTTGGTTAGTTTAGGTTGTGTTTTTTGTTGTTGGCTTCTTACTGACCTTTTGCTGGTTTTTGGTTGGTGGTTGTTGTCCTTTTTTCCTTTGTGTTGTTTCACAACCTTCCTATCTTTGGGTAGTCTGATGGTTTATTTTTATATGGCATTTAAACTCTATGGTTTTGAGTCCCTGTAAAACCTGTTTTTTCCTCTATCAAAAACAATGCGAATATTTTAACTTCTTATTAAAACTATTTTAAGAAAATACATGCTAAATTTATTTATTCAATCACACCAAACATACAATGCTAGTTGTATGAAAATAAGCTAAGCATATTTTAACCAAAGGAATGAATAATAAAATAAGAGTTTATTTACATAGAATGACTAATTTATTAAGTTTATTTGTACTCTAAACCAAAAATCTCTTAGTGACTAATTATTTAGATTCATTGATAGTATATAATGACTAAGATATTATAAATAACAAATTATTATATAGATCTACACGTTATATCATTTTTAGTCAATGTTAACACCACTTGTCCACTTTCAACCTTGAATGCCTCTCCATCTTTATCCTTGACCCCTTCATTATACATTTTGAGAGAATTTTTCTTGTCTAATTATAGAAAATGAGCACCATTAGGGAAGACATCACATACTATTCTCGACATTCATGCCTCATAATCCAATGATTTAAATCTTACATGTTTTGTTACCTTCTTTTTATAAGATTGGTTTTGTGTAGTAAACCTTTTCACTTGATAGCATACAATGACTAAGATATTACAAATGGAAAATTATTATATAGATCTACATGTTATATCATTTTTAGTTAATGTTAACACCACTTGTCCACTTTCAACACTAAATTCCTCTCCATCTTTATCCTTGACCCCTTCATTATACATTTTGAGAGAATTTTTCTCGCCTAATAATATAAATGAGCTCCATTAAGGAAGACATCACATACTTTTCTCGACATTTATGCCTCATAATGTAATGATTTAAATATTACACGTTTGTTACCTTATTTTTATAAGATTAATTTTGTGTAATAAACCTTTTCACTTGATAGCATATAATGACTACGATATTACAAATAGAAAATTATTATATAGATCTACATGTTATATAATTTTTAGTCAATGTTAACACAAATTGTCCACTTTTAACCTTGAATGCCTCTCCATCTTTATCCTTTCCCCCTTCATTATATAGTTTGAGATTAAAAAAAAATCCTAATTATATAAAATGAGCCCCATTAAGGAAGAAATCACATAATTTTCTTGACATTCATGCCTCATAATCTAATGATTTAAATCTTACACGTTTTGTTACCTTCTTTTTATAAGATTGTTTTTTTGTAGTAAACCTTTTCACTTATAATAGTTAGATGTGAGCTTCCTCCAATCATATATTTTCCACTTGGTTCATAATTATATTTTATAATACTTCAATAAAATTTTGTGAAAAAACTTTAAGATGTTATTCAAAACATATATAAAAATTATTAAACAAGTAAAAATATGATATTATCTATATTCCCCTTTAAGAACATAAGAATATTTTTCATACTATTTATTACTTACATTAAAAAGAGTTTGTCTTAATTAAGTAAAATAGCTTAGCATATAAATTTTTCTATTTGATTAGAATAAAATTTAGGTGGAAAATATAATATAAATTTAATCACTTCAATTTTGTGATGCTAATATTCAAAACATATATAAAAATTATTAAACAAGTAAAAATATGATATTATCTATATTCCCCCTTAAGAACATAAGAATATTTTTCATACTATTTATTACTTACATTAAAAAGAGTTTGTCTTAATTAAGTAAAATAGCTTAGCATATAAATTTTTCTATTTGATTAGAATAAAATCTGGGTGGAAAATATAATATAAATTTAATCACTTCAATTTTGTGATGCTAATATTCAAAACATATATAAAAATTATTAAACAAATAAAAATGTGATATTATCTATATTCCCCTTAAGAACATAAGAAATTATTTCATACTATTTATTACTTACATTAAAAAGAGTTTGTCTTAATTAAGTAAAATAGCTTAGCATATAAATTTTTCTATTTGATTAGAATAAAATCTGGGTGAAAAATATAATATAAATTTAAACACTTCAATTTTGTGATGCTAAATTTTATAAGAAAACCACAATAAAAATTAATATTTTGAAAATTGTATTATAAATAATCAAAAAGTATGCAATAATTTTTAACAATAGAACACATAATTACACATTTTATTCAATTATAAATTATAAATTTTTTACCTTGTATCCATATTGCACTAGGAATTATGTTACACTACTATTGAAGCATGCAAAACATTTCTTGGAAGCTAATATGAATCTTTGTGTTCCCTAGGAGAATTTAAAAAATATATTAATAAGTTTATTATTTGAGTCAAAATAGTAAGAGTTAGAAAATTAAATACAATTTAGTATCAAATTTAAAATAATAATATTTTTTGAATAAATGTACAAATTTTAATGTGAAATATTTAAAATATTAATTATATATATTTTATTTGAATAAAATGTATTTGTTGTATTTAGAAGAATATAATTATAATTATATTCAATAATTTTTAGATTGAAAATATTGATTTATAAATTAATCAATTGAATTATGTATTATATTCAAGAACGTTCAATTTTATTATTTAATTTACTCAATATAATCTTTTTTCTATCCTTCATCATAATCAATTAAATAAATTTATAATTCTCAAAACAAATATTATCAATTTCACAAGTTACATATTATTGTCAAAATCAACAAAAATAACATAGTAAATAAAAAATCACAACTCTCCAAATCAATCCAATAATATTTATTGCAATAATAAAAAAATGTATAATGATCTCAAAAATAAATCATGATAAATAAAATAATACAACATATATACTTGCTTTATAAATTCTAACAATTTTATTATCTTATTATCTTAGTTTCTTATTGAAACTATTTTAAAGAAACAATTATGCTAAATGTGTTTATTGAATTAGACCAAACAAACACTATTTATATGAAAATAAGATAAACTTCCTTCAAGAAGAGGAATGGCTATAAAATAAGAACTTATTTACATAGAGCCACCATTTTTTTCTTTAAACAAAATAGATTTTGGTGACTAATTAAGTGGATACTTTGACAGCTTATAACAACTAAGGTATTACAAGAAACTTATTATTATATAGATTTGCATGTCATATTAGAAGCAATGTTTGAAGGGTACACATTTTAATGCTCCAGCAAGTTTTGTCAATATTAACACTTCTTTTCCGTCTGCAACTTTGAATGCCTCTCCATTACTATATTTGGCCCCTTCTTTATATGTTTTGAGAGAACTTTTCATGCCTGATTGTATAAAATGAGCACCATTAAGGAACACATCACGTATTGATCTCCAATCCCATGCATCACATTCTGAAGATTTACAACCTACACGTACTGTTACCATCTTTTTATAAGACTCTTTTGGTGCAACAAACATATTTCCTTCACTGATAATGGTTGGATGTGAGCTTCCTCCAATCGCATATTTTCCCCATGGTTCATAGTTATTATTAGCTACATGAATATGTCCAAATCTAGCCCTGTAAAATATAAATTATATTATATTAATATTACAAATCCACAACATTTGAAATTTTGAGAGAGTAGTATTTTTTCATTGTTAAACATAAAAATATTTTTCATTTAAACAAAATATATTTTTTTAAATTAAAAAAATATTTTTTATAAATAAACTTTTGCAAAAAAAAACTCACATTCTATTTGATATATACAAAACCATTAAAACACAAATAAAAATATGAAATTATTTAAATTTTCTCTTGAAAACAAGAATAATGATTTTCATTCTATTTATTATTTAATTAAAAAGAGTTAGCTCTAACTAAGTAAACTAACTCATAATATGTATTCTATTCAATTAAAATAAACTATTAAATGGAAAATTAAAATAAGTTAAAACAATTCAATTTCATGATACTAACTCTTTCAAGACATTTAGAATCCTCAATAATTTAAGAATATGAGAGAGAGATTAATATTAATAAACAATAGAAAACGGATGACAACTTGAAAGTTAATATTATGAATAACTAAGAGTATCAAAAAGTTTGCATTAATTTCTAACAATAATAAAATGAGGACACATGATTGACACATGATTGCAGAAATTTTATTCAATTATAATAAAAGATTTTTACCTTGGAAGTCGTTGCACACAATTAGGTCCAAACCGATTGAATGCAACTGTGACTTTCATCATTCTATCGCCTTGATAAGAATCACTATGCCCTAACAACATCACCTATTCAATGTCCAATTATGATTAATAATTTAAATAAATATAAAAAACAATTAAAAAGACATTATATTTCCACAATCCATAATTAATTACATAAAACCAAGAAAGCTTGCTTACTTCATCATGGTCGAAGAAATGGTTATTGGAAACCGTAACTGCAGTAGAAGCAAGCGTGACGTCGACGAGGCCGTCACTGCCCTTAGAGAGAGTATTATGGTCGATCCAAATATGTTTGGACGTGCGCACAGTAATGGCGTCTCCATCTTGAGGATGAACAGGCTCAACCCCAAAAGACTCGCTTATCAAGACATTCCCATAAACACTTGTTTGACAGCCGTGCATATGCAAACCATGGATAATAACATTGCTCACTTCCTGAATAAACAGACAAGGCCCACCATAGCCAATATGAACTTCTGCTCCCCTGCCGTCAATAGTCTTATGCCCGGCAATGAAGAGAGGCATACGGAGCTTTATATTAAGATCCCCAGCGAATGTTATCCACAGAGGGCTTTTTCGGGTTGCTCCGTAGCGTAGAGTTCCTGGTGCAGGATTCACAGGGTCGTCATCTGGGCTTGTAACAGTATAAATAGATCCTCCCTTGCCTCCCGTGGCCCACTTTCCGAAGCCCACAGCGCAGTCTGCAAGCTTCATTCTGTTTTTGTGCCAGTTTGGATCTCCTCTCCAGCAGCTATCTATGGGATTATCACTTTCAGAAGAAACACAAGATATGACTACAGAAAGTAAAACCAGTAATGCTAGTAAGGAAGGGGAAGCCATCTTAGGGACCAAAATGTAAAATTTCATTTTCTACGGCAGATCAACTGCATTGTTGAGTAGCCTGATAATCTTTGCGGGGTTTTATAGATACCATTCTTCTGTACTGTATTCTTTTTCAGTTGGAGTGGCGTGCTCGTATTCTATGTCTTTGTTTGTTTGTTGCCTATTCTTTCTCAGGGAAGAACACATTTCAAATGCATGTGACCGTTGAAGCTAATTTACTGCAAAACAATGGTGACGTGCGTGTATGATTTGGATTACAGATATGACGAGTGGCACGACTGTGATCTTGTTTAGAATGATATGAGATCATAGCAAATACAATGCTGTTTGGTCTGTGATGAAAATTTTTATACTTTTGGCGATCTAACTGGAACACATGTTCGTTATAAAACGTCGAATCCGTTTTGGTGGTTATTGAGAGGGAATTGAGTTTCTGTTTGCGCAATAAAATGCGCTGCCATTTAGTAAGTTTCTATTAGATGGAAAAGTGAAGTATTTCAATAAAGACATATTGTTTAAATATTACGATTAATATATTTTAATTAATGATAATTGTTTAAAAAACTCTGAAGAAATTTAAAAAAATTAGTAAGTTATTTTAAAAATTTCTATGTTTATTTTGAGGGAATTAAGTTTGTGTTTGGGTTGTCATTTAATAAGTTTTTTGGTATTAAGGGTTTATGATCAATTTCTTTTTTTCACGTCACTTGATACGTCTATTTTGGTGTTGAGAAGATATACAACTATAATGATAAAAATTGCGCTATCCACAATAGAGCATCTTAATTACCCTATATAAGTGTATACATATAATAATAGTTCAAATAATGGGAATGACTAATGTAGACATGTAAAATTTACCTAACATCTATCACACACTTTAAATGACATTTTTGCATCATCAACATCATTATCATCAAAGATCATTGCATTTCACATCAAAAACATCAAAAACCCTATTTCCCTTATTAATTGAATAATATGACATTATTTAATTAATTCACTTTTTGATCATTTTTTATTAATTAAATAAATTTTATTTATTTAATAAAATCTTAAAACTCTATTTCTACTATTAATTGAATAATACAACATTATTTAATTAATTCACATTTTATCATTTTTTGATTAATTAAATAAATTACATTTATTTAATAAAGTCTTAATATAACTTTACTTCGTCCCGATTAATTAAATAATGCCAATTATTTAATTACGCCACTAATTCACTTTATTCCCCTAAGTCAATTGAATTATTAAAATCATAATAATTTAATTAACTCACTTTCCCTCCAAATTTGAATAGTTTGAATAAACTATTCAAAACCTTATCAAAAATCAAATCAAACTAATGTGACTTTGTTTGCAAAAGTCAAACTTGATTTGCGCGTTCAACTCGAAAAAGAATTAATTAATTAATCATTCTCAATTAGGGAAAACTTTAGTGGCGAATCTTCACCAATTGGCGAATAATAGAAATCGGGACCTCCAAAAATGGCAAATAGTGCAAGCTAAAAAGGAGACTGAATCGCCAGGTTTTTACAAAAAAAATAATTTGTCTCAATTAATTCGCCATAAAAACAACACGTCATTGGAAATTATTCGCGAGTAGTTTATAACATAATTAAAAATATTAATTATATTCGCCAGTAATATTATATTCCTTTGATCAATTTTGGGGTAATATCGCCACTAATAATAAAATACTATTTAATTTTAGGGATACTTTAGCAGCTTAGCCTTGAATATGCATTTTATCTATTGCCATTGATCAGATTTTTAATCAAATGGCTGTGATTTGATTCTGCGACCTAATATGCATGTGCTTTTTCAAAGGCTTGCTGAGGCCTGAAATTTGTTTTGGGCCACACAATTAAATCTAATTGTGTGGTCCAAAACAAATTTCTGGCCTCAAGAAGCCTTTTAAAAGGCACATGTGTATTAGGTCGCGGAATTAACTCATAGCCATCAGATTAAATAGCTAATCGATGGTAACTTTTTCAATTTTCATTCAGTCCACATGTTTATTAGGTCATGGAATTAACTCATAGCCATCCGATTAAATAGCTAATCGATGGTAACTTTTTCAGTTTTCATTCAATCTTATTTTTAAAGTGATATTTTGAAAAAATGCTTAATTTGTGTGTGCTCCAATGCGTTGCCCCCTCGACCCCCACAAAGGGGCTCTGCCCCCTTTACCCCTGCAAGGGGCGCTACCCCTTGACCCCGTTGTGGCTGCCGCCCTTGGGCCCCTACTTCAATATTACAAAAAATAAAAATATATGGGGGAACTGCGCCGATCAACTATGCAAAATTTTAAAGGAGAGATTAGCCATTGTAATTAATCTTTTTAGTGATTATTCGCTAGGATTTGCCAATGTCATTATTATTTTTACCACTTATTCATTAAGATTCGCCAAGATTTTACAACTTTTTTTAATAATGTGTATAGATTCACCGAGAAAATTAATAGTTTTTTCAAAAAATAAGGAAGGATTCGCCCAGATTTTACACCTTCACCGAGCGGGGAGTTTCTTAAAGTTATCCTTGTTCTCAATCACTTTTCTTGTTGAGAAAATTATGAATCACTAATTGCTCAATCTAATTCTTGACTAATCAATCTATATTCTTGACTACTCAATCTATTCTTGATTGGTCAATCTAATTCTTGACTGATCAATCTATATCCCTGACTGATCAATCTATTCCTCAATGAAACTAATTACGTAATCTATTTGCACAAATTATGGCCATCTAAATTCTCTCAACATCTTTCGACCATCAATCAAGATATTCTACTATGCGATCCTGATCATCCATTTCAAATCACAATTTCTCTATAACAAACCTCTTTCCTCACAAAAAAGGATTGAAGAATCAACCTAATTTGCACAAAAAAGTACAATCAAGATTCAAATAACCATTGAAAAACCTTCAACACATCTTTCAATCAACAAACACATCATTCTTCATATCTCTCACATGCAACAAAGGAGGCTTCACAGTATTATCAACAACCCAACATCTTGTGAATACACTTTAACACAAGATGGTAAAATTGTATTGTTTTGAGTTTATATTTATTGTATTCTTTCAATAACATTCTTGAATTCATTAGCTTTATAGTTTCATTTTGTGAGTGAAGGAATAGATCTAGATTTATTTTTTTGATTAAATTAGTTTCTATTTCATTGCAATTATCTTATTTACACTCGCAGATCTTCCCCTTCACACATTTTGGCATGCTTGGTGGGACCATGGTCCTCAACACTAACGATTTCGTGAGCTAATTTTGAAGTTACAAGTCCTAGAAGTTCTTTGGAAAAATCTTCACACAGAGGTTCCAAAAAATTTTGGCACTTGATTTCACAGATCTAGCACACTTGACTTTGTTTCTTGTTCTTTTGACATTTCTTTGTGCTTTTGTCTTATTATAGAGGAGAGTTCTGAATTTGTTTAGCACCTTTGTCTTCTAATAGAGGCTGCACTTGACTGTGTTTCTCTCACTTTTTCTCTGTCAGGCTTTTGTCTGAAAGCTGAATGTTAAATTTCAATTTATGACATTAACAATTGTTCGATTTGGGTGTTTGACAGGTACTAATGTGTTTTTTTGTAGGATTTGTACAAGCATAATTGATTTTTATCCACAAATGACTAGAACATTTGTTAGAGGGAGGACAAATGGTCAAAGAAGCTTTCATCTTTTAATCTTTTTAAATTAGAAATATTTCATTTTGGTGCTTAAAAAGAACCCTACAAACAATAAATTTTAATTTAAGTGATCTAAAATGAACTCTTTCCAAGCTTTCATAGATAAAAAATGCTTCAATTTATTTCATAAAAAGAACCCCACAAACAAACACTTTAGTTTGGGTGCTCTAAAAATGAACACTTTCAAAGCTTTCTAGATTAGAAAAAGCTTCGATTTGGTGCATAAAAAAAACAACACAAACAAACAATTCAATTGGTGCTTTAAAAATAATTTAAGCTTTCAAATTGATACTTTGAATGTTTGATATTCTTTGCGTTGACCAAACAATTTCCTTTATTGACAAACACTCAAATTCATTTTGTTGACCAAGTAAGACTAAGATCTAGGAACACTCAAATTTTGGGCTTAAAAATGAACAAATCATTCTTCGTTTTGCACCTTTTCCATCTCATCGAACGATATCCAAAACACTTCCATTAGGTGCTTTTAAGAAAATAACTCCTATCTTGTACACGCTTGAATTCATTTCATATTGGATAAAACCACTCGAGGTGCTTAGAAATAGCATTTCAATAGAGTGTATACTATGTCTTTTGTGTGTAGTAAAACTAAAAGTTTCTATCCTTTCTCCTCATGTCCTTGTTGGCGATCTTGGGTGATGAAAAATTGTTTTTAGTTTTACACTTGTTGCATTTGGGGGATTTCTTTGAGACACATCCCATGCCGAAGAACTCATTGCAAGGTCTTGAAGCATGTTGATCGGCGGGCTATATCAAAGGTTGTGAAATCATAAGAAAGTAGCTTCAAGTGGTGCCGACAATAGACTACACCTAATTCCATGCCTTAAGTGGAACAAGAATGGTTAAAGAGCCTCAAGTGGCTAGTAGGTGAGTGTTAGATTTTTGCATTCAAAGTTATGACTAAGAACCGATTGTGTAGAAGCTACCTCTTTATCAAAAACATGCTCTAAAGTGGTGCATCAGAATTTACTTTCAAGAAGTTACTTACTAAGTCTGACTTATGGTTGAGCGTATAAAGCCTCTCCATTCATTGCCTGTAAAATCATCCCTTCAGGGCATGAGGTAATCCCACCTAGGAAGAAGTGCCTATCCCTAGGGTGTACTTATTTTTCATGGAAATTTTCCAAATTTGTTCAAACATCAAAAACTATGCTTTAATTTTAAATGAACATATCAAAACAAACACTAAACATGACGGTTGTATCACAAATCCTTTGACTTAGTATATGATTTTAAGAGAAGCCCTATATTTGCACTCCTTAAGGAACTCCTTAACGATTTCTCAATATTGAAGCTCTAATTTCAAGCTACATTAGCTTAAATTAAGCATGGAAAACTATGGCTTGGGTATTGCGATTGCACAACTTAAAGCCATAGACATATAGGTCACACAAGTATATGCTTTTTGAGTCAGTCAAAAAAATGTTGTATCACTTGCCACATCTGGAGCAGATCAAAACATCTAAAAAATGCAAGAAAAATATCAACACTCCTATCAAAATATTGAAGTTGGAAAAAAAAAATTGAACAAAGGTTGCACTTGCTACCGATTTTTCCACACTTGACCAAAACTTGGTCGCACTTGCCAAAAAAATCTCGCTTTTTCTCTTTGTTCCATGAATAGCCATTGATGAAAATCTGTGGCATTTGAAAAAACCACCACACCTATTGTAAAACTAGCGCACTTGCTCTTTTTATGCTGCACTTGCCAAATATTTCCTAGCACACTTGACTAAAATCTACTCGCAATTGCCAAGAAAACTAGCTTTTGACTGAGTAATTACCTCATTGGAAAAATACATACAAAGGCCACACTTGACATTTTAGCTCACACTTGCTTCTCAAAATCTAGCACACTTGAAAAAATTTAAGTCAGTTGATAAAAATGGCTACTATTGCTCATAATTTGTCGCTTCTGCTCAATACTTATTACTTTTACTCTATCCTGCTAAAAATCAAAAAGATGATCCAAAGCTGGTTATAGGGCCTTTGTTGAAACAAAACAATTGGAAAACTAGATAGGTCATATAGTCTTTCATCTACTCTCAACATTCAATCCTACTTTTGGAAATTAGAATCAAAACAAACTTGGATTATTCCCTTGCCCACACTTCTACGATATCAACAATTACTTGAACCTCAAGGTTAGTTCAAGTAAGATTTTCCACAACATATCCTCTAGAAGAAGAAGCGAGATATCAATCCAGGCTTTCTCGCATTTTGAGTTCCAAGAATAGTGTCACCCCAAAACAACACGTAAACCTCAGGGTCTTGAGCTTCATAACAACCATATCAAAACATCAACACTTTCACCATATGACCATTTGGCGATTGTTGCTCCCGTTCAACAATCGAACCTTATAATCCTACAACCAATTCTCACACACATTGGAGGTGAAGATATCATTAGCAGTTAAGGACCTTCATATTTGAGAAGAATGAAACACCAAACCAATGGATAAATGCAACAAACATCTTAGATAAAGAGGAAGAGAAAGCAGATCTAGCAACTAGAAGACCCATGTTACCATTGCCTACGTGGCAATAGGTATCCATCCTTCATGATCTCTAGCAAGAGAAAAATCCTTAAGCGGAAATCCATATTTTGACTTTGAAAGAACCGTCCTAGTCTAAAGTTTGCCAAAGGGAACATCTTGAGAACCTATCACAACCATGACAATTGACTAAGAAATTTCTATTTGTGATTTTCAATGGGTGAACCAGACTTGAATACTCAATAGAAAACCTATCCTTCATGATCTTTGGAAAGAGAAAAATCCTTAAGTAGAAATCCATATTCCAACTTTCAAAAACCATCCTAGTCTAAAGTTTTCCAATCGGCACATCTTGAGAAATTACCGCAATTGTGAAAATCAACTAAGCCATTTCTATTAACACTTTGCAAGGGGCCAACCTTTTCCATAGCTAGGAGTCATGAACATGTTCACAAAATCGTGGTAGTTTTTTATGACAACTATGAGATCACAACATATGAAGAACATGGAAGCAAACAAAAATAACACCATCCCACCAAAAAACACCATGAACGATGAAGGTGGTCCATGGGACTATAGGCTAAGTGACCTTGAAACACCCCAAAAGAGACCCGTGTACAGAGAAAAATTCAGTGAGGAAGAGTTAAACCATAAAAATACAAGAAGTGATAGAATAATCCAGCTAGGACCCAAAAGGAGTGGTCATAGAAGAGGCGGATACTAAGGAGGAAAATGATGAAGAAATATGTCAACAGTATCAATGCTTGGTCCATCCCAGTACATACCACAAATCAACAATCCTCCACCAGGGCAATATGTACCTCAAGAAACTTTGTATGTTGACCCTTCCCAAAACACATAGTACCACCAACAAGGTGGACCACAGGGTCCCCTTCCCAATCAACTATACCATCAACAAGGTGGACCACAGGGTCCCCTTCCCAATCAGCTATACCATCAACAAGATGGACCACAAGGTCCCCTTCCCAATTAGTAGTACCATAAACAAGGTGGACCATAGGGTCCCCTTCCAAATCAATACCATCAACAAGGTGGGCTATAGGGTCCTCTTCCAAATTAGTACCAACAACAGTGTGTGCCACATGGTACCCTTCCTAGTTTGTCACAGCAACAAGGTAACCTGCCAACACACCATCAGGGAAACCTTCAATATAGTTTTCTCCAACAAAAAGGTGTGCCATTGGGTACCCTTACAAATCAATACCATCAACAAGTTGGGCCATAGGGTCCTCTTCCATATCAGTACCAACAACAGGGTGTGCCATATGGTACCCTTCCTAGTTTTTCACATCAACAAGGTAACCTGCCAACACACCATCAAGGAAACCTTCAGTCTAGTTTTCTCCAACAAAGAGGTGTGCCATAGGGTACCCTTCCAATTTTATCCCATCAACAAGGTAACCCACCAATGCACCATCAAGGATACCTTCATTATAGTTCTCCCCAACAACAAGGTGTCTTGCATGGTACCCTTCCTAGTTCATCACATCAACAAGGTAACCCACCAATGCATTATCAAGGAAACCTTTAGTATAGCTCACCCCAACAAAAAGGTGTGCAATAGGGTACCCTTCCTAGTTCATCGCATCAACAAGGTAACCCACCAATGATGGTAATAGTTCTTGGTGCAGGATTCATAGGGTCGTCATCTGGGCTTGTAACAGTATAAATAGATCCTCCCTTACCTCCCGTGGCCCACTTTCTGAATCCCACAGTGTAGTCTGCAAGCTTCATTGTGTTTTTATGACAGTTTGGATCTCCTCTCTAGCAGCTATCTATGGGATTATCACATTCAGAAGAAACACAAGATATGGTTATAGAAAGTAAAACCAGTAATTCTAGTAAGCAAGGGGCAGCCATCTTAGGGAACAAAATGTAAGATTTCATTTTCTACGATAGATCAACTGCATTTTTGGGTTGCCTGATAATCTTTGTGGGGTTTTATAGACACCATTCTCCTCTACTGTATTCTTTTTCAGTTGGAGTGTTGTGCTCGCATTACATGTCTTTGTTTGTTTGTTGCCTATTCTTTCTTAGGGAAGAACACATTTCAAAGGCATGTGACCGTTGAAGCTGATTTACTGCAACACAGTGGTGACGTGCGTGTATGATTTGGATTACAAATATGGCAAGTTGCATGAATCTGATCTTGTTTAGAATGATATGAGATCATAGCAAATACAATGTCATTTGGTCTGTGATGAAAATTTTAATACTTTTAGCAATCTAACTGGAACACATGTTCGTTATAGAACGTCGAATCCGTTTTGGTGGTTATTGAGAGGGAATTGAATTTATGTTTGTGCAATAAAATGCGCTACCATTTAGTAAGTTTCTATTAGATGGAAAAGTGAAGTATTTCAATAAAGACATATTGTTTAAATATTACAATTAATATATTTTAATTAATGATAATTGTTTAAAAAATTCTAAAGAGATTAAAAAAAATCAGTAAGTTATTTTTTAAATATCTATGTTTATTTTGAGGGAATTGAGTTTGTGTTTGTGTTGTCATTTAATAAGTTTTTTGGTATTAAGGATTTAAGATCAGATTTTTTTTTTTCACGCCACTTCATACGTCTATTTTGGTGTTGAGAAGATATACAACTATAATGATAAAAAATGCGCTATCCATAATAGAGCATCTTAATTACCCTAATAACCGTATACAGATAATAATAGTCCAAATAATGGGAATGACTAATGTAGAAATGTAAAATTGACCTAACACCTATGGCACACTTTCAATGACATTTTCGTATCATCGACATCATTATCATCGAATATCATTGCATTCCACATTAAAGACATCAAAACCTTAATTTCTCCTATTAATTGAATAATGCAACATTATTTAATTAATTCACATTTTCATCATTTTTGACTAATTAAATAAATTTGGTTTATTGAATAAAGTCCTAAAACCCTACTTTTGCTATTAATTGAATAATACAACATTATTTAATTAATTCATGTTTTATCATTTTTTGACTAATTAAATAAATTATATCTATTTAATAAAGTCCTAATCTAACTTTATTTTGTCTTGATTAATTAAATAAAGTCAATTATTTAATAAAGTCACTAATTCACTTTATTCCCCTAAGTTGATTGAATTATTAAAATCATAATAATTTAGTTAACTCACTTTCCCTCCAAATTTGAATAAACTATTCAAAATATTATCAAAAATCAAATCAAACTAATGCAACTTTGTTTGTAAAAGTCAAAATTAATTTGCGCATTCAACTCCAAAAAGAATTAATTAATTAATTATTCTCAACCACTTTCCTGATTGAAAAAATTACAAATCACTGATTGCTCAATCTAATTCCTGAATAATCAATCTATATTCCTGACTGATCAATCTATTCCTGACTGATCAATCTAATTCCCGACTAATCAATCTATATCCCTAACCGAAAAATCTATTCTTCAATTACACTAATTACGTAATCTATTTGCATAGATTATTCCCTTCTAAATCCTCTCAACATCTTTCAACCGTTGATCAAGATATTCTACTTCACGATCCTTATCGTTCATTTCAAATCACAATTTATATATAACAAACCTCTTTCCTCACAAAAAAGGATCGAAGAATCAACCTATTTTACACAATGAATTACTGTTGAGATTCGAATCACCATTGACAAACCTTCAACACATCTCTTTGATCAACACACACATTGTTTCTCAAAGCTCATGTACGCAACAATGGATGCTTCACAATGATATGAACAACCCAACATCTTGTGAATACACTCTAACACAGGATGGTAAGCTTGTATTAATTTGAGTTCATGTTTATTGTCTTCTTTCAATAACATTCTTGAATTCGTTAGCTTTATAGTTTCATTTCATGAGTGAAAGAATGGGTCTATATTTTTCTTTTGATTAGATTAGTTTCTATTTCATTGCAATTATCTTATTTACACTTGTTGATTTTCCCCCTCACACATTCTAGCATATCTGGTGGGACCATGGTCCTTAAAACATTATTTTGTGAGCTAATTTTAAAGTTATAGGTCCCAAAAGTGCTCTAGAAAAATCTTCACACAAAGGTTCTAGAAAACTTGTGCACTTAATTTCATGGATCTAGCACACTTGACTCCATTTCTAGCACACTTGACACTATTTTTTGTGCTTTTGACATTTCTTTACACTTTTGTCTTATGCCAAAGGGCGCTTCTGATTTATATTACCAATTTTTCTGTTTGACAGAGGCCACACTTGATTGTGCTTCTCTCGCTTTTTCTCTGTTAGGTTTTTGTCTGAAAGTTGAATGTTAAATTTCAAGTTATAACATTAACAATTGTTTGATTTGGGTGTTTGACAGGTACTAATGTGTGTTTTTGTAGGATTTGCAGAAGCATAATTGATTTTTATCCTTTAACTACTAACACATTTGTTATAGGGAAGATGAATAGTCGAAGAAGATTTGATCTTTTAAGCTTTCTAAATTAGAAATCTTTCATTTTGGTGCTTAAAAATAACCCTACAAACTACACATTTCAATTTAAGTGCTCTAAAATGAACTCTTTCTAAGCTTTCATAGTTAGAAATTGCTTCAATTTGGTGCGCAAAAAGAACCCCACAAATGAACACTTTGGTTTTGGTGCTCTAAAAATGAACACTTTCAAAGCTTTATAGATTAGAAAATGCTTCAATTTGGTGAATAAAAAGAACAACACAAACAAAAAAATCAATTGGTGCTCTAAAATTGTTTTGACCTTTCAAATTGATACTTGGAATGTTTTATTTTCTTTGTGTTGACCAAATGATTTCCTTTATTGAAAAACTCTCAAATTCATTTTGTTGACCAAGTAAGAACAAGATGTAGGAACACTCAAATTTTAAGCTTAAAAATAAACAAATCATTATTTGTTTTGCACCTTTGCTATTTCAGCAATTGATATCTAAAACACTTCCATTGGGTTCTTTTAAAATGAATAAATTCTATCTTATACACACTTGAATTCATTTCATGTTGGCTAGCGTTGCTTGAGGTGCTTAAAAAGAACATTGTAATAGAGTGTATATTGTGTCTTTGTGCGTAGTAAAACTAAAAGTGTTTATCCTCTCTCCTCATGTCCTTGGTGATCTTGGGTGATGAAAAATAGATTTTAGTTTTACACTTGTTGCATTTAAACATTTACGTTAAAGAGGGTGCTTTCTTTGAGACACATCCCATGCCAGAGAACCCATTACAAGGTCTTGAAGCACATTTACTAGTGGGCTATATCAAAGGTTACCAAATTGTAAGAAATTAGCTTCAAGTCATGTCGACAAAAAACTACACCTAATCCCACGCCTTAAGTGGAATGGGAATGGTTAAAGAGCCTTAAGTGGCTAGCGGGTGAGTGTCAAATTTCTGCATTCACAGTTATGACTAAGAACCAATTGTGTAGAAGCTACCCCTTTATCCAAAATATGTTCTGAAGTGGTGCATCAAAATTTACTTCTCAGAAGTTCCTTACCAAGTTTGACTTATGGTTGAGCATACAAAGCCTCTCCATTTGTTGCATGTAAAATCATCCCTTTGGGGAATGAGATATGTCCACCTAGGAAGAAGTGCCTATCCTTAGGGTGTACTTTGTTTTTCATGGAAAATTGCCAAATTTGTTCAAACATCAAACAATGTGCTTGAATTTAAAATGTACATATTGAAATAAACACTAAACATGATGGTTGAATCACAAACCCTTTGACTTTTTGTATGATTTTAAGAGAAGCCCTATATTTGCACTCCTTTAAGATCTCCTTAAAGGTTTTCAAATATCCAAGCTTTAATTTTAGGCTACATTACCTCAAAGTAAATTTTGGGAACTATGGCTTGGGTATCGTGATTTCACAACTTAAAGCCATAGACATATAAGTCACACAAGTACATGCTTTTTGAGTTAGTAAAAAAAAATTGTATCACAAGTACCACATTTAGGAACATATCAAAACATCCAAAAGCTACAATAAAAAAATCATGGCTGCTATCAAAATATTGAAAGTGGAAAACAAATTTGAATAGAGGCTGCACTTGCTATTGATTTTTCTGCACTTGACCAAAACTTGGTCATACTTGCTAGAAAAAGCTCACTTTTGCTCCATGTCCCATAAATAGCCATTGATGAAAATATATTACATTTGACAGAACCAACACACCTATTGCAAAACTAGCACACTTGCTCTTCCTATGTAGCACTTGCCAAATATTTTCCAACGCACTTGACTAAAATTTGCTCACAATTGCCAAGAAAACTCACTTTTGACTAACTAATTACCTCATTGGAAAAATACATATAGAGACTGCACTTGACATTTCAGCTCACACTTGCTTCTCAAATTCCAGTGCACTTGTAAAATTTCAAGTTGCAATTGATAAAAATGGTCGCTATTGCTTAAAAAAATTCGCTTCTGCTCTATCTTGCTAAAAATTAGAAAGATGATCCAAAGCTGGTTATAGGAACTTTGTTGAAACAAAATAAATGAAAACCCAGATAGGTCATATAGTCCTTCATCCACTCTCAACATTTCATCCTACTTTTGGAAATCATAATCAAAACAAACTTGGATTATTCCCTTGCCCACACTTCTAAGATATCATTAGTTACTTGAACCTCAAGGATAGTTCAAGTAGGCTTTTTCACAACATATCCTCTAGAAGAAGAAGTGAGATATCAATCCAGGCTTTCTTGTATTTTGAGTTCTAATAATAGTATCACCCCAAAACAACACTCAAACCTCAAGGTCTAGAGCTTCGTAACAACCATATCAAAACATCAACACTTCCACCATATGACCATTTGGTGACCAGTTTCTCTAGTTCAACAACCAAAAATTATAATCCTATAACCAAGTCTCACACACATTGAAAGTGAATAGATGGATACCATTAGCAGTTTAAGGACCTTCATAGTTGAGAAGAATGAAACACCAAATCGATGGAGAAACACAAAAACCATCTTAGATAAAGAGGAAGAGAAAGCAAACCTAACAGTTGGAAGACCTATGTTACCACCGCCTGCATGGAAATAGGTATCCATCCTTCATGATCTCTAGCAAGAGAAAAAATCTTAAGTAGAAATTCATATTCCAAATTTCAAAGAATCGTCCTAGTCTAAAGTTTTCCAAACAACACATCTTGAGAACTTATCACAATCATGACAATTGACTAATAAAATTCTATTTGCACATTTCAATGGGCGAACTAGACTTGAATACTCAATAGAAAAACCATTGTTCATGATCTCTGGCAAGAGAAAAATCCTTAAGAGAAAATCCATATTCTCACTTTCAAAAAGCTGTCCTAGTCTAAAGTTTTCCAAAGGGCACATCTTAAGAAATTACCACAACCGTGAAAATTGACTAAGCCATTTCTATTTGTGCTTTGAAAGGGTCCAACCTTTTTTGTAGCTAGGAGTCATGAACATGTTCACAAAATCTTGGTAGTTGTTTATGCCAACTACGAGATCACAACACAGGAAGAACATGAAAGAAAACAAAAACAACTGCAACATCCCACCAAAAAAAACCTTGAATGATGAAGGTGACCCATGGGACTATAGGCCCAATAACCTTGAAACACCCCAAAAGAGACCCATGTACAAAGAAACATTCAATGAGGAAGAGTTAAACCACAAAAGACAAGAAGTGATAGAATAATACAACTAGGACCCAAAAGGAGTGGTCATAGAAGAGGTGGATACTGAGGAGGAAATAAATGATGAGAAACTATTTCAACATTCCAACAACCCTAGGGTGCTCAAACTGGTAGAGAAATTGTTGAAAAATGACCCAAATTCTTACTTATTCAAGTTAGCATAGAGTGGTGCTAAATTACCAATAGAGTTTAATGTGGAGGCTCTCCAAGATCTTAATATTATTCCCTTAGGGGATGATTCAATTGTGAGAAAGATATTTGAACCCATAGAGATTCCAAACATTCCACCAATATTCTCACAAAACCATGGTCAACCCATTAAAAACCTATTGTATAGAAAACCAACTCAAATCAAACAAGCGATAGTGAAACAATAGTATCAAAGAGGTCCATCCAGTACGTACCACAAAGCAACAATAATCCACCAAGAAAATACATACCTCAAGAAACTTTGTATGTTGACCCTTCCAAAACCATGCAGTACCATCATCAAGGTGGACCATAGGGTCCCCTTCCCAATCAACAGTACCATCAACAAGGTGGACCACAAGGTTCCCTTCCCAGTCAGCAGTACCATCAATTAGGTGGACCACATGGTCCCCTTCCAAATCAATACCATCAAAAAGGTAGGCCACAGGGTCCCCTTCCATATCAGTACCAACAACAAGGTGTGCCACATGGTACCCTTCCTAGTTCATGACATCAACAAGGTAACCTACCAATGCACCATTAGGGAAACCTTCAGTATAGTTCACCCCAACAAGGTGTGCCACATGTTACCCTTCCAAGTTCATCCCATCAATAGGGTAACCCACCAATGCAAAATCATGGAAGCCTTCAGTATAGTTTTCCTAAACAACAAGGTGTTATGCATGATACCCTTCCTAGTTCATCACATCAACAAGGTAACCCTCCAACACACCATTTGGGAAACCTTTAGTATAGTTCACCCCAACAACAAGGTGTGCCATAGGGTACCCTTCCTAGTTTGTCACATCAACAAGTTAACCCACCAACACACCATCAGGGAAACCTTCAGTATAGTTCACCCCAACAATAAGGTGTACCATAGGGTACCCTTCCCAATTTGTCCTATCAACAAGGTGTCCCATTAACGCATCATTAAGGGAACCTTTGAAACATTGCATCCCAACAACAAGGTGTGCGACATGGTACCCTTCCTAGTTCATCTTATCAACAAGGTGTCCCATCAATGTATTAACAGGGTAACCTTTAGTATAATTTATCCTAGAAACAAGGAGCTAACCCTCCTTACACTGAATAAGGAGCTAACCCTCCTTACGTTCAACAAGGCACTAACCCTCCTTACACTCAACAAGAAGCTAACCCTCCTTACATTTAATAAGGAGCTAACCCTCCTTACACTCAACAAGGACCTAAGCCAACCTATGTTCAAAATAGCTACCAAGGTTCAATACCACCATTCTATCCAACTTATGATCAAAGAAACATTGTGGGACAACAATGCTATTACATGCAAGACTTGTAAATAAATGTACCAAAAAATGAGATGAAACTACAACTAGAGGAAATTAATAAGATAATATTAGACATGCAGGTAGGGAAAAAAAAGAAGACCTACACCCTTTAGTAAATATATCCATTCCCATTTGATCGCTCCATCACTATGCTACCTTTTCCAAAAAAAATTGAAATACCCCAAGTTCGATAAGTACAAAGGAAGAGGAGATCTAGTCGCGCACATATGATGCTTCTTAGTATCATGTATGGAGGTACAAAAAAATGAATTTTACCTCATGAGAATCTTTCCACGTAGCCTTATAACTCATGCTATGGAATGGTTTTCCCATCTGTCAAGGGGAATTAAAACCTTCGATGAACTATCTAGCAAGTTCATAAGCCACTTCTCATTCAACATAGAGTAAGATGTCACCATCACAAGTTTATCAAAAATTAAATAGAGTCAAGGAGAGTCCTTTAACTCCTACCTACAATGATGGAGGCACAAATATAGTCAATGCAAATGGTGCATTCCTGACAAGGAATTGGTAGACATATTCATATCAAATATCCTTCTCTTGAGATCAACTACCAACTCACTATGTTATGTCCTAAAAACTTTGAAGAAATTTTTAAAAAAGGATTACATATTGAGAGAGTCTTCATAGCAAGGGGAGTCCTTAAATTGAACAACTCAAAAGATAGTCCCTGTAGTTCAAACGATAAACCTAAGACTAGGGGAAAGAAAAATAACATTATAAACGATGGAGTAGTTAATGCTAGAGCACTATGGCATGCACAAAATGTACCTCTAGACAAACCTCGGGTGGCACAAACAAGATATGTTCCAAATAGCACACAAAACAACCAAACCACAAAGAACAAGGGAAACTAGATCAACACTACCAACAAAATTAAATAAATCTATCTCAGACTAATGTGTTGGAATGATGGATGCATAGTGTCCTTGATGAAGTTGAAGTCTTCAATGGAGGACCTTTTCCAAGAATAAATTCAACCACACATAAAGTGTTGCAACTGCATGCAAATAGAGATTATCTAATTGATATCTAGAATATGTTACAAGAGTACATATGCCTGATTATATAGGAAAGAGTAAAACCTAGAATGCACAAGATGTTGTCAAGTAGCTAAATCATACTACATGTGACAACATGAAAACCCTAACAACCTACCTAGCGAATGATGACAAGATTGAAATAAGTTCTAGAAAAGACAACTCATCTTCTAGAAGGAATCTTATCTCCTACAACATTATCTATGATTTATTTAATAATGCAACCTAGGACTAAATTATTAAATGTAGACATAAGTTAACTTATGGTAGTGTAATAAATAATTAATTACACTAACACCCCCCCATAAGTGCAACTTAGGGAGGAAATTAAAATGCAATGATAATGCAATAGAAGATGGGTCTCGACTACATGATGGCCATTTTAGGTACCCATTTACAAATGATATGAAAATACAATTAATCTCCCACAAATAGAGAAAAGGGGAAAACCCAGTGGGAAGAAAACTCCTCTCCAGAAAAGGAGATGAAATGAAAAATATTGAGAAAGGATGGGAAGGATGGATGACTCTGAAATACCCCCAAGTACACAATCCATCACATGGATAAAATACAATCAATAACCCCCTCATAGGGAGAAAATAGAGAGATAATATAGCCTCCCCAAAACATGTGATCACCTACAAAAAATATAAGTGTTTGAAGAAAAACCATGATTCAATGTCGACAAAAAACTTGTCTCCCTTTTAGAAGAAACAAAACCAAGTGAAAGTGTAGGGATGCTTCCCATTCCGGATAGGAATTGAAGGAAGGAAAAATGAATATGGATGATGATGTCTATAAAAACTATTCATATGTCTCCTTTCCTGATGAATATGAAGATGCCAAAATCAAATCAGGTACATGCCTAATCAATGAAGAAGGTGACAAATCAAGATGATGTGGAAATTGATGTTGAACAATATCCAAAGATTGTAATACAATGAATGTGATGGAGACTAGATTTCCCCCATGAATGAAGTGTCCTCAAAACTACTGAAAGAAGACTAAAGCCAATCCAATGGAGGGAAGAAGTTTGATATATGAAATCTCTAAAGAGAAAAAAATTTCCTCCAAGGTAGCCTCAAGATTACCAATCAAGGTTGAGACAGAAGAATGTGGAGACTTGAGAAAACTCTCCAAAGTAGGATCTAAATAGAGGAGTGATATCCCCTCAAGAATTTTCTCCAAACTTGTAGAAGTAGCTAGGTCAACATTCCTTGAAATAATTAAGCATGAAGATTTGTGTACTTGGCTAAATTATAGCGATCTAAATGTTGAAGTTTGTGCCCTATTAAATTATGATAGATCACATTGTAAAGCATCGTGTTAGCCCTTCAATGAGGATAGGTCGGATATCTCACATCACAATCATTAGATTGAATGGTACCGAGCCTGGTGGAGTAAATTGTAAGTTTACCTCGCACGCTTTGCGGGTGTTTAGATTTGGTGGGGCCAATTTTAGAAAGGACTGTGTTTGGTTCTTTCTCTCTATGTCGGCCAATATGGGTGGGGATAGAAAGCGATCTGAGCCAGACAACTACGATATCCACATGAAAAATTCAAAGGTATGGAACAAGATAAAAAGCGGAGGTCTGTTACCCTTTCTGGAGAAGCTTCATGGTTCTGACATGGAGGCAACGAAGTTCTTTGCCAAGAACTAGCATGATGGAAATCTGACTCTATTAGGCAGTAATGTTGAGCTCAACGAAGAATTAATTTCCAAAGTCACTGGTTTACCTACGGATGGTAAGAATTTTTTCAGGGACAGGGCTTATTCGGATGAAGCTGTAATCAGATTCCCGAAAAATGATAAGGAGAAGCAGAACCTAATTAAAATTGCGAACAGCTATTTTGATGTTGATTCCATCAAGTCTATATGGCGGAAGGTGCTTCGGGCCATCATGGAATATATCACTGTGGATGGCCACTTCACAAAAGTCTGCGGGTACCACTTCGCCCTCCTCAACCATTTTCGCCATAAGGTTAGGGTTTCTATTCCTTATTATCTTTTTTGCTCTCTAAAGAAAAGCTTGGAGGATAACAAAAATAATTCCAAAAGATTCCCTATCCTCCATACTAGTTTAATCAGGCTCATTGTTGATTATCTGCATGAGCACGCCCCTGCTACCTCAGAAGCCAACCCTGATATTGACAGTGAGGATACTAAGCCTTGTGGCTCCGATTATATGCCTAGCCCTAAAACTGGGCCTAAAGACCCTAGTCTACAAGCTGGCCCTTCCAGGAACCTGAGTAAAATATGGAGTGCACTTAAGCCCTTCTGTCTTCCTCCTAAGAACAGCCCTGTGGGCAAGTCCACCCAGGCTAAAAGTCTTGTTTCTTATTCTGAAGAGTCTTCTGAGCTGGAGGAAGCCGCTACCTATACTTCTGAGCACTGTGAGGGCCCTGCCCCTAACTTACAGAATGCCGATTCCCCTATTAATGCTGGTAAAGAGCCATCCCTAGATTTCCTTCATCTGGCTAAAACCAACTCCGAAACCCACTCTAAAATCTTGGACTGGACTTTATCTAAAATTAACGAGCTTAAAATCAAAAACTGGGCCCTTCAATGCAAAATTGAGGAAATGGGAGTCAAGATTGCAAATTTGGGTAAGAAAGATACGATCCACAGCTACAGGATTACAGATAATGAGATTGAGGGCTTAAGAATCAACATCAAAACTATTGTTGAACAAAACCACAAAATAGCAAGACACAATGCAATAATAATCAACGCTATGACTGAAAAACTTGATAAAGCTCAACAGGGTTCCTTGGTGGTGGATCTTGATGATACTGAAGAAAAAAGCTAGGAAACTGATGGTGGTATATCTAGAAGAACCAGAGCTAATTTGAAGCGAAAGGCTCCCTTAACCCCGAAAATGGTGCAGACTTTCAAACAGGGGGTCATTGATATGTAGGCGTTGGAGGCAGAGACTGAGACTGTCCTTCGGTCTCTGAAATAATCCTGTGTTCTTCTGCTGTCTTTTTCTTTTTGACCCTCCTAGTCTTTTTTGTCTGTTTGCTGCTGTTTTTTGTTGGGCAGCTATTTCTTTTTGTTGGTGGACCATTGGTGGTCCTTTCTCTATCTTGTAAACTTTGTGGTTTCGGGTCCCTGTAAAACTCATTTTACCCTTTTATCAAAAACATTCCCTGAAACAAAGCCATCCTGTGATGTCAATTATGGAAAACTGAATTTGTCCTAATGAATGATGGAAGCCTCAATCAATGACTTTGGACAAGTAATCACTGAATGTGAAGGGATACCAACTTTCATTGATGGAGAAGAAGAAACATATGTAGAAACCTTGTCAACCTCTTTGGAAGATTCAAGGCAGTCTAAACAAACAACGTGCTTCATAACAATATCATCATGGGGTACCTGATCTAAGGAATGACATTCTGAATCATGACCATTGGGGAATGGTGGAGTTTCATGATCTCCATAGAGTTCCCAAATAATATCCAAAAGGATATGAGGACAATCAAAATGATAAATGGTACTCAAAATATCACAATCAACTTGCATTGAAAGGATCTCTACATAGTATATCTTCAACAACTCCAAGAAATTTTTTGAATACCTTCACTTGGATGGGGAGCTATACCATACAAATCTAGCAATAAATCAAGTGATTTGGGATGGTGTATGATCCCATCTCGCCATTGTTTATAGTTTCCCTTGTGCAACATAGTCAGAGAAGGATAATATGCAAGCCCCATAATGTACAATCAAATTTCTCCAAAAATACAAATACAATGACCTTCAACAGCAAATAAAGACTTCCAAATATGATGTGCAATTGAAGAGATGCCACCCAGATCAAAAAACCTTTTCCCAAGCTTCGGGATATCCAAGTAATTGAAAAAAAGCACCAAATTGAACAAAACCAATGCAAGAGGACCTGGAGTTGAAAATGATCAAAGTCATTAGACTAATGAAAAAAACTCTGAATTACCTTCCTGATGTTGCTGGAATCACCAAATTTCGATAAACGATTGAGAAGATATGAACCTTTGTGTCCAAATTAGGATTTTGACTTCAGTTGACTATAGATTTCTCTAGAAGAAAAGTTTTGCAAAATAGATTGCACCATTGGAAAGTAGACCAAATCCTATTTTTGATGATATCTCATTTGTCATTTTTTGATACCCTGGTGAAAAGTTATGAAAAAAATAAAAAAAGCCTAGATTAGGCACTCTACAGGGTAAAATGGAGCAAAAAATAAACCCATCGGGTGCTAGCACCTAGTCATTAATATGACCACAGCGGTATATGAGGGAAAAAAAAGGCAAAAAAAAATGTCACGAGTAAATTTTTGTTGCCACAGACGACAACTAAGAGGGAGGATTTTTTTCTGCAAATTCTACGGATCGTATGATTGATTTTGCAAACCCTAAAATACCTCTGATGGCTCTCGGGTTGATGTATCCGATTTTGATGAATGAACAAGTGATCCTAGGGTTTTGAGGCCTTTTGAAGACAATGGTGAGCTCGGATCTTACTCAATCTGCTCCAAAAATTAGCTTGGTCCATGGGTGGAGTCAAGTAACCTGCAATGGAAACCTTCAAGCCTGCAATGAATCTTTGTAGACCAAGGGTATGTGCAAGATCATGATGGGCCAAAAATTGGGGATATGTAAGTGATATGATGGTCCATGTGGTTGACAACTTTTTTTTTACCCAAAATTGATGAAATGAAAAGGATTTTTAAAAGAGATTTTCAGCTTCCCACCAATATAAATTATGCTTTACTTTGAATTTAATAAATTATTATTATTCATTTTCTATTTGAATTATGACTAAAGTCTTGATTGATAGGTTGATTGAAAAAAATTATAGCTTTCAAACAGTATCACATTTTTTGAATCTGAAATATGTGTCACATTCTATGCTTCACATACTATAGGATTAAAGAAAAAAAAATGAAGTTCATGAAATTTTTACCAAGTTAAGGTTGTCAGACATACGAGTTTTTATATTTTTAAAAATTTGTAATAAAAAAATCATAATTAATTATTTACTTTTAAAAAATTACAAAAAAATATGCATCACATCAAGACATGAGTCCTCTGCTTATATCTAAAATCTTATAAAAAAATATTATCATTTTATTGTGGTTAGGGTGGTTAGACAGACACCTACTTATTTTTTCCCTGAAATTTAAGTACTACTGCATTGAAATTTCAAATTTTCACCAAATAGATTTGTTTTTTTAAAATTAACCTAGTAGCTTAGAAACTACATTCAATTTTCTACAAATTCTATTCTTACATAATTTTGAAATAATATAGATAACTTGTTCAAATTTTTACGTCAAGTTGCCTAACTCTGATTTTCTGAATTTTCATCGCCACTTAAGGGCCTATTTTTTCCATGATGATTTTGCACATACCCCCAACTTTCTTGATCCTGGGATGAATCTTCACTGGAATAGCTCTAATACCTTGTTGGAATGATGGATGCATAGTGTCCCTGATGAAGCTGCAGTCTTCAATGAAAGAACTTTTCCAAGAAGAAATTCAACCACCCAAAAAGTGTTGGAACTACGAGCATGCAAATAGAGATTATGTTATTGATATCTAGAATATGTTACAAGAGTCCATATGCCTGATTATATAGGAAAGAGTAGAACCTAGAATGCACAAGATGTTGCCAAGTGGCTAAATCACACTACATGTGACAACATGAAAACCCTAGGGTGATCCCACAATACTGGTTTACAATTTTTGGGCAAACTAGACACTGAACTGATTTTTTTAACTAAATCTTCACTTTTGGGCTCCTATAGTGGCTAAACCATGAGGAATTTGAAGATGATGAAAATATTGATTTGTGAAGTTTTGTCTATAGATTCTAAATATTTTTTTTTTCAAAAATTACACTTTTTTTTCCATCTCCTTTGAAAACTAGATTTTTTAAAAAATAGCATTTTTGAGTGACGCTCACCGTATACAACATAACTTTTTTTGTATAAAGGATAAAATTATATATTTTTCAAATTTAGATTTGTAACTGATATCTAGCACTTTCATTTGGTTGCATAGTGTTTTATTAAATAACTTTTCCTTAATCAAGTTTCAAAGTCAAACCAATTACAATTGAAACATAGTTAGACTGTATACAATATAAATTTTTCTGTATGTATCGAAATTCAATTTGATTTTTTAAATCGATCAAGGATATCTATACCCAGCATGGACATATTTTTTAAAATTTTATATTGATAATCTATTATTTTTCCACATGTGCAAAACAAAGAGCTTGATTTTCGATGAAAAACCTATGTTTAATAAAACTAAAAAGACGCATACATAATAAAGCTAAAACATATTAAAATTATATTCATTGGATAGCTTGTTCTAAGTACTACCATGATAATTTAAAATAAATTTTAAATGAATTCATTTGATCACCAAAGATAAATAAAAAGTGATTTTTTTATCAGCATTTTGATAGGTGTAAAGGGGACTTCGTTGTAGGTAGGGTTTAAAACTAGTGGGGTTCTATCCAAGGGGGTTTGATCTAAGCTATTTTGATCAAACCCTCTTCAATTCAAATCCTTAAAATGGAACTTTTAAAGGCTTAAATCATTATATTTTCTAAAATATGTGATTTCAGCAAAAAATAGAATCTCCAAGAAATTATAAACCAGCTTTGTGGGATCACCCCCTAACAACCTACCTAGGGAATGATGACAAGATTGAGATAAGTTCTAGAAAAGACAACTCATCTTCTAGAAGGAATCTTATCTCCTACAAAATTATTTATGATTTATTTAATAATGCAACCTAGGACTAAATAATTAAATGAAGACCTAATTTAACTTATGCTAATGTAATAAATAATTAATTACACTAAAATAATAAACCTCCAAATGTCTCACACCAAGTACACACCGCATAGCACGGGTGCCCCAACAAACATGATAGCTAACCAACTCTTCGTGAATGAACAAACGAAGGATTCTCCACATGTCCTCAAGGGTAATGGTGGCCTCCTCAGTAGGTAAATGGAAGGATGAGGTCTCAGAATGCCACCTCTCCACAAGTGCAGTCATCATCATAGTATGACATCTGATGGGGGCATGTAACATATGTGTTCTAACCCAACAACATCTAGAAAATATCACTCCAACACATCGAAACCAATAATCAAATCGAATAGATCTTGAGGTCATCTCTCCCTTGAGTGTACTGTTTCTAGGAACACTTGCAATCATTCAACCCACGATGTCAAGGGTTCACCCTATAAACACAAAATGAACTTCAATATGATGAACAAAGAGACTTAGAGTTCCAAAACAACAAAAGCGAAGTAATTTTAGAAAAAGTGAGAGAATTCCTATCAAAGGCAAGAGAAACAAAAAAAAGTGAGGAATTTATAGGAAAAATCAAAGAATAACATCAAAGGCGGGGAAATCAAAAGTGACAAAATTTTACAAAAGCACAAATTGATCACAAAAGTGAGAAAACTAAAACAAACATCACAAAAGTGAAAGTTTGTAGAAAAATAAAATTAAAAAAGCAATAAAGTAGGCCAAAGGTGCATAAGAAAGTCAAGTGCACAATTTTTTTGCAAAAGCACCTAGCTCACATAGGCAAAAGTGCCCTAACTAAAACAATATAACCAAAATCTCAAAAATTGCACTATTGACTAGATTTACTTTAAGTATTAATTACAAGAACAGAAAAAAAAAAAAATGAGAATCGAGAGGGCACATATTGAGGCACCAATGCCTATGGGTTGTTCACACTCTTGAACCATGTCTGTGTGATGTGGGGCTCCCCCAATCAACACCATAGCTCCTTGAAAACTGAAAAAATGAGAAATCTAGACACAAGAACTCTCTATAGGCTCAAAGTTAAAATGAGGTAATTAGAACCCTAATTATCTATTTTAACCCTGCAAAACCCTAATTTTTACCTAATAAACCCTAATTTTACTAAGGGAACCTTCCTAAGTCCAAATTAGAAGCTCCCAAGAATATTTGAACCAGAACGAAACACCTATCTAGACTTAATTTTTCATCCTAAACACATTTGAACTAAAATACAACAAGGTCATGAGCTTGACCTCCAAATTGACTTTTTCGGCCAACCTCTCAAGGGGGCAACATAGAGTCCTACCATCATTTCGCTAACTGTTGGAGCATAGTGGGGCATAATTGTTTTTCAAAATCTTGATCTTAACATCAAATCTTTTGAAACAAAGAAACCCATACTTTGTATCAAAGAGGGGCAAGATGTAGACATGTAAAATTGATCTAACACCTATCACACACTTTAAATGAACTTTTTGCATCATCAACATCAATACCATCAAATATCATTGCATTTCACATCAAAGACATAAAAAAACCTAATTTTCCCTATTAATTTAATAATACGACATTATTTAATTAATTCACTTTTTCATCATTTTTGACTAAAATAAATTCTATTTATTTTAATAAATCCCTATAACCATGTTTCTACTATTAATTGAATAATACAACATTATTTAATTAATTCATGTTTTATCATTTTTTGACTAATTAAATAAATTACATTTACTTAATAAAGTCCTAATCTAATTTTATTTTGTCTTGATTAATTAAATAACACCAATTATTTAATTACATCGCTAATTCACTTTATTCCCTTAAGTCAATTGAATTATTAAAATCATAATAATTTAATTAGCTCACTTTCCCTCCAAATTTTAATAATTTGAATAAACTATTCAAAACATTATCAAAAATCAAATCAAACTAATGCAACTTTATTTGCAAAAGTCAAACTTGATTTGCACATTCAACTCGAAAAATAATTAATTAATTAAATCAATTAATTAATCATTCTCAACCGCTTTTCTTGTTGAGAAAATTATGAATCACTAATTGCTCAATCTAATTCCTGACTGATCAATCTATATTCCTGGCTAATCAATCTATTCCTAATTGATCAATCTAATTCCTTACTAATCAATCTATATCCTTGACTGATCAATCTATTCCTCAATTACACTAATTACGTAATCTATTTGCACATATTATTCCCATCTAAATTATCTCAACATCTTTTGACCATTGATCAAGATATTCTACTACGCGATCTTGATTGTCCATTTCAAATCACAATTTCTATATAAATACCTCTTTCCTCACAAAAAAGGATTGAAGATTCAACCTATTTTGCACAACAAAGTACTATCGAGATCCGAATCACCATTGACAAAATTTCAACACATCTCTTTGATAAAAAAACACATCATTCTTCAAATCTCTCCTATGCAACAATGGAGGCTTCACAGTGACAAGAACAGCCCAACATCTTGTGAATACACTTTGACATAGGATGGTAAGATTGTATTGTTTTGAGTTCATATTTAATGTATTCTTTCAATAACATTCTTGAATTCACTGGCGTTATAGTTTCATTTTGTGAGTGAAGGAATAGATCTAGATTTTTGTTTATGATTAGATTAAATTTTTTTCATTGCAATCATCTTATTTACACTTGTAGATCTTCCCTCTCACACATTCTGGCATGCCCGGTGGGACCATGGTCCTCAACACTAATGATTTCGTGAGCTAATTTTGAAGTTACAAGTCTTTGAAGTTATCTGGAAAAATATTCACACAGAGGTTCCAAAAAACTTTGGCACTTGATTTTATGGATCTAGTGCACTTGACACTAATTCTAGCACACTTGACACTGCTTTTTACGCTTTTGACATTTCTTTGTGCTTTTGTCTTATTACAAAGGAGGCTTTTGATTTTTTTTAGCACCTTTTCCCTCTAACACTCTAACAGAGGCCACACTTGACTTTGTTTCTCTCGCTTTTTCTCTGTCAAGAGTTTGTCTAAAAGCTGAATGTTAAATTTCAATTTCTTACATTCACAATTGTATGATTTGGGTGTTTGACATGTACTAATGTGTGTTTTTGTAGGATTTTCAAAAGCATAATTGATTTTTATCCACAAATGGTCAAAGAAGCTTTGATCTTTTAAGCTTTTTAAATTAGAAATCTTTCATTTTGGTGCTTAAAAAGAACCCTACAAACAACAAATTTCAATTTAAGTGCCCTAAAATGAACTCTTTCCAAGCTTTCATAGGTAAAAAATGCTTCAATTTAGTGCATAAAAAGAACCCCACAAACAAACACTTCAGTTTGGGTGCTCTAAAAATGAACACTTTCAAATCTTTCTAGATTATAAAATGCTTCAATTTGGTGCATAAAAAGAACAACACAAACAAACAATTTAATTGGTGCTTTAAAAATGTTTTAAGCTTTCAAATTGATACTTGGAATATTTTATTTTCTTTGTGTTGACCAAATGATTTCCCTTATTGACAAATGCTCGAATTTATTTTGTTGACCAAGTAAGACCAGGATCTAGGAACACTCAAATTTTGGGCTTAAAAGTGAACAAATCATTCTTTGTTTTGCACCTTTTCTATCAAATCGAATGATATCCAGAACACTTCCATTGGGTAATTTTAAAAAGAACAGTTTCTATCTTGTACATGCTTGAATTCATTTCATATTGGATAACATCACTTGAGGTGCTTAAAAAGAAAATTTCAATAGAGTGTATACTACGTCTTTTGTGTGTAGTAAAACTAAAATTGTCTATCCTCTCTCCTCACATCCTTGTTGGTGATATTGGGTGATGAAAAACTATTTTTAGTTTTAAACTTATTGCATTTAAATTTTTACCTTAAAGAGGGGGCTTTCTTTGAGACACATCCCATGCTCGAGAACTCATTGCAAGGTCTCAAAGCATGTTCATTGGTAGGTTATATCAAAGGTTGTGATATCATAAGAAATTAGCTTCAAGTTGTGCCAACAATAGACTACACCTAATCCCATGCCTTAAGTGGAACAAGAATGGGTAAAGAGCCTCAAGTGGCTAGCGGGTGAGTGTCAGATTTTTGCATTCACAATTATGACTAAGAACCAATTGTGTAGAAGCTACCCCTTTATCAAAAACATGCTCTGAAGTGGTGTGTCAGAATTTACTTTCGAGAGTTTACTTACCAATTCTGACTTATGGTTGAGTGTATAAAGCCCCTCCATTCATTTCCTATAAGATCATCCCTTTAGGGCATGAGGTAGGCACACCTAGGAAGAAGTGCCTATCCCTAGGGTGTACTTATTTTTCATGGAAAATTTCCAAATTTGTTCAAACATCAAACACTATGCTTGAATTTAAAATGAACATATCGAAACAAACACTAAACATGATGGTTGAATCACAAACCCTTTGACTTAGTGTATGCTTTTAAGAGAAGCCCTATATTTGCACTCCTTAAGGATCTCCTTAAAGGTTTCTAAATATTCAGGCTTTAATTTCAGGCTACATTAGCTCAAAGTAAGCATTGGAAACTATGGCTTGGGTATTGTGATTTCACAACTTAAAGCCATAGATATACAAGTCACACAAGTACATGCTTTTTGAGTTAGTCAAAAATTGATGTATCACTTGCCACATCTGGAAATAGATCAAAACATCCAAAAAATGCAAGAAAAACATCAACACTCCTATCAAAATATTGAAGTTGGAAAACAAAATTGAACAGAGGTTGCGCTTGCTACTAATTTTTCCACACTTGACCAAAACTTGGTCACACTTGCTAGAAAAAGCTCGCTTTTTCTCTCTATCCACTACAAAAATTCCCTATGATTTGCTCCATTTTTTGCTTCAATTTTTTCTTCCACCCAATGTTTTAATGTATATTTTGCCAATTTTTTGAAAACGTCGACGCTATTTATCGGGATGGCACTATTTTTGGCAATTATTTGCACCGATCAGGATTAGTCAGCACTAATTTACGTAGGAATTATCAATGCATTTAGCACTACTATTGACTTTGAGTGTGGCGTCGCCATTACCGCCTCCTTTGGCTCTGAGTTTAGCTTCAATTTTAGCACCACTTTTAACTCTCAAATTTAGCTACAGTTTAGACATCCCTATGTCGAAGAGACTTATTTATATGTCTCATCAATGATGTAAAATAGTAAAATTTCAACAAGATACAATCATATCGAGGAGAGAATCACTTACATCACATTGACAAGGTATATCTACAAGTGCTCGGAAAAACACAACTCTTGGATAATGAAGTAATGTTGATAAGACATTGAGATATCGGTAAGACAAATAAGATTGTCTCATTGACACTCTTCAATTAATGATTAAAAGAATGCATCGCTAGACCACCGGGAGGGTGAGCAACATATGGCGTAAAGTGGTATACACCGCAACTCTGCAACAAGAAGCCTTGAGCAAGGAAGTAGTGCAGTAAACAACTAAAGAGAAGGGAAAAACATCACATCACCATACCATAGCGATAATCATGAGTCTCCTCGACATGGCAGAGTTACACTAATATATAAAGAAATAACGTCAAAGGAAAATATCGATGAGATAGTGGCATATCGGTAAGAGATAGTAACTTGTCTCATTGATACCAGCAACCAACATCAGAGGAACATAAGATCTAATGTCGATGAGACATTGAGATATCAGTAAGACAAAGAAGATTGTCTCATCGACACTCTTCAGGTAATGATCAAAATCATACACCGCTATACCGCCAGGAAGGTGAGCAACATATGCGGTATAGTGGTATACACCACAACCCCATAGCAAGAAGCCTTGAGGAAGGCAGTAGTGTGGTAAACAACAGAAGGGAAGGGAAAAACACTGCCATAACAAAGAGGGTATAATAAGAGATGAATGTAGTATGGTAATCATGGAAGAAAATCACGGCAATCACAATCCATTTGAATAAATAATTTAAGGAATCAAGAATATAGCTCACCAAAATACTTTAAAACTCTAATAAACATTCTCTAAAAAATTTGTCGAAATCTTATTTTCAAGCATAGCCCGCTAGAATGGAGTTTTCATTTTAATAAACATACAATAAAATCTTTGTTGAAACATTATTTTCAGGTGTAGCCCGCCAAAATGGAGAAGTGTTTCAATAAAGAATGACAGAGAATGGTAAGGAGATGTGTGTGATAGGAGGCATAGGATTCATTGATTTTTATCAATTCCAGCTCTGATCAACAAGGGTTACAATGTTCGTGCTACTGTTTGTAATCCAGGTATTTAATTGACATATGTTTACATAATCTCAAATTCCTTCAAATGATTTTGAAGTATCAATGTATCCTATATAGGGTTTAGAATGACTTCTTTTAATTTTAAAAAATAAATCAGATGCTTTTGAAGTATCAATGTGTCCTATATAGGGTTTAGAATAATTTATTTTAATTTTATTTTTTTTAAATGATGTATTTTCCTATGATTAGATAATGTGGAGATCTCTTAAATATTCCCTAGCACACTCTCCTCTTTAACACTGTGTTCATTACTCCAACTGCTAGGGTTTTGTATTTGACATCTTTAATATCTTCATGATAGTGGCTTTTAAATAGATCTCATTCTTTGCTTTAATCTTTATCATGGTAACCCTTGAGTTCCCTAATCCACCTTCAATATCTTCTAAGAATGTTGTCTTAAGCTAGACCGCATAGTATGCATATAAAGTAGGTCCTTCATACCTTCCATTATTCCAAACCACCACTCACCACCTTGCTTAAATTGTTGCCTCCATAAGCACAATACCATGTTTTAAAATAATGGTTTCCAGTGATTGACCATTAAGGTCACTACTTTCATCAAGATACAATGAGATTTTTGTCTTCAAACTTAAGGAATTATGTAAGATAACATTGTGAATTGTTTGTTGTGTACAATTTTATTTTCTTGCACATTTCTTGCTTTGCTAACTACCTTTAAGACTAGATATTGCACCATCAGCTGCAATCTCAAACAATTCACTCACTGTCACTTGAATATTCATTTCATGAGCATCCTTGTATAAAATCAAACTATTCCCTATAGACTTCCTACTTACTTACTAATATAGGGGACTCATTGTTTCATGGTATTTTGGATTTTATTTAGAAGGGGTGAATATGTGGCATTTTTATGTGCAGGAAGAATAGATTGTGATGAAAAATTTGGGTATGGACGGTTCAGGAAAACTTGGATTGCTATTAATGTCATAACCAGGTTGGATTGTACCTTCAACCAGTGTGAAACACTTCCAGGTGTTCTCTTCAAACTTTCTCTTTTCACCTTGGTATGGTTTGGATCATCTCGTCCAAATCTTAATAATCCAGTTGGATCTTGGGTATTAGTATGTGATTCATCAAAATCTTCTACCTATCAACAAACACAAGAATTATTTAATGTTTGGAAAAAATTGGAATAGAACTATCTTTTTAAGTTTCTATGTTATGCTTAATTATTCTTTAGTTAAGAAATGATGTAACTTTTGTGAATGGACTTGAAGCTTGTTGCTTCCCATACAAATAGGGAAACCAAGGTCCAATTTTGATAATCACATCATCATCATTTCAATCTATTAGAATATATACTAGACTATCTCATCCATTTATTCATATCAACAGAACTCATGTTATGTATGTTTATATTTTGAGCAATATAATGGAGCAGATACATTATAACTCATAATCCATCTTCAGTGTTCAATTGCTTTGTCAATTTTCATGCTTATTGATTGCTTTTATATCTCCAAAGTGGTCTTTTCAAGTTGTTTAAATCTACAAGATTTATTAGGGCACATTTTTTGTTGTTGTTAGGTCCAATTTGACGTGCAATTGTAAGGATTTGTCTTTTTAATTATACTTTCTAACATTTGTCTTGATACAGATTATTACTTTAGTATTATGGTATTCCTATGGAGGAAATTTTTCCATTGTAATTATTGCAGGAAGGAGTTAACACTAGCAAGTAGAGGAATGTGTTTTAAATTCCCAATGGACTTGACAAATTGATGAAGGTATTTTTGGCGGCGCTAGACATACATTCAACATTAAGGCACACAAGGCATTTCGTCTAATGCTTCTTAGTTTGCAGTGGCAAGGAATGTAACAAGTATGCGGTGTGAGGTAGTTTGGAAGCTAGTGTACCAAAGAATAAATGGAGGCCAATTTCTCTCTACATTTGAGGAGAAAATTGGACCCCTTTTTTTGGCAAAGCAATAGTGAAGAGGCTAAGATGATTTTTCCTCTCCAACGATGTGAATGTGGCACAATCTATGCAAAAATTCTTGGGTACTGGCTTCAAAGATTTGAAGCACGGATATCATACTAATATGGATATTTACTCACTGAACATGGAATGGGGGTTGGACTTAGGAGAATCGGTGGAGGAAGTGAGGAAAGTAATGAAGGCATTGGTACACAAGGATTTCTTAGTGAATATGGTAAGTATCCTGGAATGGGCTATACCAAGAGAAGGCTTTGATGTGAGTGAAGGCATGGAAGATCATATGGACTTTGAAGTAGCAGAGATAAACTATCCCTTCATTAGGTGGCTAGAAGGAATCACCAAAGCTATGTGGAGAGGATGAGCAGAGCTAGGATGTAAAGCCCTGGTAGTTTTTATAGAAATAATGGAGGTCGAGGCAATCATTGAGGGAATCAAATATGTCACTAGAGAGGAGCTACGAGAGAAGAAAGGTTTGTTCCCAAGGAAGAAGATGAAGCCAATCAAGGAAATATGCCCAATGCAACTGGGCAGCACATCGAGCACTTCCATGTAAGATGAAGCTCAATTTTGGTTAAAATACAGTTTATATCTTAGTTTTTGTTGTACATTTTTTGGGGTTAAGCCATGTTCTTGATTTGAAAATGTAAACAATATGGGGTATGGGTAATAGTAGATAGGGTTGTTTATAGGTGGATTCAGTAGTTTTTTTCTGGTTTGTTGGGAATTGTGGTGGTTAAATAGACATATTTTAGAAGCTATTGGATGGACTTAATTTTTGAAGTTGATGTAAATTTTGCATTATTATTAATAAAATCAAATATTATCACCGATAAAAAAAAAAACATAGTAGGTTGCATGTTAAATTTCAAACATTTTCTTTGCATTTTTTGTATATATTATTTTCTCAGTGCATCATCATGTAACAACAATTTCACTTATGAGATATACAGTCAAAATAAATGAAACAACATGTTTGCTTTGTCAAGGGAAATGTATGGTGAATACCCTATGTCTTTCAGATAAGTTTGCAAGCAAAATAAGACATAACTGATTGAATCTGATTTTCTACTGTACAATTGTTTTTTTATGTGCTTTTTACTTTTTGCATGTGGATTACCCTCAGAAAGAGACTACTTATCTTTTCTTAAATGAAGCCTTTACATTTCCTATCTGTGAAAGGAATTTACTACTTGACAATAGGTTCGTGAACTTCATACAAATTAAGATTGGTGTAAAAGGCCATCCTCACAAATGTTGTTTGGTCTAGAATTATAATGGAAAATGAAAAAGCTTGCTAGGAGAATAAAATAGGTTTGCAATTGTCCAAGTACAACATAATATTACTGAAGCATTTCAAATTTGAGGCCATAAGAATTATCCTTTTTTAAACATGGATTACAAATAATTCTGAAAATTTATAAGTCTTCGTCATCAACATTATTGTCTACTACAATGTCCACCCACTTTCCTCTCAACAATTTAGTATTTCTACGCTATCCATGGCCTCCTCTGTGAATAAAAATGTTGCCACAGAAACTTTCACTACACTACCACCAAGGACTAAGAAGCAACTTCCGGGACCATGGTAAAAGCCGCTCTACCACACTGAGCTGATGAACGAGCCGCGAGACAGTGGTGGTCACTGCACTAGCACACACCATTGGTAGAAGACTTGTGGGAGTCACTGCAACATCGTCGAATCCTTAAGGAGGAGGAGTAGCAGGAGGACGAGGATATGGTTATGCCTTAGTATTTCATGGATTTGATGGAATTGTGATTGATTTTCATTGCAACGGATCGGCAAAGGTTCAATTTTTTTTTAACAATGGATTTTTGTGCTAAAAAACAAGGTCTATGGTGCTCATCTTGGTTCATAATTTACTTTTGTTTTTTATTTTATTTTGTATTATATCACAATTCCCTCTATTTGTTTGTGGAAAGTGTTTAGTGCAGAGGCTAGTCTATTTAAGCCTTGAAAGGCCTTGCATGTATATGTTTTAAATTGATGCTCCTTTTTAAGAAGGCTTTAGTAATAGTTGGGGTTTCAATGAAAGCATTTATTTTGAATCTGCCATTAAGCTTATGAGGATCTGTTAAAGAAAGAAAAAAATGTGAGACAAGGTAGTGAAAATGAAATAAACTCTGTGAGTCTTGATCTCTTGACCTCTGGACACAAATATGTGGTCGAATACTTTTTTTCCAAAAGCTTCAATTTTATGTGATTCTTTTTTTCTTTTTCTTCTTGGGTTTTAGAGGAGCCCGATCTTAATTTTGGTGTTTGAGTATTTTGTGTTTTTAATTTATATCCATTTTGACTGTAGAGAATTTGGGTTTTTGTCTGTGAAGGATTCATTCTTTTTGTGATTGTAAGGGGAGGAGGAGGAGGGGGTTGTAGAAACGATAAACCTAGACTAATTGTAATGAATATGATTTTTTTTTTTTTACAAGAGCAGCTTGAGTTAGATTAGTGGTCATATAAATGAAGAGAGGAAGGGAGGAGACCTACATGGGGGGTGCTCAAGTGAAGCACCCTTCTACATCTAGAGGTGAATCATAAGTTCTTGTCCTTATCCTTGTTAATTGAAACCTAATTGTTTTATCATTGTATGTTTTTGAGAGAAATATTAAAGGAATTTAATCCCCGATTACTATGTATGTGTGCATTTTAGTGGGGAGAATATATCTCTATTTTGTTTTTTGAATGCCTTAAAATGAGTTTGTTCATTATGGATAGCATGATCTTATTTGTAGGATATAATCAGTCTATAGTTTTAGAATCTTTCCTTTTTTACATGTTTTGTGTTTCTGCAGCCCATGATTATGTAATCTAATCTTTTAGATGAGGTTGCTCCCATAACTCTCTTACATGTTTTATGTTTACGCAATCCTATCCCTCTCTTGTTGTTCTTCCTCAATTTCATCAAGATCATACATTGACCTTCTTGCCCCTCCTAAAGTTTGGACCACATCCATTACCTCCACATTAAATTGGACTTCATTGGTCTTCTTAGTTCCCACGCCATGATATGGTTATGCAAATAAAAATGAAGCAAAGTAATCATATCATTCTCTGGTGGCTGGAATAATGCATGGTTAATGTTTTGATATGTGATATCAACTCTCTCTTCTACTCTCATGGTTGAATATCGAAATATTTTAGATGAGGCTTCTCCCATAGATCTCTTACTCGCTTGAAAAATCCTTAAGGAGGAGGAGCGGTAGGAGGACGAGGATATGTTTATGCCTTAGTATTTCATGGATTTGATGGAACTGTGATTGATTTTCATTGTAGAAAATCGACGGAGGTTCAAATATTTTTGAACAACGGATTTTTGTGCTTCAAAACAAGGTTTGTGGTGCTCATCTTGGTTCACAATTTACCTTTTTATTTTATTTTATTTTGTATTATATTACAATTCCCTCTATTTGTTTGTGGAAAGTGTTTAGTGCAGAGGCTAGTCTATTTAAGCCTTGAAAGGCCTTGCATGTATATGTTTTAAATTGATACTCCTTTTTAAGAAGGCTTTAGTAATATTTGGGGTTTCAATGAAAGCATTTATTTTTAATCTACCATTAATCTTATAAGGATTTGTTAAAGAAAGAAAAAAAAGTGAGACAATGTAGTGAAAATGAAATAAGCTTCACGAGTCTCGATCTCTTGAGCTCTAGATAGATTTGTGTGGTTGAATACTTTTGTTCCAGAAGCTTCCATTTTATGTGATTCTTTTTTCTTTTTTCTTATTGGGTTTTAGAGGAGCCTGATCTTAATTTTGGTGTTTGAGTATTTTGTGTTTTTAATTTATATCCATTTTGACTGTTGAGAATTTGGGGTTTTGTCTATAAAGGATTCATGCTTTTTGTGATTGTAAGGGAAGGAGGAGGAGGGGGTTGTAGAAACAAGAAACCTAGACTAATTGTAATGAATATGATATATATATATATATATATATATATATATATATATATATTTGCAAGAGCAGCTTGAGGTGAGATTGGTGGTCATATAAATGAAGAGAGGAAGGGAGGAGAGCTACATGGGGGGTGCTCAAGTGAAGCACCCTTCTACATCTAGAGGTGAATCGTAAGTTCTTGTTCTTATCCTTGTTAATTCAAAGCTAATTGTTTTATCATCATATGTTTTTGAGAGAACTATTAAAGGAATTTAATCCCTGGTTACTATGTATGATTGTATTTTAGTGGGGATAATATATCTCTATTTTTACATGTTTTGTGTTTCTACAGTCCATGATTATGTAATCTAATATTTTAGATGAGGCTGCTCCCATAGCTATCTTACATGTTTTGTGTTTCTATAGTCCTATCCTTGTCTTGTTGTTCTTCCTCAATTTCATCAGGATCATACATTGACCTTCTTGCCCCTCCTAAAGTTTGGACCACATCCATTACCTCCACATAAGACTAGACATCCTTGGCCTTCTTGGTTCCCACGCCATGATATGGTTCTGCAAATAAAAATGAAGCAAAGTAATCATCTCCTTCTCTATTGGCTAGAATAATGCATGCTTAATGTTTTGATACGTGATATAAACTCTCTCTTCTTCTCTCATGTTTGAATATCAAAATCCATTATGGTGGGCCTCCAGAGTTCCAGTCATCTTTCATCCTCTTCCACCAAATGTTGGCCTAATCCACACGTCTACTAGCCTAATTGGCTTTATTTTTGAAAGCTAAAGTTTCTCTCGAGTCACCAATGTATCTCTCTCTACCTTTTCAGACTCTTTCATTGCTACAAATCCTCTCTAGGATTTAATCATTTTTATCACATGGTTGATGTGCTTTGAATCCTTTTTTGCAGTCATCTCCATCTCTTTTTGTTCCTCCTCAATTTCATCAGGATCATACATTGACCTTCTTGCCCCTCCTAAAGTTTGGACCACATCCATTACCTCCACATAAAACTAGACATCCTTGGTCTTCTTGGTTCCCATGCCATGATATGGTTATGCAAATGAAAATGAAGCAAAGTAATCATCTCCTTCTCTGCTGGTTGGAAGAATGCATGCTTAATATTTTGATACATGATATTAGCTCTCTCTTCTTCTCTCGTGGTTGAATACTAAAATCCATTATGCTGGTCCTCCAGAGTTCTAGTCATCTTTCTTCCTCTTCCACCAAATGTTGGCCTGATCCACAAGTCTGTGAGCCTAATTGGCTTTGGTTTTGAAAACTGAAGTTTCTCCTGACTCACCAGTATTAGTTGTAACTTTTTTTAAATTTTATTATGGTATGTGCACTTTGATATGATGTAATATGATTATTGTTTTGTCTCATATGTTGTAATATTAGATCTATAATAGAAAAATAAATTATTGCATGAAATAAATAATAAATTTTCATTTTAAATGTTTTTTTTTGTAGAACATGGGTCTTCTAGAAGATCAAGATGATCCTCAACATGGTATAGATCCACAAAATATTGGTTTTTCTAGTATAGATCACATGGCAAAGGATGATGATGATGCAGATATGGAAGACACCTAGGTCGATGACAATGATGATGATGAGATAGTTGGTGATAGTAACCAGTGACATTCATGATCAGATAGACTACATCATGGATCATTACCGATATATCGTTATGATGACTCTTTTTATGGTTACTATCATATGTATCATTTTCACAGCCTATAGTACTATATTGTTGATTTGTATCATATTTACATGTATCATTTTCACTATGTCATTTGGACATGTATCATCTTGACTTGTATCAATTTGAGTTACATAATTTATCAATTTTATTTATATCATTTGTACATGCATCATTTTCACTTAGGTCAACTATTGGACATGTATCATTTTGACATGTTTTTGATGTACTAGCATATTTGACTTTCACTTGTTTTTGTTATATATGATGATGATCTTATCGTATTGACTTGTCAATTTATATATATTAAAAGTGGTCGATGATTTTTGGATGGATATTTATTAAGTATGATGATTTTAATTTACTGCTCAGGATGGATGTTGTCAAATTCAATTAAATTATAGATATTTGACTCACTTGTTTTAATTATAGACGATGATCATGTTACAATAATTATATTTTTATTTAATCATATGAGTTAAATAATTAAATTACTTACTCTATAATCATATGTTATTTAAGAGGCACGATATATTTAACTAATCAAATTGAAATAAAACATTTTAAATTAATAAATGGAAGCAAAACAAGAAGCATTTTTAGAAGCAAAAAAGGAAGCGACAATGGAAGCCAAACTAGAAGCAATCTTGAAAGAAAAATTGGAAGAAAAACCAGAAGAAAACCTGGAAGCAAAATTGGAAGAAAAATTGGAAGCAAAACCGGAAGCAAAACCAAAAGCAAACCTAGAAGAAAACTTGGGAGAAAAATCGGAAGTAAACATGGAAGCAAAATCAGAAGAAAAACTAGAAGCAAACTTGGAAGAAAAACTAGAAGCAAAAATAGAAGCAAAACTGGAAGCAAACTTGGAAGAAAACTTGGAAGCAAAACTGGAAGGAAAATCATAAGAAAAATTGGAAGCAAAACTAGAAGCAAAATTGGAAGCAAACCTGGAGGCAAAATTGGACGTCAAATTGGAAGAAAAACTAGAAACAAAAATGGGAGCAGACATGGAAGTAAAATTGAAGGCCAAATTGGGTTCCCATTTTGGCGCAATTTCTAATGTTGCTACTCGACACAATTTTAGGCACCAATAGAGGTACTATGATGTCCCGATGCTAAATTCAGAACTACATGTGGTGTTAAATCCAGTGCAAAAGTTGACGCAAAATTCAGCACCGAACTCACCTTGCATGTTGCGCCGAGTTGGGTGCCAACCAAATTGTTCAATTCATGCACTCAAAACACACTAAATTTTGGTGCCAAAGTCGGTGCTAATTTCCTGTTGTGCTATTGTGATCCCATAAATATCCATTGATGAAAATCTATTGCATTTGGAAAAACCACCACACCTATTGCAAAACTAGCACACTTTCTCTTTTTTATGCTACACTTGCCAAATATTTTCTAGCACACTTGACTAAAATCTACTTGCAATTTCCAAGAAAAATCACTTTTGACTGAGTAATTACCTCATTGGACAAATACATACAGAGGTCACACTTGACATTTCAACTCACACTTGCTTCTCAAAATCCAACGCACTTGAAAAATTTCAAGTCACGGTTGATAAAACTGGCTGCTATTGCTCATAATTTGTCACTTCTGCTCAATACTCATTGCTTTTACTCTATCCTCTAAAAATCAGAAAGATGATCCAAAGTTGGTTATAGGACCTTTGTTGAAACAAAACAATTGGAAACCCAACTATGTCATATAGTCTTTCATCCACTCTCAACATTCCATCCTACTTTTGGAAGTTAGAATCAAAATAAACTTGGATTATTCCCTTGCCCACACTTCTGCGATATCAACAGTTACTTGAACCTCAAGGCTAGTTCAAGTAATATTTTCCACAACATATCCTCTAGAAGAAGTGAGATATCAATCCAAGCTTTCTTGCATTTTGAGTTCCAAGAATAGTGTCACCCCAAAATAACACTCAAACCTCAGGGTCTTGAGCTTCATAACAACCATATCAAAACATCAACACTTTCACCATATGACCATTTGGTAATGAGTTTCTCTAGTTCAACAACCAAACCTTATAATCCTACAACTAAGTCTCACACACATTGAAGGTAAATAGATAGATATCATTAGCAGTTAAGGACCTTCATATTTGAGAAGAATGAAACACCAAACCAATGGAGAAATGCAACAAACATCTTAGATAGAGAGGAAGAGAAAGCAAATCTAGAAGCTGGAAGACCCGTGTTACCATTGCCTACGTGGTAATAGGTATCCATCCTTCATGACCTCTTGCAAGAGAAAATCCTTAAGCGGAAATCCATATTTTGACTTTCAAAGAACCATCCTAGTCTAAAGTTTTCCAAAGGGCACATCTTGAGAACTTATCACAACTGTGACAATTGACTAAGACATTTCTATTTGCACTTTTCAATGGGCGAACCAGATTTGAATACTCAATAGAAAACCCGTCCTTCATGATCTTTGGCAAGAGAAAATCCTTAAGTAGAAATCCATATTCCAACTTTCAAAAAACCATCCTAGTCTAAAGTTTTCCAAAGGGCACATCTTGATAAATTACCACAACCATGAAAATTGACTAAGCCATTTCTATTTATTCTTTGCAAGGGGCCAACCTTTTCCATAGCCACAAATCATGAACATGTTCACAAAATCTTGGGAGTTGTTTATGAAAACTATGAGATCAAAACATAGGAAGAACATGGAAGCACACAAAAATAACACTAGCATCCCACCAAAAAACACCATGAATGATGAAGGTGGCCCATGGGACTATAGGCCAAGTGACCTTGAAACACCCCAAAAGAGACCCACGTACAGAGAAACATTCAGTGAGGAAGAGTTAAACCACAAAAGACAAGAAGTGATAGAATAATCCAACTAGGGCCCAAAAGGAGTGGTCATAAAAGAGGTGGATAATAAGGAGGAAAATGATGAGGAACTATTTCAACAGTATCAAGGAGGGGGTATGTGTAGGATCATGATGGGGCAAAAAGTGGCGATATGTAAGTGATATGATGGCCCATGTGGTTGATGACTTTTTTTTACCCAAAATTGATGAAACAAAAAGTGTTTTTAAAGGAGATTCTCAGCTTTCCACCAATATAAATTATTCTTTACTTTGAATTTAATAAATTATTATTATTCATTTTCTATTTGAATTACGACTAAAGTCCCGATTGATAGGCTAATTGATAAACATATATAGCTTTCAAATGGTATCATATTTTTTGAATCTAAAACATGCGTCACATTCTATGCTTCACATACTATAGGATTAAAAAAAAAAGAGTTTCATGAAGTTTTGACCAAGTTAAGGTGGTCAGACATACGAGTTTTTATATTTTTTAAAATTTGTAATAAAAAATTCATAATTAATTATTTACTTGGAAAAAAATTACAAAAAAAATATGCATCACATAGGAACATGAGTCCTCTACTTATATATAAAATCTTATAAACAAATATTATCATGTTATTGTGGTTAGATAGAAACCTAGTAGTTTAGAAACTACATTCAATTTTCTACAGATTCTATTCTTACATATTTTTGAAATAAAGAAGATAACTTATTCAAATTTTTATGTCTAGTTTCCTAACTCTGATTTATTGAATTTTCATTGCCACTTAAGGGCCTGTTTTTTCCATGATGATCCTACACATACCTGAGGTCCATCCCAATAAATACCACAAAGCAACAATCCTCCACCAAGACAATACGTACCTCAAGAAACTTTGTATGTTGACCCTTCCCAAAACACACAGTACCATCAACAAGGTGGACCACAGGGTCCCCTTCCCAATCAACAGTACCATCAACAAGATGGACCACAGGGTCCCCTTCCCAATTACCAATACAATCAACAAGGTGGGACATTTTGTCCCCTTCCAAATAAATACCATCAACAAGGTGGGACATAGGGTCCCCTTCCATATCAATACCAATAATAGGGTGTGCCACATGGTACCCTTCCAAGTTTGTCACATCAACAAGGTAACTTGCCAACGGACCATCATGGAAACCTTCAGTATAGTTTTCTCCAACAACAAGGTGTGCCATAGGGTACCCTTCCAATTTCATCCCATCAGCAAGGTAACCTACCAATGCACCATCAAGGAAACCTTTAGTATAATTTTCCCCAACAACAATGTGTGTTGCATGGTACCCTTCCTAGTTCCTCACATCAACAAGGTAACCCGCCAATGCACCATCAGGGAAACCTTCAGTATAGTTCACCCCCAAAAAAAAGGTGTGCCACGGGGTACCATTCCTATTTCATCACATCAACAAGGTAACCCACCAATGTACCATTAGGGAAACCTTCAGTATAGTTCATCCCAACAACAAGGTGTGCCACAGGGTACCCTTCCCAATTTGTCCTATTAACAAGGTGTCCCATTATTGCATCATCAAGGGAAAATTTGAAACATTGCATCCCAACGACAAGGTGTGCCACACGGTACCCTTCCCAATTCATCTTATCAACAAGGTGTCCCATTAATGCATCAACAGGGTAATCTTCAGTATAATTTGTCCCATCAACAAGGAGCCAACCCTCCTTACACTCAATAAGTAGCTCACCCTCCTTACATTCAAGAAAGAGCCAACCCTCCTTATACTCAACAAGGAGTTAACCCTCCTTACATTCAACAAGGAGCTAACCCTCCTTACACTCAACAAGGACCTAACTCATCCTATGTTCAAAATAGGTACCAAGGTTCAATAACCCCCATTCAATCCATCTTATGACCAAACAAACATTGTGGGACAACAAGGCTATTACACACAAGACTTGCAAATAAATATACAAAAAAATGATATGAAACTACAACTAGAGTCAATGAATTAGAGAATATTAGACATGTAGGTAGAGAAAACAAAGAAGACCTATACCCTTTAGGAAATATGTCCATTCCCATTTGATCTCTCCATCACTGTGCTACCTTTTCCAAAACTTTGAAATACCCAAGTTCGACAAGTACAAAGGTAGAGGAGATCTAGTGGAACATGTACAAGACTTATCAGTATCATGTATGGAGGTACAAAATAATGAAAATCTCACTCCAACACATCGAAACCAACAATCAAATCGAATAAATCCCGAGGTCATCTCTCCCTCGACTGTAGTGGTTTAAGGACCACTTATAATCATTCAACCCACGATGTCAAGGATTCGCCCTGAAGACACAAAACGAACTTCAAAATGATGAACAAAGAGACTTAGAGTTCCAAAACATCAACAAAAAATAAATTTTAGCAAGAGAAAGAGAATTCCTATCAAAGGTGAGAGAAACAAATAAAAGTGAGGAATTTACAGGAAAAAGTGATTAATAATATCGAAGACAAGGAAATCAAAAGAGAAGATTTTTTTGCAAAAGCACAAATTGATCACAAAAGTGAGAAAACCAAAACAAGCATGACAAAAGTGAAAGGTTTATAGAAAAACCAAATTGAAAAAGTGAAAAATTAGGTCAAAGGTTTAGAATGAACTCAAGTGTGTAGAATTTTTGCAGAAGTGCCCAATTCATAGAGGAAAAATCACCCAAACCAAATCAATAGCACCAAAATCTCAAAAATTGCACTATCGACTAGATTGACTTTAAGCATTAATTACAAGAATGTGCATAAAAATGAAAATGAGAATCAAGAGGGCAGATATCTGGGCACCGATGCCTATGGGTTGTCCATACTCTCAAACCGTGTTTGCATGATGTGGGGCTCCCCCAATCAACACCATAGCTCCTCGACAACTGAGAAAATGAGAAATCCAGAGATAAGAACTCTTTATAGGCTCAAAGTGCAAATGAGGTAATTAGAACCCTAATTACCTACTTTAGCCCTCCAAAACCCTATTTTTTACCTAGGAAACCCTAATTTTACCAAGGGAACTTTCCTACATCCAAATTAGAAGCTGCCAAGAACATTTGAACTAGAAAGAAAGACTTATAGACTTAATTTTTCATCCTAAACACATTTGAACTAAAATACAACAAGGTCATGAGCCTGACCTCCAAATTGAATTTTTTGGCCAACCTCTCAAGGGGGTAGCACAGAGTCCTATGATCATTCCATTGACCATTGGAGCATAGTGGGGCATAATTTTTTTTCAAAATCCTGATCTTAACATCGAATCTTTGAAACAAAGCAACCCATACTCTATATCAAAGAGGGAAAAAATGTAGACATGTAAAATTGACCTAACACCTATCACACACTTTAAATGACAATATTATATCATCAACATCATTATCATCAAATATCACTTCATTTCACATAAAATACATCAAAAACCCTAATTTCCCCTATTAATTTAATAATATGACATATAATAATATGATATTATTTAATTAATTTACTTGTTCATCATTTTTTTGATGGGTAGGCAATTATCTATATTAATTATAAAGATAAAATTATATATCCACAAAAAAAGGTGGGTGGTAAAAAGCCACACCTTGAGAGTCACATGGGTAGCACCTAGAAATCCAAAAAGAACCAGTCACATGGGCCTAGCCCAGAAGTCCAAGCTTATAAACAAAACGAAAAAAAGCCATTAAGCAGCCAAAGTAGTACTAGCAGAGATAGAAGGGTCTTTATCATCCATTTTCTTCCCCAATACATCAGTGGGGTCAGGTGTGACATCAAGACGACCCCAACCATCATCAACTTATTTTTCTTTATCTTCCATTTCCTCACGCCAAGGCTAGATTGAAAGCGATAGACGTGAAAAACATTTGCTAGTGTTTGGCCCCAATTAGAGCTGCTACCAGAAGCATTATCAAAGGGCCACTTGGAGCCACCACTGCTACTCCTTCATCATTTTTGAATAATTAAATAAATTCTATTTATTTAATAGTCCTAAAACCCTATTTCTTCTATTAATTTAATAATACAACATTATTTAATTAATTCATGTTTTATCAGTTTTTGAATAATTCAATAAATTACATTTATTTAATAAAGTCCTAATCTAACTTTATTTTATCCTGATTAGTTAATTAATGCCAATTGTTTAATTGCATTGCTAATTCAATTTATTCCCCTAAGTTGATTGAATTATTAAAATCATAATAATTTAATTAACTCACTTTCCCTCCAAATTTGAATAATTTGAATAAACTATTCAAAACATTATCAAAAATCAAATCAAACTAATGCAACTTTGTTTGCAAAAGTCAAACTTTATTTGTACATTCAACTCCAAAAATAGTTAATTAATTAAATCAACTAATTAATCATTCTCAACCACTTCCCTAGTTGAGAAAATTACGAATCACTGATTTCTCAATCTATTTCTTGACTGATCAATATATATTTCCCACTGATCAATCTATTCCTGACTGATCAATCTAATTCTTGACTAATCAATCTATATCCCTGACTAATCAATCTATTCCTCAATTACACTAATTGTGTAATCTATTTGCACAAATTATACCCATCTAAATCCTCTCAACATCTTTCAACCATCGATCAGGATATTCTACTATGGTATCCTAATCGTCCATTTCAAATCACAATTTCTATATAATAAATCTCTTTCCTCACAAACAAGGATTGAAGAATCAACCTATTTTGCACAATGAAGTACTGTCAAGATCTGAATCACCATTGAAAAACCTTCAACACATCTCTTCGATCAACACACATGTCATTCTTCAAAGATCTCGCATGCAAAAATGGAGGCTTCCCAATGATATGAACAATCCAACATCTTGTAAATACACTCCAACACGAGATGATAAGATTGTATTATTTTGAGTTCATGTTTATTGTCTTCTTTCAATAACATTCTTTAATTTTTTAGCTTTATAGTTTCATTTCATGAGTGAAGGAATAGATCTAGATTTTTGTTTTCGATTAGATTAGTTTCCATTTAATTGCAATTATCTTATTTACACTCATATATTTTCCCCCTCACACAGCTAAAAGTGTAGTATTTCATTAAAGACATTATTTAAATATTACAACTAGTATATTTTTTATTAGTGATAATTATCAAAAAAATTAAAAGAAATTTTTAAAAAACTAGTAACTTATATTTTAAATTTCTATGTTTATTTAGAATATATATTTTTGGATGTTGACTTATCAAAGTAACTTCCTAGAGAGGTTATATTATATATGGTGGATCCACCCTAGATTTAGTCTATTGACTACAAGGGAATCCCCTTATGTTGCAAACATTGCTTTGCTCTTCGAGATTACCCTTTAAAAAGTCCTTGTACTATCCATAGGCTAACTTCATCTACTTTGTGGATGAATACTCTCCCCCACCACCTTATTATATTTATTGAGAGCTCTAACTCCAACTAGGAGGATTCAACTCATTCTAGGGATCTTTCAATATCCTTGATTCATTCAACAATCCCTATTGTTCCTATTGAATCTCTTATAGTTCCTTTAGTTACTATTAGTGTGTATTCCTCTACTCCTAATCTAGCTGCTATGTTATCTGCTTCTCCTAAGTTGTGCCCTTTTATTTTTCTGCAACATCTAATATTCTTGTAATTTTTTGATGATTCATAGCTCTAGCTAAGAATTATTCTCCCCACATGACACCTGTTGGTTCTCAAAAATGCAGGTTTGAACCACGAGAGGTTACCAAGCTTTCACAACATTTTTGGCCAATGTACAAGGCCAATTGACATAATTGAACCTTCTACTCTTGAGGCTCTACTCAACCTAGGCAGGTGCACCTATGTGTATGTTGCAAATTCAAAATATATTTCCTGCTCAATCAATCTATTCACAATGGCAACTGGAAGTGAATAGACAAAATGATGAGTGCTACTCCTACTGCATAAAAGAAAGAATTTGAATATGTTGTTTATTATGAATTTTATCATCTGGGTTGTGATAGATCAGTGCCTTCTATCCACATGGGCAATGGAGTCAAAAATCAAAAATTGTATATGTTTCCCTCTCTGGCTTAATTCAAGTTGCTAGGCACTTTGAAATTCTATGATTGATATATAACTTCACTAAATTAATGACTTGCATAAATTGTACTGGAATACTTTCTTACTAGGTTCTTCTTTAACCATCCAAAAGAAATCCTAAAATCATTGTGAATTATTTAAAGAATTTAATTCTGACTTGCAGACACTAGTTAATTAAATCACACAAAATGGGAATACATTTTGACAAATCAGAAATATACTTGATATACTGATTTAAATGATAAAAGACCTCAAGTTGGAGACAACCAGATAAAAAAATGTAAATTATTATATCACAACAACTGAGCATAGAAAGGATTTCACCAATTTTAAAATATTTCATCCATTGATTCTGCTTCAAGAAATTTTGTCATTGTTTACATTCCCAATCTTCATTTTCTGTCAAAAATCTAACTATTCTAACTACTGTCTGCTCCTCCCTGCCCCTTTTCAAACTAATTTTTCAAATTATTTATACATTACAAACCAAGGGTCGTGACCCTTCACTTTCCTGTTACAACCGCTTGAATTCATTGACATGAATTAAAATATTTAATTGAGTTGCCTTATCGAAAAATTAAATATTTTAACATATCTCTGCGTTTTCATTTTATTTTATTTCTTATCACTTTCCTGCTTTTAATATTTCATCACCCGTACCTTTTATTTTTACCGCTCTACTGTGGTCAACCTATTGACTGACAACGATATAGCGGTGACTGCTTCCCACCGATCTCTACTTCTTCTTACCGCTCAACCACACCCTTCATTTCTATCCCTGGTGGTGTTGCGTTCAAATCGACTATCGCGGTTTATTCTTTGTCATTACCACTCCACCGTGGCTTCTGTTCTTACCTCGAGCGGTATTGCGGTCTCCAATACTTTCTTTCACCTTCACCGCCACTCGTGCTACCACGGTCTTCTTTTAACCACGTACGATACCGTAGTGACCCATCATGACCGCCACTTCACTGTTATCTCCCTTCCATCACACCACCATGTGCAATACCATGGTATCTCTTCACTAACCACTACCTAGACATCATTTCAGATCACCACGATCTTCTTTGGAGCCCCTTGCAGTATCACGGTGATTGCTTCCTCATTGTTTACTAACCGCCCACCGCACTACCATGGTAACTAGCTTGAATGCCAGCGGTATCGCAGTAGCCACCCTCGACTACTGCCTTACTACCATCTCCGCTCACTATGGTCACCGCGTTCTCCATTCTAACCATCTGCAGCATCGCGGTAGTCGTTCGCTGACCGTCACCTATTTTCTCCACATTCACCGCACTACCATGGTCTTCATTCTGAGCGGCCACGATATGGCAGTGAATGCTTCCCGCTGCTATCTCCAGGCTCATTGCGCTACACTGGTCTGTGGTTTGACCGCGCATGGTGTGGCGGTAATCCTTTACTGACCATTTCTCAACTGCAATCGCCATACCACAAGCCACTTTCAAAAAGGCCGTAGTATAGTGGTGAAGGCTATGAAGGGTAAACGATGGTGGTAAAAGGTATTTTTAGCATTGTAGAAGGTGGTGAATGATTTGTCATGAAAAAATAGTGAAATATTGGGTTCAAGTGGGTAAAAGACCTTATAGTTTTCATGAAAAATTTGGGTTCTAACAGTGGCTCATGTTGGGGATGAGTGATTTTGCAAATCACTGCAAGAATCCACGATTTCCTAAGAGAGCAGACCAAGAAAAGGATGGAAAAAAGAGGGCAATGGAAAATGGAGGGAATGAAAGAATGAGACAAAACATGGAAGGTGGAGAATGGAGAATGGAAGTGACCCTACACTACTGTACATGGAAAGAAAACAATGTTTTCAATAAGGGAATTTCTGAGAATGTCCATGTACTGGCAAACCCAAGCCCTTCAAAATTCCTAAAACTATTGTGCATGGAAAATAATGTTTAAAGAGGTTTGTTTAAGAATTGTCCATGCACCGGCAATACTTAATCCTTTGTATCTGCTATGGTCTAAAATTCAAACCATAAAGGATGGCTCAATTCCAACCAAAAAGAAGAGCCCGCACTTTCCTCTATCATAGATTTTATTTTGATTTGAGCTCATCAGGTTTCTTTTGAAACTGTCCATTCCAACAGCCCTGTTACATGCACTGTCATTGAAAACCTTTAGGAAATTATTGTGTTCAGCTTGACTCATACCACTCTACAGTTCATCATATGATAAAACTTTGTCTCCTTCATCACACAAAATGTATCCAGATTCAATGAAACTTATGTAAGTTTTCCCATTATCATATACTATTGGAAAATCCTGTAGTTGTACTGGGACTTGAAAATATGAATGCTTCTCATGGCAACCAAAAAATTTTGTCTCATCAACATCTTCTATAACAATCAAATTAGAACTACCTTCCATTTCTTTTCTATCACCAACTAGTAATGACACATAATTTTCATCCATATAGTCATCCTTATACATAATTGAATCATAAATGTTGAACACTCATCATCAATGATATGCAAACCAATATCTTTCTCTTGTAGGAAAAAATTGTTCAAGCCACATACCTCTTCTTGGAAATAAATGGATTCTTGATTAGCTTCAAATTTTTCTACATCATTATGAGAAATGCACATGGAATCAAATGAATCATTACACACAGTACTCTCACTGTCAAAGAAAATGTATGTTGGACCCAAAACTTTTGAATTATCTTTATGTGCACATCTCTCGTATTCAAGAGTCAGTAAATCTGAAATTTGCTCACTGTTGAGTGAACATGTTTTTGCTTCCATATCTTCTTCTATTTCTTCCTCTTCTTGATCTCCATAAGAACTGCAAGAATCACCCTGTTGTAGATCAAAATTCAAAAGTTCTTCACTGATCTCTTCTATATTTTCATCATCTTCCAAATCTGAGAAATTGTCTTTAGAAATCCCAGTAGCACATACTTCCTTTTTTTGTTGCGTTGTTTGATCATCCATGATATCACCATTAGATTTATTGTTGCCAATATCCATTTACCTTGGACCCCAAGTATGGAATCAATATCTTTATTCACTACACCAAAGGTGCACTGTTTTGATGACTCTGACCAATAAACTGATTCAAGCTCTGATGCTCTTAGAAACTGTGCGAAAAACATGGATCTTGTAGGCCTACAATGATGAGGTAATTGCATATAGCTATCTATCATCCTATTCTATAAAGAACTCATAGATTCTCCCTTATATCTCCTATGTCCAAAAAGGCATCCACAAGATTTTTACCTCTCTCTTGAATTTGAATATACTCATCAAAAGTGTTTTGTTGTGAATAGAGTACATTACCTTTATTACCAAAGTTCTTAGTTGCATCATGGGGCACTTGTGGTGTCCAAGATCTACTGGAATTTGTGTATTCATTCTGACTGCATGATGGCCTATTTGGTGATGTGTTTGGAACACTTTTGAATCCCAATTGCAGCAATTTTTGGTTCACTTGTAGCATCTGTTGGTCCAATTTTAGCCTTTGTTGTTTCAATTCCTTCAACTCTCTTATTGACTGTTGTCTTCTCTCTTATTTTGACATCTTGACAAAATGTTACTGTTCCACAACACCCATGCATTATTTATCAAAATGAAATAGATTCGCCACCTACTTTTCCCAAAAGTAGGAAAATGAAAAAGGATTTTGATACTGCTTTGGTTTGCCCCAGCGGAATCTCAAAAAAAAATGTAAAACTTTTTTGACTCTATAAATGGATAGGCTAACAAAACTTTCCTGAGTATAGTCTCCAACAGAGTAGCCAAACTGTTGGTTTTGAACGTAGGTTTGAACCACAAGAGGTTGACAAGCTCTCACAACATTTTTGGCCAACGTACAAGGCCAATTGACATAATTGAACCTTCTTCTCTTTGGGCTCTGCTAAACCTAGGTAGGTGCACCTATGTGTATGTTGCAGATATGAAATATATTTCCTGCTTAATCAATCTATTCACAATGGCAACTGGAAGTGAATAGAAAAAATGATGACTGCTACTCCTATTGCATAAAAGAAAGAATTTGATATGTTGTTTATTATGAATTTTATCATCTAGGTTGTGATAGATTAGTGCCTTGTATCCACATGGGCAATGGAGTCAAAAATAAAAAACTGTATGTGTTTCCCTCTTTGGCTTAATTCAAGTTGCTAGGCACTTTGAAATTCTATGACTAACATATAACTTCACTAAATTTATGACTTGCATAAATTGTGCTGGAATACTTTCTTACTAGGTTCTTCTTTAACCATCCAAAAGAAATCCTAAAATCACTGTGACTTATTTATTAGAATTTAATTCTGACTTGCAAACACTAGTTAATTAAATCACACAAAATGGGAATACATTTTGACAAATCAGAAATATACTTGATATACTGATTTAAATGATAAAAGACCTCAAGTTGGAGACAACCATATAAAAAAAATGTAAATTATTATATCACAACAACTAAGCACAGAAAGGATCTCACCAATTTTAAAATATTTCATCCATTGATTCTGCTTCAAGAAAGTTTGTCATTGTTTACATTCCCAATATTCATTTTTTGTCAAAAATCTAACTATTCTAACTACTGTCCGCTCCTCCCTACCCCTTTTCAAACCGAATTTTCAAATTATTTATACATTACAAACCAAGGGTCATGGCCCTTCACTTTCTTGTTACAACCGCTTGAATTCATTGACATGAATTAAAATATTTAATTGAGTTTCCTTATTGACAAATTTAATATTTTAACATAGCTTCACATTTTCATTTTATTTTATTTCTTAGCACTTTCCCTCTTTTAATATTTCATCCCCTGTACCTTTTATTTTTACTGCTCTACCATGGTCAACCTGTTGACTGGCTGTGGTATAGTGGTGACTACTTCCCACCAGTCTCTACTTCTTCTTACCCCTCAACCGCACCCTTCATTTTTGTCTCTAGCGGTATTGCAGTCAAATTGACTGTCGCGATTTATTCTTTGTCATTACCGCTCCACCGCGGATTTTGTTCTTACCTTGGGAAATATCACGGTCTCCAATACTTGCTTTCACCTTCACTGTCACTCGCGCTACCATGGTCTTCTTTTAACCATGCCCGATACCACAATGACCCACTATTACCGCCGCTTCACGGTTATCTCCCTTCCACTGCACCACCGCGGTCTCTTCCTTCACCATGTGCGGTACTATGGTATCTCTTCGCTAACCGCTACTTGGACGTCATTTCAGCTCACCGCGATCACCATGGTCTTCTTTGGAGCCCCCTGCGGTATCACGGTGACTGCTTCCTCATTGTTTACTAACCGTCCATCGTGCTACCGCAGTCAGTGGCTTGACTGCAAGCAGTACCATGATAGCCACCCTCAACTACTGCCTTGTTGCCATCTCCGCTCACCGTGGTCACTGTGGTCTCCATTCTAACCATCTGTGGCATTGCGGTAGTCATTCGTTAACCGTCACTTGTTATCTCCACATTCACCGCACTATCGCGGTCTTCATTTTGACCGGACATGGTATGGCGGTGACTGCTTCCCGCTGCTATCTCCACGCTCACCGCGCTACCACGGTTTGTGGTTTGACCGCGCATAGTGTGGCAGTAAGCCTTTACTGACCATTTCTCAACTGCAATCTTCATACTACAAGCCACTTTGAAAAAGGCTGTGGTATAACGATGAAGGCTATGAAGGGTAAACAATGGCAGTAAAAGGTATTTTTAGCATTGTAGAAGGTGGTGAATGATTTTTCATGAAAAAATAGGGAAATATTGGGTTCAAGTGGGTAAAAGACCTTATAGCTTTCATGGAAATTTTGGGTTCTAACGACACCCATGGATAACCCCCTATAGTGGCTCCCCCCTTCTCCTTGGTTTGAGGAACTAAAAAGTTTTTTAACCTAATTAATTTATTCATAGGTAGGAAAATGGTCTTCCCAAGTCTATCTCTTAGTCTTATACTTAGATAAAGTGTGTTTAGTTGGATAGGGTAGGGTTTAGAATCATTTAGGATAGTTTCCCAAGAGTTGTAATTGGAAACTCGATTGTAACTATGATTTTTTTGTTCCTTTTGGTTATTCCATTTCTCATGAAACCTAAAGTGCACCTTGGGTTTTTTTTAATGTAAAAGCGTTTGGTTGCTTTACAAACCCATTTTTCACTTAAATAAAATATAAATTGGTTAAAAAAAATTACATAATATGGATAGTAGAAAAATTTGTTGAAAAAGCATACGAACTTATTCATTTGATGAATTATCAACTTGAATTTAGGAATACATTTGTTAAAAAAATTAAAAAAAAAAAAAAAAGAAGTTATTATTAAAATTTCTATGTTTATTTTGAGGAATTTTTTTTCTTTTTTTCATAATTTTTTTGTATATTTGTCACATGTTTTTAAGTAGTAATTTATAATTATATCTATAACAGTAAATAATATATTTGGGGATATAATCCTACATTTTTCTATTCTCATTAAAAATAATGATGTTTTATTTGCTAACAAGGGCCTAGTCTATAGATTTAGCTGCATGTGATCATCTCTTGCAAACTTGGATCAGTGGATTTCAAGTCACTAGCTTCCCACAATAAAGGAGATAATAAAAATATAACATTTTTCTAGGGGGTTTTCGTTGTGGAATTTGATTCTTTGGATGATAGGAATGACATGTTGGAGAAGAAGCTTGGATGTGGGGCCAACATTCTCTTTTTCTTTAGCCCTAATCCCCTTCTTTTAACCCTTTGACTAAGTCTATTAATAATGTATTAGTTTGGGTCATATTGCCTTATCCACCCCTTTAGTATTGGTGTGACTCTACTTTTGAGGTTATTGGAAATTATTTGGGTCACTTTCTAATTTTTTACTTAAGTAATTTTGATGCAGGAGCATACAAGCAAGTTGGTAATCAACATCACCCAAAAATAGGTTTTAGGGCATGTTTAGTCAAACAATTGTTTAGAGCAATATATGAGTTTTGGAGATAAATATTTTTCTAGGTAGATTGTTGAAGATATTTTTGAATTAATGGTAAAAGAATTTAGTCATAACTTCATTATTTGGGAGATTTTAAAACTTTTTGTTTAACCCCGTAAATTTATGAAAAGTTTAAAATCTCAAGATTATAGAGGGTTGGACAAAAACCATTCCACAGGGGACCATGGAACATCAACCCAAGCCTACTTTCCAATTTTTGCATGAATCAAATAACTTTCATTTTTTGCATGTCGACACCCAATTCCATCAATTGAGTAAAGTGTTTACATAATCAACTCATCAAATATGTCTTTCCTATATTTTTCAATTAAATTGATTTTTTATTTTCTATGGAGACATTGGACATAGTAGAAATTTTTGTAGGGGAAGATTAAAAATTAAATAAAATGAGAATTCAAATTGAGGAAGAATAGGGAAGGTCACGAACAAAAGAAGGAAAGATTTAAAAAATTGAGAAAAAAAAGGATTGTGTAGGGGAGAGCCACATGAAAGAGAAGGTGGAAAGGATATAAATCCTTGGATGAGAAGATGATGGAAGAAAAATAACAAGAAAGGTAGCAAGGGGTTGTCAAAAACATATAAAAAAAATTGAAGAAAAAAATCAAAGACTCACATAGACCAAATGAGGTAGAGGATTGAGAATAACACAGGAAATTTGTGAATAAAGGTGAAGAAGGAATTACTTTTTTATAAGGAATAACACCAATAAATTTTTTATTGTTGAATGATACACCTACAAATAACAAGAGTTAGCTATCACATGATCCAAAAGGGAAAAGTTTAATGATAATGTAATCTTGCATAAGGTAGATTGGTTAGCAGAAAATGATAATGAGAATTGTGTAAAATCCATAAACTTTAAGAAAGGAAACAATTTAAATTTAAGGAATAAATTATGTTGATGGTTGTGTGAAGAGTTGAAGGAGGAAATAAAGAATTACAAAGGAAATAGATGATTGTGTGAGGATAAAGGGAGGACAAAAATATTTAATCAGAGCCTAAAGAAACAACTTTACATGAGGAAAAATTAGAATTTATGTAGGCATATTCCAAGCTAGAAAGCTAATGTGGTGAGTGGTATTGGTGGAAAGGCAGTGGAAGAAAAAAATGTATTCAATCATTCATCTCATCTTGACATTGGCATGAGAGATAGTGTTGGTATAATTCAAATTAAGAGGATTAAGGCGTGTTGATTTTGATAGAGGTAACAACCACTATAGTGTGATATATTTTATAAATAAACTCCTAATTTATAATAAATACCCTATGTTTTGTACTTGATTTTGTTGAACTAGCCATTGAATAAAATATACTAATGAGGTGGATTGGGAAACAATGTATTTGTTTTCAATTTGAAGTCTATTGTGATTCATTGCTATGTTAAAATTATGAATTTAAATAAAGGTGTAGTTGTTCGTTGCAATCATTGAGAAGAGTGTTTCCCATTGTAATTATGAATTTGTGTGATCTTTGGTTTGTAATAGCAGAAGGGAGTACCTCTTTCATTAAATGGTATATATCTAGAGGTTATGAGTGTATAGGCAGAGTGTCTAACATGAGGCAACCTATGCAAGGACTAATGAGTGGATAGAGGAAATGCAGTTGTGAAGAGATCATGTGGATTGTTGCAGGTGTGAGAGAGAAGTCTTGAGAAATGAGAGATAGAAGCTATGAAGAGATTATTTTATTTTCAAAATATGTGATGTTGTAGTGAAAAATTTCATCAACGATTGAGATGGGTATACTCATTAGTAAGAGTCCTGTGATATAGGAAGGTTGGAACTAGTATGAAAAGAGGAAGATCTCATTGATGATCGTGGATATAAATGGAAGGATAGATAGATTGGAATTTTTGCAATATGGAGAGATAGTTAAGAGAAATGAGAAGCAAGAATGTGGAGTTGAAGCATACCCTAATGGAATAAAAAGGAAGGAAGATGAAAAATAAGATGTGAGTACAATGGCTGAAAACGAAGATGAAGAAGATCCAACAGTGATTGAGAAAATGAAAGATGTGAGAAGAAAAGAGAAGAATGTAGAAGAGGTTACAAAAAATGGGAAGAATGAAGATGCAGTGGAGTGTGAGGATATTGCAGTGAATTCCAAAGATGAAGATGATTTGTGGTTGAAGATGTCAGTGATAGAAGAAGAATGGATGGAAAATATTGTCATTACAGTGAAGGGTAAAGAAGGAAAAGTCAGAACTAATGGCGATGTCTCAATAGAGTTAAATATTATTGTATTTTGTGGTGATTTTGTTTTCCCTTTTCCTATGATAAGGGTTGGAGAGTATGAAGAAAATAATATGGAAATACTTAATTTCCATAGAGTTGTAGATGCGGATTTTGGTGAGGATGTTTTAAGTTTTTATGAGGATGATGCGATATTTTTATGGAGGTGGTTGGTAGATGGTGGGATGGATCCCATGAACGACAAGAAAAGAGTAGAGAGTATTTGGAGGAGGAAAATATTTGGTGGATACAAACCATGAGAGGAGAGAAGAATGGTGAGAAGAGTTGTTGGAGAGTGAAGCTAGTTCTGGGAAGATGCTAGAAAAGAAGAAAGAAGAAATAATTACATGTTCCCTTAGTATATTGATGGAGCTCATTACAAATTTCTTGAAATATGAAAGTATGGATCTACTATTCAAATCCAATTTTCTAATACTATGCTCACAAAATTCCTACCCGACATGTCTGATGTAGGAACATCTGAACAGATGGCAATCAACATCACCCAAAAATAATTTTTAGTGAAATAATTTTTTAAAACAATCTTTGAGGATTGGAGATAAATATTTCAATATGTAGATGATTGAAGATATTTGTGAATTTGATTAAGGGTACTCCCCTTACAATATAAAACTCACAAAAATAATAGATAAAGGCACAAACAAAATGCAAGAAGGAAGCAAATATTTTCTATTATCACTGAAATAAAAAATGAAATTAAAATGTTATATTTTCCATCACATGGTGTAACCGCCCAAGAATCTTCTGGACAGTGTAACTTCCTCAAGAAGATATTTTGAAATTTTATTAATTTTGGTAGTACAGCTTCATGGGGTCATAACTTTTGATCTGATTATCAAAATTTATATTATAATACCTTGTCGAAAACCTCTCAAGAAATTTTTTGCCAAAGAATGGGGCCTAAAGGCCAACTTTTTTTGTTTTTCACTAATTTTCAGGCCCACTTGAAGCCTCTAAGTGCTTCAAAATTGACTTCGAAGATTTTAGTAGGATTTTTAGAAATTAAAATTTGAATATCTCTCAAATGACAAATGGTATTGAAGTGATTGCTTCACCATTGGATTCAATTTACCTTTCTAGAGGTTTGTGTAAGATTCTGTGTCCAACCATGCATAAATGAAAACTTACTAAAAATAGTAACCCAACCAAATTTAGCCCTTATTAAAAAGAAACAACATATTTTTTTGGGTGATGGAAGATTGCTCTTACACCTTGGATTCTCCTGCATCAGAATTAATGAATTTTTTTTATAGTTGTAGCATTTATCATTTGGGTAAATGCATGGATTTGTGACACAATTTTGGCTCTTAAGATGCCACTTTCTTTTTTTTTTTCTTTCTGAAATCAACAAAATCTGATTTGCACAAGAAAATGAAGATAGTTATACTCAAAATTTCAAGATGTAGTAAGAACAAAAGTTGAAGTGCTCTGAGTCTAGTTTATAAGTTACTATTTATTTTTGAAATTAATGAATATTAAGGGTCTCAAAAAGGGAGGGGGGAAATAGGTCCTATTTTATCAAAAAAAATAGCATAGCGCCTAAGGGCTCCACCCTTTTTGATTAACTTTTTTTTAGAATTTAAAAAATCCCAATGGTGAGAAATTATCTAACACCATGTAGTTTATCCTCATTCTTTCGTATAGTTTTTTAATGAATATGTAATATTTTATGAATTTTCAAAGTGGACACATCCTAAAAAGTTGATATTTGAGCGTGCTCCCCACTAATTTTTTTGAAAACTAATAATTTTTTTTTTTTTTTCATCATGTGTAGAATGGAGTCAAGTTTTGAAAAAAAAAAATTATTTCACGTTTCAATGAACAATTAAAAATCTATCCTAAAACTAGCACATGTTGGTTTATTACCAAAAACGAAGGCATTTTCAATAGGAGCCATGGATCAAAACCTTAACTAAATCAAAATGAAAAAAGAATTATATATTTAGATAGCTAAGAGAGAGGTTAACGCTATCAAATTTTTTATATACTTGCATTGAAAGATGTGCAAATGAGACGGGGAGTATGGATGAAAAATATGAGGAAATTTGGCAAATCCTATCAATCAACACATCCAAAGCAGACCCTTTGGCGAGCGCCAAATTTGGCGCTCGCCAAATTACCTTCTTTGAACAAAACCTGAATTTCCCCTCTCTTTGGTCGATAACTTTGATAATGCTTAGAGTGCACAATTTATGATCATAGATGAATAGTTGATGTTTTAACTTTCATATGCTCTCTAACTCGTTACCCTAATTGGATAACTCTTTATCCCTTTGAAGTCTCTCTCTCTCACTCCTTGTATCTCTCCCATACCTCTATCTCCCACTCCCTCTCTCTCCTACTCTCTTAGGTCTCTCCTTCCCACCCCCTCTCTCCCACTTTGTCTCCCTCTCCTTCTCTCTTAGGTGTCTCCCTCCCACCCTCTCTCCCTCTCTCTCTAGGTTTCTCCCTCCCACCCTCTCCCTCTCTCTCTCTCTCAAGTATCTCCCTCCTACCCCCTCTCTCTCTCTCCCACTCCCTCTCTCTCTCACACTCCCTCTATCTCTCTTCCACTTTATCTCTCTCCCTCTCTCTTAGGTCTCTCCTTCCCACCCCCTCTCCCTCTCTCTCTCTCTCAATTATCTTTGTACTACCCCCCCTCCCTCTTTCTCTTTGTCAAGTCTCCCCCTCATACCCCCTCTCCCTCTCAAAAACACTCCCTCCCTCTCTCACTCCCTCTATCTCTCTCCCTCTCCCTCTCCCTCTCTCTCAATCATGTCCCTCCCACCACCTCTCCCTTTCTCTCTCAAGTAGAGGGTTTATGATTTAGGGTTTAGGGATTAAGGGTTAAGGGTAGAGGGTTTAGGGTTTAGGGATTACGATTTATGGTTTAAGGGTAGATGGTGTAGGTTTGAGAGTGAGAGGGGGGGTTGAGGGTAGAGGGTATAGGGTTAAGGGTAGAGGGTAGAGGGTTTAGGGGTTTAGGGTTTAAGGGTTTAAGGGTTAAGGGTATAGAGTATATGGTTTAAGGGTAGATGTTTTAAGGGTTTAGAGTAGATGGTAGAGGGTCTAAGGGTTAAGGGTATAGGCTACAGGGTTTAGGGTTTAGGGTTTATAGTTTAAGGGTTGAGGGTTGAGGGTTGAGGATTGAGTGTTTAGGGTTTAGGGTTTAAGGGTTGAGAGATTAAGGGTTGAGGGTTAAGGGTTGAGGGATTAGCGTAGAGAGTTTAGTTGGGTTTAAAAGGATTTAAGGGTTGATGGTAGAGGATATTGGGTTTAAGGGTAGATAGTTTAAGGGTTTAGGGTTTAACGTGGTTAAGGGTTGAGGGTTGAGGGTTAAGGGTTGAGGGTAGAGGGTAGAGGGTTTAGGGTTTAGGGTAGTTTAAGGGTAGAGGCTTTAAGGTTTTAGGGTTTAAAGATTAAGGATTAAGGGTAGAGAGTTTAGGGTTTAGGGTTTAAGGGTTGAGGGTTGAGGGTTGAGGGTAGAGGGTAGAGAGTAGAGGGTTTAGGGTTTAGGGTTTACAGATTAAGGATTAAGGGTAGAGGGTTTAGGGTTTAGGGATTATGATTTATGGTTTAAGGGTAGATGGTGTAGGGTTGAGAGAGAGAGGGGGGTGTTGAGGGTAGAGGGTAGAGGTTTAAGGGTTAAGGGTAGAGGGTAGAGGGTCTAGGGGTTTAGGGTTTAAGGGCTTAGGGTAGACGGTATAGGGTTTAGGTTTTAGGGATTAAGGGTTAAGGGTAGAGGGTTTAGGGTTTAGGGATTATGTTTTATGTTTTAAGGGTAGATGGTGTAGGGTTGAGAGAGACAGGGGGTGTTGAAGGTAGATGGTTTAGGATTTTAGGGTTTAGGTTTTAAGGATTGAGGGTTGAGGGTTGAGGGTTAAGGGTCGAGGGTTGAGGGTTGAGGGTTGAGGGTTAAGGGTTGAGGGTTGAGGGTTGAGGGTAGAGGGTAGAGGGTTTAGGGTTTAGGGTTTAAGGGTTTGGGGTTTAGGGTTTAGGGTTCAAGGTTCAAGGTTCAGGGTTCAGGGTTCAGGGATTAAGGGTTCAGGGTTCAGGGTTTACGGTTTAAGGGTAGAGGTTAGAGGGTTAAGGGTATAGGGTAGAGGGTTAAGGGTAGAGGGTAGGGTTTAGGGGTTTAGGGTTTAGTGAGGGTTTAGGGTTGAAGGGTTTAGGTAGTTTAGGGTTTATGGGGTTGAGGGTAGTTTTTGGTTGGGGATTCTTTAGAGTTTGCTAGTGATTAAGGTTTAGGGTTTAAGGTTCAAGGGTTTTAGGTTTTAGGGTTTAAGAGTTTAAGGGTTTAGGGTTCAAGTTTGTGGTTTACTATTTAAGGGTAGAGGTAGAGGGTAGAGGGTAGAGTAGGGTTTAGGGTTTAGGGTTTAACCTGGTTAAGGGTTGCGGGTTGAGGGTTGATGGGAGAGGTTTTAGGGTTTAGGGTTTAAGGGTTGAGGGTTGAGGGTTGAGGGTTGAGGGTTGAGGGTTGAGGGTTGAGGGTAGAGTGTAGAGGGTAGAGGGTAGAGGGTAGAGGGTTGAGGGTTGAGGGTTTAAGGGTTGAGGGATTAAGGGTTGAGGATTCAATATTTACAATTTAAGGGTAGAGATTAGAGGGTTAAGGGTAGAGGGTAGAGGGTAGAGGGTAGAGGGTAGTGGGTAAAGGGTAGAGGGTAGAGGGTTTAGGGTTTAGGGTTTAAGGGTTGATGGATTTCCCTCTCTCTCTCTTTGTCTCTATGTCTCTCTCTCTCACACCCACTCCCTCTCTCCCTCTCTCACTCCCTCTATCTCTCTCAAAATTTATCTCTCTTTGGTCTCTCCCTCTCACCCCCTCTACCTCTCTCACTCTCAAGTATCTTTGTCCTACCCCCTCTCCCTCTCTCTTTTTCAACTCTCCCCCTCCTATCCCCTCTCCCTCCAATAGTCACTCCCTCTATCTCTCTTCCACTCCCTCCCTCTCTCACTCCCTCTATCTCTCTCCCTCTCCCTCTCCCTCTCCCTCTCTCTCAAGTAGATCTCCCTCCCACCACCTCTCCCTCTCTCTCTCAAGTCCCTCTCTCTCTCATGCCCTCTATATCTCTCCCACTCTCCCTCCCACTCCCTCTCTCTCTCAAGTCTCTCTCTCTCATCCCTCTATCTCCCACTCCCTCTCCCAATTCTCTCTCCCTCTCTCTCTCCCCCTCTCTCACGTAGGAGGGAGAAACTTGAGAGAGAGAGAGGGAGTGAGAGAGAGAAAGAGGATTGAGGTCTTAGGGTTAAGTGTTCAGTGTTCATTGTTTAAGGGTTGAGGGATTAGGTTTGAGGGTAGAGGTTATTTGGTTAAGTGTATAGGGTAGAGGGTAGAGGGTTCAAGGGTTTAGGGTTTGAGGGTTTAGGGTTGAGTGTTTAAGGGTTGATGGTCTAGGGTTGAGGGATTATGGTAGAGAGGGATGAATGGATGGAGGGAGAGATGGAGGGAGAAGTGGGATAGAGAGAAGGAGATAAGAGGAGGGAGGGACAAAGATAGATGAGGGTTGACGATCCAATGTTTAGGTTAGAGGGTTGATAATTGAGGGCATAGGGTTGAGGGTAGACAGTTTAAGGGGTTAGGTTTTAAGGGTTTAGGGTTTATCTCATATAGGATTTACAGTTTAAGGGTAAAGGGTTTAAGATTTTAGGGTTTAACTTGGTTAAGGTTAGAGGGTTGAGGTTTGAGGGTTTTAGGGTTTAAAGGTTGAGGGTTGAGGATTGAGGGTTGAGGGTTGAGGGTTGAGGGTAGAGGGTTTACGGTTTAGGGATTAAAGATTAAGGGTAGAGGGTTTAGGTTTTAGGGATTATGATTTAAAATTTAAGGGTAGATGGTGTAGGGTTGAGACAGAGAGAGGGGGGTAGAGGGTAGAGGGTTTAGGGGTTTAGGGTTTAGGGTTTAAGGGTTCAAGGGTTAATGGTATAGGGTTTATGGTTTAAGGGTCCCACTCCCTCTCTCTCCCACTCCCTCTCTTAAGTCTTCCCCCAACCATAACTAAATAAATATGTGCCTCTCAAGTCTCTCTCTCTCTCAGGTCTCACTCCCTCCCATGCTACCTAGACTAACCTGTGTCACTCCAATGACCTCTCTCATAGTCCCTCTCTATCAGGTCTCACTTAATTCCCAACCTACCTAGACAAGTATATTTCACTCCAACCTCCTCTCCCACACTCCCTCCCTCTCTCCCTCTCTCTCTCCCTCTCTCTCTCTCCCTTTGGTCTTTTTGTATCTCTCAGGTCTCATTTCTCCCAACCCCTCTCTCGTTGTTAGGTATTTTCCCCCACTGTAATTGGATAACTCTCTATCCCTCTCAAGTCTCTATTGCTCTTAGGTCTCTATCACTACCACACTACCTAGACTAATCTCTCTTACTCCTATCACCTCTCTCTATCTCAAGTGTCACTCCCTTTGTCTGTATGGAAGGTGAATATTTCAAAACAACACATTTGGTTCTCACAAATTTGGCAAGCACCAAATGTGTTTTACCTTGAAATAGTAAAATAGGGGTTTACCTCATGATTCAAGCCCACATGCTTCTTTATTTGTTTGGTTAAGTGCTTTATCCAATTCAAAAACGCCTTTTTTTATGCAGTTGACTTCATGTTGTACCAATCTATGCTTGATCCATCACCTTTTTACCACCAATCTGCATGGTAGACAACGTAAAAGAAGACATTTTGAACTTTCTACATCATTTTACATTATCTCAGGTAATATATTCATTTTGGTAATATTGAAATGTTTATATTTAGTATATTTGTTTGTTTTTGACAATATAAACTAAATTTTTTTAATGATTTTATTAATCATAACAATTGGACATAGAATTCAACATTGAATTAGATGGGATTTGCATAAAAAATTTTAATTTTTATGAATTTGAAGAACAAAAAAATGAAAAACATGACATTTACTTAACACAAATTTACTTATGAACTCTATTTGCATTGCTTATAATAGTCCGTTTCCAGCATGGCTAGTGGAATTCACTTTATTTCATTTTAGGTAGATGTTTATATTGAGTTTTCTTTTTCACAATTTTTAGACCATTCATTTGATGATTTTATCAATCTTCATTGTTATTGTGGACATGGAAAATGTACAATTTCGATCCGGCACACTGGATCCTAATTTACTAACACTATTTCATCATGAATCATCTCCTTTGCTAGTCACTTAATCGAATAATCTATATTTGATTAGATCCATCGCTCTTCAATTCTTAATTAAATAAATCAACTTTATCTAATTAGTTCATCATCTCCTGTTAATTAAATATATCAATTTTATTTAATTAATTCTGTAAAACTCCTTTTAATTAAATAATTCATTTTATTTGATTAAATCCCTAAAGCCTTCTTATTAAATTGAATAAATTAAACATTATTTGATTTAATCTAACATTATCCCCTTTATTTAAATAAATCAAAATCATTTATTTAATTAAACCCTTCCTCTCAATTTGATTTAAATCAATTCATAAATTTAAGTCTAAATTGTCACATCTCCTAATTCTTCATTAAATTAATTAATCTTTGATTAATTTAATCTTAATCTATGTCACATCATCTAGAGAATGCAAGTTGCACATGAAAATAGATTTAATTCATTTATTAAATCTCTATTTTCTCTCAATAAAGAATAAAAAGGGAATATTCCCTCAAATTTGAATTCAAATTCAAATGGACTTGGTCCTTCCAACAAGGCATTTAATATCTCTTACATGTCCTTGGCCTTGAGAAAAGTGACATTAACTCCATTTCTTTCACCCCCCCTAAACATGTCACTTCATCAAATTCAAAATTCAAACTTGCACATTGATCAAAATATGCTCAACCTTCAACCATTTACATCTTGACAAGTGGCACTTGGCCATTGGATGTTGAATGATCTCACATTGTTCAATTTCATTCATTATTCCAATTTGAAATCTATAAATGAGAGACTCTTCCTCTCATTCTATCATCCACAATTTGAGTAAACTTATTATACTCATTTTCATCTTCAAGCATAGCCATTTCATCTAGTTTTATCAAGTTCTTAGCTAGGTTATGTAGGAATTCAACCAACAAAGCGGATCAAATCACAAAGCTTACAAAGGAGTTGGGAAAGGGCTGATTTTGACACACCAATTGGCACCAACTCCCCCATGGGATCATGAGTTTGCATACTTAATTAGGATTTCATTGCTTTCTTGTTTATTTCTTCATTTTTTCTATTTTAAGTTTTGCAAATGGATTTCATGGGGAATCCTTGTTTCTAACTTACATATGATCTAATAATATGATTGTTTGTTGTATTTATGCAAGTATGAAATTGGGGTTCACAGTTACACATAGAATTCAACATTAAATAAGATGGATGTATGCATGTAAAAGTCTAACTTTTAGGAGCTTCAAGATATAAAATGGAAAACATGACATAAGATATTAAAATTCACCTTCATCACATGTGCTTAGATAAATTCAAGTGAGTTGACATAGATGTTAATGCAAGTTTCCATTCATTCATACTGTTTACCTTTCTAATAAATAAAAAAAGGGAAAATTTTGTGCGATTGAGAATGCTTATTGTCTTTATAAGTTACCTCATTTCCAAAGAAATAGTGAATAATTATAAGATATATCATCACAAACCCTTCTTTGAATTCATCTTCTTCATGGCTTCGTTGACAATCACAATGTGATTTTGAGAACAATAAACACAAGATTCTCTAGTTTTCATTTAGGTGGAAACAAATTATACCCTAGGTTTGTGATGCATAGCAGGGAGACAAAACCTTCAACAATAAAAATTACATATGTTTCAAACAATCTTCAATCTCAAAAAGCTCAATTCAATGCTCAACTGACCAATTCACATTCACTTCCTTGTAGCATTCACAACAGAGAAAATTGTTCATATCTTATCATATGTTAGTCACCGGAAACCTCTCTAATGCATCTAAACACTAAACCCTTTCTTTAGTCCTTTGTATTCTTGAAACAAGGAGGGTTTATTGAAAATCAACATTCCAGGCCTCTAATGCAGGAGCACCTTATAAGCTCAATTTTGTAAAAAAGGTCATTTTTAGTGAGCATGGTCAAATGATAGGATTCTAGTTAATGTTGAGTATTTTTTGTTCAATAAGGTAAATTATAACATTTTATAATGTATTTGGAGCTAAGGGAGTTCAGTTGTGTCATAGCTTGCAATTTGGCAAAATGTGGTTAGAAAAGTTGCTAAACGATGTAAAAGTTGTAGAGTTAGGTGCATGCAAGGTTAGTTAAGTAGAATTTCAGTTCTAGGTGGTTTTTAATGTTGTTATGAGTCCATCAATGTGAGGATAACCTCGAGGAAGAGGTGATATTATGGAGAAAATGAAGAAGATCAAGAAGTATTTTGTGTTTTTAGTGTAAAATTCTGAGTTTCGACTAGTAAATCTATGTTTCAGACCATTGTACGGCCCCATACAAGTGGTTCATGGTCTAAAATCTGTTAGAGTAATTGGGTATTTACTTTATTAATTAAACAATATTTGTTTAATTACGTAAAGTTCCCTTTTACCTCTTTTCACTTAAGCTAACATTAGGTGCATAATAATTAATTACTTTATTAATTTTTATTGTGCAAGCCTAGGATTTTCCTTTTTTAGGGTTTTCATCTATATATGGTTGAGAACTATTTTTTGTATCATTTTTCATTTTACATTTTCAAGTGAATACATTGTTCCATATTCTTGAGCATTTCTTTTGTTGCTTCTCTTTGCTTCTCCTTGTAACAGGTTATTTGCTTGCAAAGATCTTTTGGGCTTCTGTGGTATTGTATCTTTTCAACTCCAACATGGTATCAGAGCTTCAGATCTGCAGCTGCTTGTTCTTGTTTTGAAGATTTTTGGAACTACAAGGGTTTGTTGCAAGCCATTTTTTATTGGAGCCATCATCATTTTTGCTTCAAAAATTCAGTTTTCATTCATTTGCAGGAAAAACGATTTCTGGGTTTTGTAGCCAGCGTCGAAGTTTGAACTAGGTATCTTTTAGATTTTGCATATCTTGCACAAAACTAGAGAAAATCACTATTGAAAAAATGGCACACGTCATTTTACTCTTGGTTGAAAGTAAAAAAAAATCATTTTCTCATATTCTGCTTGTTGGATCAAGAAACGATTTCTGGGTTTTGTTTCTAGCATCAAAATATTTTTGGGTTTTTATTTTTGTTTACAAAAAGTGAGTAGATTTTCCAAAAATCAAGTTAGAAATAAATGTTTTTTGCTAGAAAATTCGTTTCCTACAAGCTAAATTTAGTTTTTGAAAAATTCATAACTTTTGGCCACAGTGTCCATTTTGTGTAAATGAATAGGCATTGGAAAGGTGTTAAAGTGCTCTTTTCAGATCTATAGTCTATTTTATCAGAATATTTACCAGGTATTTTTTATTCAGCTTTGTGTGTTTTTACACTTTTCTCAATTACTTGGTCATCTTGGCTCCTACATGGGGTTTGTTTGCGTTGGATGGGTTATGTTGATATGCTTTATCATTGCTAAGATCATTAGTCTCTGAATTTTTCATTTGAAGAGTTATCATGGGTTTCTCTACTCACCCTTTAGTTGTTCTTTTGGAACGGGGTAATTATGAGTCATGGGCAAAGGGTATACTTACACATTGTAGGTGGCTTAATATTTTGCCTTATTTGTATGATCTCATACCTGAACTAGCAACTTTAGAGGGCAAATTAGCATGGGATATTATTAGAAATCACATAGTAGGACTTATATTGTCTAGTGTTGATCATGACATCGTGTTGGTTATATCAGACATTGATTGTCCTCACCCACTTTGGACATGTCTTTGGGAGATCCATGGAGACCCTATTCTATCTCCATTCCTAGAGGATCCTACTTCAGATTGTTTCTTACCCATTGCTTGGAGAGAAAATACACCCTTTGATCATGATACTTTAGAGGAGCTTAAGTATTTAGACACCCTTACATGTTCCGATGGATCAGAGGTTTGTCTCACCGTTCCTACTCTTTAGACTGAGACTTCATCAGCATCTCTTGTTGTTCTTGATTCAGTGCAGCAGGGAATCATACATCTTCCAGACATAGCTACTTTGGACTCTTATATTGCAGATATATCTTTCTTGTTTGTTGAGTCCTATATTGCAGATTTGGAGGATTATTTTGAGGACATTCATCTCCTCTACCTTGATAGCTAGGTTATCACTATTCGCCCACCATTATCCATGCATTCAGAGGTTGCATTTCAGTATTCTCCACATCAGTTTGGATTTGACATTATTTGTTTCAGTTCAAATAGTGAGACTCTTCAGCATCCTATCATGGCACACATCTTGAGACGGGTTGGTTCATCATTCTTCACAGGGTTTCTTCGACACAGGTCCATGGATCTGTTTCTTCCCAAAGGGAGGAATATCATTTGCCACTTCAAGATCTCCTTTTGGATTCTACTTCAGGCATCTACCATTGTGACAGGAGTTTCTTTATTGTGGGGGGGGCCTTCTTCTCTCTTTCTATCTCTCCTATGGAGACCATTGTACATGTACTTATACGATAAAAGTTGTCTATGGGGGGTATCATGTTATCCACCTCCTATCCTTCTTTCATTAGTGCATTGCATTCCTTCCTTGCATTCTATTTTGGGGAGGAGTTTTGTTCCCACTGGGTTTTCTCCTTTACCCCATTTCATTTAGTTTGCATTGATTTTGTACATGGGTACCTGATCTGGCCTTGTTGCCGGGACCCATTGCTTTTGCTTTCAGTAGCTTCTTCTAGGTTTTAGCTTCTCCCTAAGTCTAGCTTAAGGGGGGGTGTTAGAGTAATTGGGTATTTACTTTATTAATTAAACAATATTTGTTTAATTATGTAAAGTTCTCTTTTACCTCTTTTCACTTAAGCTAACATTAGGTGCATAATAATTAATTACTTTATTAATTTTTATTATGCAAGCCTAGGGTTTTCCTTTTTTAGGGTTTTCATCTATATATGGTTGAAAACTATCTTTTGTATCATTTTTCAATTTACATTTTTAGGTGAATACATTGCTCCACATTCTTGAGCATTTCCTTTGTTGCTTCTCTTTGTTTCTCTTTGTATAGGTTATTTGCTTGCAAAGATCTTTTGGGCTTCTGTGGTGTTGTTTCTTCTCAACTCCAACAAAATCTATGCGAAACGTTAAAGTAATGTATTATATTTCATTTTTAGTTTGTTTGATTTAATTTCATGGAGGTTTGTGAGTTTTATGATCATTTTGGTGCTAACGGGTATGAAATCCTATTTTGGGGTTTTGAACATTAAAGAATGCATGTATGAACTTTTCCTTTGGTGGATACCTCTATAACTCAGTGAAATTAAGGCTGATAGGTTTATTTCCATGTTCAATAAGGATTCAAGAGTTGAAGAGTTGATGGAAGTGTTTTGTGAGTTGTTGTCCTAGTTGATTTATTGTGTGTCTTGACCAAAAATCAAGGTTTCAACTAATGGTTTCAGGAAATAACAGTGCTAAAGGTTGGGAGTAAGTTTTTAGAGCATTTGAAGGATATTTTTCAAGTGTTCCAAGTATTGGTTGGGTGTGGAGTGTTGAAGAATTTTTGGTTTCAATAAACCCCTAGGGGAAACCTAGTTTGAAATAGCTTAAAGTGAGGGTTTAAAGGTTGGTACCCTATTGAACATTCTAGTCCCTAAAATAGGTGGAATCTAAGGTTTGAGAACCTAAAAAAAGATTTTCCATGGAGATCAAGAGCTTTTAAGGTTATCTAGAGGAGTTTCTCTGTTGTAAGAGTGGCCTTATTGGCCTAGTTACTTGAGTGGAATAGGGCTAGTTTGAGGTATTTTATCCAAAAGAGTTTATAGTAGTTTTGAGATATGTTTTAGGCCATGAAAAAGGGTATCTGAAAATGTTGTTATAGTCTTCATAAGTTACCTAGTTCATTAGATATGAGTGGTTGTCCTATGAGGAAGGATTACTAGTTTGTAAGTGGTTAAGGAGTGAGTGATACAAAATGGTTTTTCTTGGTAAGTTAAGTGATCAAATTGTGTTTGGTTTATTATTTTAATATTGTTATATGCCTTAACAGGCTCATGAAAATCCCTTATACCTTAGTGTGGATTGGAGTCCTTAGAAGCCTATTTCCTTTGATGAAACTTTGAAAGAGTGTGTGTAAGTCTATTAAGAGCCTTCCTCTAAATCTTTGAACAAGTTCATTGTGGATCCATACATGTACTACATTGGCATCTAGCTACTTTTCCAACTCTTCAAACACACTCAAAATCCCTACTATAATATCTAACCCTATAGACATCTAACTGCATCATATCAAAAATGTTATCTAGCATAGACATGTTTGATAATTCCAAACAGCTCGCGCCTTCTTTCATAAAATTATTTGGTGTGTTTCATATTTAATAAAATGTAATAAGAGATATGAATATTTTCATAAAATGCATTACTTACTTTTGTTCTATGTGTTTTTGTGGTTCTATGTGTGTTTGTGAACATGTAGCATTCAATGTCATGCAGAGGAAATGACTGAAGCCTCTAACACTAGAAGAACGTGCAATTAAAAATGAAATGAGAAGAGAATCAAAAAATGTAGCTTGTGAAGCAAAGGAATTGCAGCCCATACAACCAAAAATTCCCGTGCAATCTAAGAGAGATTTCAAATTGGAAAAACAAAGGGCACAAATGAGGAAAGTTCATGGAAGGATAGGAATGGATACCAAAGATGGGGGCACATCATCAACCATAGGTGAAGCTCAATGCACATCTCCAGTTGAAGACACGTTGGAAAAAATATGTGGTTTTCCAAGTACATCAGAAATCACATCTCCAATTGAAGACACACCATCAAAAACATTGTGTTTTGAAAGTACATCAGCAAACACATCTCTATTTGAAGGCACTCCACAAATGACATCTCAAGCTGTAGGTACAACATCATTTACATGTCAATCTCAATGTATTTCATCAATTGCACCTTTGATTGAAGGTATGCAATCTATCCCCAATGTTGTTGACCTTCCTAATGTTGAAACAAATTTACATTTGAGAACTCCTCCGAGAGTTTTACATAGAAAACCTACATTTTTTATTGATATTGATTCCAATGTTTTTAAATGGATGCCTAATAAGATTCCAAAACATACATGTCAAAGATATGCACATAGGATATGGAGTTTATTTTTTGTGAAGCTAAGTGAGGGTGGAAGATGCCAACTATTTTTTGAAAGGATTAGGCAACTCAGATTTAGGCCCACCATGAAGGCTCTCAGGCTAAGAGTTTCAAATAACTCAAGTGAAAATTTCATTGTAAAGAACTTGATGAGTGCATACGAGAGCATGGTTTCTACCTCATGCACAAAGGATAGATGTGCCACACGACATGTGATGAAAAAAACACTCTTAAGCAATCAAACAAGGAACAAGGTGAACCTTACAAAAGCAAGTAAGTCTTTGAAAATAAGTAGATCATCTCTATTGAGAGCCAAAGGAAGGTGTGAAAGAGTGGAGGATCCAAATAGCAATGAGTTATGGGCATACTTAGGTAGAGTGCCACAGAAAGATACACAAATTTCTCAAGGCTTGAGATCTTTAATAGTGAATTATTGGAAGGATAACACAAGGACCTCTCCTAATCAAAGAGATGTTGTAAGAAGGAGAATTGGTAGTAAAATCCATGAGCCACATCCAATGCATTATTTGGATACCACTCAAACCCAATTTTTTGCTGATTTTGTACAGAAGTTTCCTGAAATTAAAATATGTCAAAAGATATTTTGAAATGCTAAAACCTTTTTATGTAAAAATAAATCACACACACACACTACTTGTTTTTGTAGGGTTCATATTGATTTTTCTAACCATTATGATGTTTATCAACGTATATGTATAGATATGCATACTGACAATGTTTTGTAGGAATGTAACATAATGCATCCACCTAAGTCGTCAAGGAAATTTTCATCTTCCATTTTATGTGAAAGAAAGGATGGCCAAATTTTTTACAAGAAGTCATGTTTGGATGGAACATATGATCATTGTGGTGGCATGCAAAATTTTCCAATTTTCCAGCACATGGCTAGTACACACACAATTGGAGACAAAATTGTGGAATTTGGAAAATATAAGACATGGTATATAGTCTAAAAGATGGGAAAGAAGCAAAGAAGTGTGAATTGGTCAGTGAGAAGATTTTAGTGTATCAGTTTATGGGCATTTTTCCGTGATCAGGTGGTCTATGAGTATGCAAGGAATACATAGAGCACAATGGTTGGACTCATAGTTCAAGTTATGCAAGGACACATTTCCAATTCATCATATCATTTTAGTTATTGACTTCGCTGAGAACTACACACTACAGCCATAGAACGAGGTGCAATCAGAGTACTACAACTCCACATAGGTTTCTATATTTGTGCATATAGTATTCATTCATGAAAATGATAGTATAAAGGAAAATAGGAAAGTATTGAGGGAGTATCACTTTTACATCAGTGTTGATCGCACACATTCTACAGAGTTTGTGCAAGGTTGTTTTCAAATGTTCTATGTTAATATGGCTAGCAAGGGAATATCATTTAATCAACATATCATATGGTCAGATAATTGTACATCACAATTCAAGAACGCTAGAATGTTTTATTGGTTGAGCAGGATGCATAGGATCAGTGGTGTTCAGCATATGTGGAACTTCTCAGAGGTCGTACATGGAAAGGGGGAGCATGATGGAGTAGGTCCATGTATCAAAAGAGCCCTAGCATGAGAAGAGTTAAAGTACACAAATAGTGTAAAGTTGATAGATGCAAGATCAATTTTCCAGTGGTGTAATGTTGCAATGGGTCGAGTTAGTGAAGGTAATTCTTTAGTTCATAGATTTTTTCATTTAGTATATTTTACTAACATTGCAAAATATGAGGATTGTTGTACACTAACATGATCGAGTGAGCTAAACTCTTTTAGAAGCTCCAATGCAGGTACATGGACTATCCATACATAGAAGATGGCATGATTTTGTTTTGCATGTACACTTCAAGCATGGAATGATTGCAATTCAACAGAGTGGGTTGACGAATGGTCTATAAGAAGTCTAACCCCACTTGACACTTATGAGCTCTCGACGGCTCTGAAAATCATGGATATGCAATCATCCATTCACTTTGATCATATATCAGACCTACTAAAACCAGGTAATATATCTTACTTATAGGTTTTATTAAGATGCTCAGTAAATACATCTAACATGATGAACATATCAATGCAGGGTGCATTTATGAGGTGATTGAAGATGAATACAATGAAGAGGGTATAGATTATTACCTGTTCCATTGTATTGAGGCCAAAAGGAAATTGGAGGCCCCAGTTATAGATGGAGAAAACATAGAATATCCTACAGATTTGGTGGTTGCTATTGAAACATGGCTTCAAAGGTACCCAGTTAAGAATGTTGTAGTTTGGTTGTTTGAGTAATTCTACATGCATCAGAATATTCTTCACTACTCAAACCTTGTCATCGCCACCAACGTTCATTTGATCAAATATAGGGGCAGACCTGTGAAAAGGAACTTGTGGAAAGTGTGTGAGTCTGACCATGAGGCATTACTTGACACAATAAAGAGTAGAGCAGACCCGGATGGTTCCCTGGATTGATTTGTAAGTATGAACATTGAATTTTTAAATTTGTGTTATTGATCATTGCTTTATTTCAAGTGTTTAAGTTTGATTGTATAAGGGTTTGCAAAATTGCATTAATGTAGATATGCAAAATGATGGTTATATGTTGCTCTCTATTGACCACATTTAAGTTTGTATTTTGATCAATAATAGGGAGGTTAACCAATTACAAAACACAAGCTCATCCAACTCAATCCAACATTCTTCCCTAACAACTCTTTTTCATCAACTCTTCACTATTTCAACCTAGTTTCCTTGTACATGTCCAAACACCAAAACTAGGGAATAACTATCAACCCTCTTAACAAACACACAAACCATTTAGGGTTTCAGATACCCATTACGCTCATTCCAAACATATCTCAAATGGGCATATCACTCTTTTGGACCAACACCTTGCAATCACACTTTTTCACCATTTTAGACCCCCAAATAGGTCACTTTTCCAAAGGACCTATACCTTAAAAATTCCTTTTCACCCAAATTTTTATTGAGCAGCACTCACCAACCAACAAATCCCCAAATTCCATAATTACTTTGCAAAGACACATTTCCCAAATCACCCTATCATGATACCCTCATTTCTTGCTCTTTCCATGGGGGTTTATTAAGAAACAATCTTCTAGGGATTTCATAACCCAAAAAATACCTCCAGGGTGATCCCACAAAGCTGGTTTACAATTTTTGAGAGGAACTGATTTTAGCTGAAATCAAATATTTTTAGAAAATATAATGATTTAAGCCTTTAAAATTTCCATTTTAAGGATTCCAATTGAAGAGGTTTTGATCAAACCACCTTAGATCAAACCCCCTTGGATAAAACCTTGCTAGTTTTAAACCATACCTATAAATGAGTCTCCTTTACACCTATCAAAATGTTGATAAAAAATCACTTTTGATTTACCTTTTGGGGGATCAAATGAATTCATTTAAAATTTATTTCAAATGATTATAATAGTCCTCAAAATGAGCTATCCCACAAATATAATTTTAATATGTTTTGGTTTTATTATGTATGTGTTTTTTTAGTTTTATTAAACATAGGTTTTTCACCGAAAATCAAGCTCTTTGTTTTGCACATGTGGAAAAATAGAAAATTATCAAAATATATATATTTTAAATATTTTCATGCTGGGTATTGATGTCCTTGATCCATTAAAAAAATAAAAATTGAATTTTGATACATACAAAAAAAGTTATGTTGTATACAGTTTGCCTATATCTAAATTACAATTGGTTTGACTTTGAAACTCTATTAATGAAAAAATATTCAATAAAAAACTATGAGACTAAATTAAAATGCTGGATATCATAGTTACAAATCTAAATTCAAAAAAAATAGAATTTTATCCTTCATACAAAAAAAGTTATGTTGTATACGGTGAGAGTCACTTTTTAAAAATGTTGTTTTTTGAAAAAAACTAGTTTTTGTGGGAGATGGAAAAAGAAGTGCAATCTTATTCCAAAATTTTTGTAAAAAATGCTTTTAGAATCTACAGACAAAATGTGATGAGACTCTAGTTTGCATCATCTTCAAATTCCTCACGGTTTAGCCGCTATAGGTGCCTGAATGTGAAGATTTAGTTAAAAATAATAATTTCAATGTCCAGTTTGGCCAAAAATGGTAAACCACTATTGTGGGATCACCCTCCAAAACTTCATAAAAGACCCATAGAAACTCAAAAGGACAAAATATTTTCATTTCCCCCAAGTTTCCTATTATTTTACCACTCAAACCACTTAATTTCACTCAAATTAGGTCACTTTTTTAAAGGGACTCTACCTTAAGCTTTCCCTTTCAGTCAAAATTCAATTGGGAAGCCTTCTACATGTGTTCAAAACAAATAATCCACTATTTACCTTCAAAAAATCATTCACTGAAGCACCGAATCAAAAAACCCTCCTTTTAAGCCAAATAACCTAGGGATTATTGAAAATCACACATCCAGCCCTCACCAAAACTTTCCAATGCCTCAAACACATCTAAATACCTCTACCCAAACTTAATTCATCAAGAAATAACACTACACAACCTTTTTACACACTTTACTATCTCAAAACCTCGCTATTTCACTTCGAAAACATAAATTTTCACTTTAGGGCTTCATGCCCAACATAATTCTTGACCTCCCCTACACAAATTCCACATTACCACACTAGCTTATTAATTTTGCAGACCCATTCCTCAAGTTATAGTGGCCATAATCAGAGGAATGGGTTAGTTTACCATATTAAATGACTTTCAAACCTTATTTGACAACATCTCGACTCATTCATCCTAACTAGACTCAACTCATAAAATGGAGGACAATGTGCTATGCACCATATTATAGATTACCTATTTGATTCCATATGAATTTATGACTATCATTGATCCTTTTGTGATTGTGACTATAGGTAATACTAAAGTTTGTCAAAGTTTAAGAAAAAAACAACATCATTTGGTGGTGCAAGTGTTCGGTGGTATGAGAAACATCGGTTGTTGGTGCATTTTCTAGTTGTCAATCTTCTCTTTCTTTTCCATCTCATAGATTTCTTGGATTCTTATATGCTACATGTGTTTTATGTTAATTATGTTAGAGATATATTTGAAATTTATATGTAGGATGATCGAGAGATGAGAAAGTATCAAGGGGCCACATCACCATTGTAAGACCTTCAATCAACCTCCTTATCTAGCATGCATGAAGGTGATAGTAGGTCTCGTCAGGTGTATGACTGACATTATTTAGTTATTATTCTTTTAATGATTTTTATGTGAGTCCATTAGGGATAACTTTAAGAAACCCCCCCCCTCGGCAAAGGTGTAAAATCTTGGTGAATCTTTCCTGTTATTTGAAAAAAAATATTAATTTTCCTGGTGAATCTTATGCACAGTATTAAAAATTATGTAAAATCCTGGTGAATCTTAATGAATAATTGGTAAAATTAATAATCATAGTGGTGAATCCTAGTGAATCTTGGCGCGCTCCTATCACAATACAAGCGGAGTCGAGGGCCAAATCTTCCCCCATTCCTAACAAAATTCAATACCATCAGCCTAACAATGCTTCATCAATGGAACCCCCATCACAATCATGATGATGGCCCGATGAAAATGGCTCGCAACCTAGTATTGGTGTAACAATACTCTATCAATCTGACTCCTAAGGTACTCTCCTGATATACTGATAGAGTCAAGTTGTCTTGACAAAAGTAACCATGAATTATAACCATGGGCATGAATTATCGAATGCATAAAGTATATCGGGGGAACTATGCTGCATCGGGGAAACATTCTCTGGCATCCCATTGATAGAACGAAGGATGGTTGTTCAATACACATTGCCTTTTGACACACGATTAAATCTAATCGTGTGGCCCAAAACAAATTTCGGGCCTCAACAAGCCTTTAAAAAGGCACATGTGTATTAGGGCCCGGAATCAACCTACAACCGCTCGATTAAAAAAATAATCTATGGCAATAGATAAAATAAAATATTCCTCAAATTAAATAGTAATTTATTATTAGTGGCGATATTGCCCCAAAATTAATCGGAGGAATATAATATTACTGGCGAATATAATTAAATATTTTAGTAACTATATAAAATACTAGCGAATCGGTTTTGATGATGCATCGTTTACATGGTGAATTAATCAAGACAAAATTATTTTTTCATAAAAGCCTGGCGATTTAGTCTTCGTTTCAGCTTGTACTACTAGCCATTTTTGGAGCTCCTGATTTCTATTATTAGCCAATTGGTGAATATTTGCCACTAAAGTTTTCCCTAGAGTCCATGTCTAAGATTGATAGGATTTTGTAGGTTTTTTGTGGACCAAATTCCTATGAGAGTACACAACCATGGAGAGGATACTACCCATGTGTTTTGTAGGGATCAGGAGATGTACATGTTTTGAAGCATTTTGGAATGAAAATAATTGGGCCAGCTGAGGTGGATTGGAGAAAAGACACTAGGTAGTTTTGATGGTATTTTCTGCACAACAACAACTCAGAAAGAATATGATATCCTACCTCTCTTGAAAGGTAAATCTCTATGGGAAAAGAAATAACCCCAAGGTCTCTAATGTCAGGTCTTGACAATGCAACAAAACAACTCAATGATAAATGTGAAAATGTTGGTAATCACAAAGGGACCTTACTACAAGCAAATACTGGATTTCGAATTTATCAGATCTAAATAATGAATTGATACTTGGAATCTTGATTTGAACCCTGTTAATAAAGAAAAAACAAAAGATAAAGGTTTCAGAGATGATTCTAAGACTAATTTTAACCCTAAGATTGAAAATGCCAAAAGATAAAATGCTCAAAATGGACCAATCTCTCATAAACTACTTTTTGTTTAACCCAGATGAATCTGCAATTTCACAGAAATAGTGAAATATTCTAAGGTATTTAAATATTTTCAAATCACAAACATTCATTCAGCCAATCCTATTGCAATTGAGATGAACAAATCCTTGTAACTGAACTAAGAACAATTTTAAGTCTAGGCTAACTTTGCAAAGCAACTAACAATCAACTAACTGCAAAAAGTATGGACTAGAGATCGTTGCAAACATTCCAAACATGAAACCCTAAGCATCACCAAACCATTTAACTATAAACTCATAAGCAATTTTAAAGATAGAACAACAAGAACCATGCCAGATGAAACTCCACAAGATAGATACCAAATCACAATATCTCTCTTATATTAAGTCACCCAAAATAGCAACAACTCCAGTTTTCGGTTACAACACTTCCTTGAAAATAAACCCTAATTTGCTCTAATATCAAGTCTCTATTCTATCACTTATATATTTTCTCCCTATCTCTATATATATTCTCAAATGAAGCAACATGCCTATTTTATAGAGAATCCCTAAGATAGGTCAACCCAAAAATAAGAATTATAATAAAACATGCCACACAATAGGTCGGCCTCAAAGATATTAGAACATAACATGAAATGTGCAATTAGCACCAATTTCATCCAAGTCGGCCTAGGCACAAAAAAGGGTCGGCCCCATGCATGTGAATAATGGGAAGCACAAATCTCAATGTAACCCTATATAGCTACTTCCCATCCTAGTCTTTAGTTTGATCTTCTTCACCATGCACGACCAACAAGACTATATCTAGCTCAGCAACAGGTGGCACAAGAAAAACCCTAATTCTTCTCTCAAGAGACTTGATGTCATCTCTTGCCAGCTTAATTGCACCATCCCGATCAGCTCTATTAATCAGGAATCTATCCATAACTGCAATATAGGTTGCAACATCATCTAGTTGATGCCTAGTAACTGGTCCTTCACTAACTGGAGAATAAATATCTCTCCACCATTTCCTAGGTTGCTCTAGATTAAGATGTTTCATAGTAAAATTCTTCCTTCCTGTCATGACCTCAAAGAATGAGATCCACTTATCATGGATACCAGTCAAAGTGTCCTCAATCTGCTTTGCTTGCTTATGAATTTTCTTTAAGGCCCTCTGTGTCATTTGTAGGATTTCAAACCATTCCCAAGGTTCAGAAACCCTTGGAAAAGGAAGAATCCCACTCTTTACCAGCTTATCTTCGGTGAATTCCATAATTGTTGTGGCTTTCTATAGTAGGAGATCAGTATCCTCCTTGTCTTGAGCCAATACAGTCTTCAACCAATCCACTGATCTCATAGCATCTCCTCTAGTCGACAAAATGTCCTTAATGGCTACATCTCCCTTGGTTTGGAAACCCTACAACCAAGCAACTATAGCATGTGTGGTTCCTTTCATATTTTCCAGCTCGAAGATTGTCCCCTGAGGCAAGAAACCTATAGCAGAGGAGGAGGAGCTAATAGCCTACAAGGGTTTCATCAACTCCTACAAATAATTCTTTAATTTCTCATTCTCTCTCTCCAACTCATGCCTAGTTTGCAAAGCCTTCTTCAGCCTACCCACAATTATAGCACTAGAGCCTTCATACTCCTCAACATCCTATTCCACAGAAGCATGCCCTAGGTCAACAGTTTGCACATAATAATCCTTGGCAGTTACATTATCTCTATCCTTATTCAGAGCAGGGGTAGCAATTTGGGCCACTCTGTTGCCTGACCCATCTCTCTCAATCTGGGACACAACCCTAGCCTTCTTCTTAGCTTTTCCTTGTTCAACATTTTCCATCAAGACATCCCAATTAGGAGGATCATCCTCTACTATTACCATTTTTCTCTTCAATTCCTTATCCAGCCAATCTCGAACAATAGACTCAGTTGGCATGGTATCCTGCTTCTCCTGCTGGTCATTAGATGTATCCTTCTCAACACTTGGTGCATCAGGGATATCCATGATTGGATTCTCCTTATCCTGCAACTGTTCCTCCATAACAACCTGCACCGGTGAAGGGACCTTAGCTGGTATCTCCTCCTTTTGAGGAGACTTGTTCAATTGCTCTCTCATAGGTGAATCTGCATGTGCCACCAAGGGAGATTGAATCACCTTATCAATTTATTCCTCTACATTATAGAGGTCTCCTTCCTAAAATTCTTCCTCGCCCAAATCTTTAGGATCTTTATCCTTCTTTGGTTCTTCTTGTGTGCTACCAGTATCCTGAGGAATGGAGACACTAACCTATTCAATAGTGGGAACATTCACTAGAACATCTTCCTTTACTGCAGTATCCCTTGGGGAAGGAGTCCTTGACCTCCTCATATACACTTGTGTTATTTCCCCTGATCTCTCCACCTCTACCACTGGTGGTTCAACCTCCTTATCAGTTTTGGGAACCTCCTCCGGTTTCTGTGATAGCTTTGCAAGTCTTCTTCTCTTTGTCAATGGAGAAGTAATCTCTACCTCCTCTTCCTCTTATTTTTCCTTTTCATCTTCTTTCCTTGAGGCATGTCTCCTCTTCTTGGTGACAGGTTTCCTCTGTTTACTCACTTCTATCACTTTCTCAGCTTGAACATCCCTAACCTAGATCTTGAAAGGGGAATCCACCTTTTCCTTGCCCCTAGGATCTGGTTCAAGTGATTCCTCAAAAGAAAAGTGAGACTCTAAATCTCCCATCAGATCATAAGTACATGGGATACCCTCACTCTCCAATTCTAACATCTTATGCTTCAACCACATTTTGGTGTACTTGAACACCGGGGTCATGATTTGATCCAACTCTGTTTTCTCTTCTTCTAACTAGTCAACGTCTCCAATTGGCTTATCTTTCACTGCCTCATAGACATGACCCTAGATTAAATTTGCATCCTCTTCCACCTGGTCAGGGATGGCTTTCACATTGTATAACCTTACTAAATCCACTGGAAATCTGGAGAACTTCTTCTTCCTTACCTCAAATTCATCACTGAGGTTAACCAAGTAATCCTCAATATTAGCCTTATGGTTGTATTACCTACTGGCCTTCTTTTGTGCCTCCCTAGTGATGTCAAAACCTTGCTCTCTTGGAATGAAAAGAGATACCAAAATTAACCGTCTCCTCCTCAGAAGCATGAGCAGACTAGATAGAAGGAAAAACCTCACCCATTCCTATCTTTAAGGGAAAGTCATTCCAAAAACCTGTTTTATGCATTTCTCCCTTCACAACTATGTCAAAGTTACAAATCTACCTAGTGACTTCCAACAATACAATACGATCAATAGGGTACCTCGGGAGTCTATAGGGAGCCCTTTGACAACCATCAATTCTAATATATGAGAAAGTAGGGAACTAGATAAACCATGCCCCATATCTCCTTATCAATTCTTTAGCTTTGTCAGAAATCCTCATATGCTCTACACCCTAGAGCAATCTGGTGATGTACATTGTGAAAGCATCATTGGATCTTCTGTAGCTTCCTCCAGTTAGGTGCAACTGTGGATATACCTCATATATTGCATCTTGTCCGAAGATACCCCTAGTGCTTAACCCCTTGTATGGGTGAAGTCTTGCCAATGAATACACTAGGTAGGAGGTCATGGTGAAAGTCTTGGTTTGCAAGACATTGCATAACTTATCATGGATCACTACACTTATGACACCTTCCCAGTGTTAATCTATTCCCTGCTCCATGTGAGCAATTACATTGAACATCCAAGTCTCGAACACCCCTACACTCTTCAATCCTACCAATCTATTGAGAAGAGTGATGATATTGTAATATTCCCTTTTAAATTTGAGTTTGAATAGTTGCTTTGGCAACTTGGAGAAATGGGACTTAGGCTTCTCCAACCAAGAGTTAATCACTTGCTAAGACTTAACAACATTTTCCTCATAGTATTTCTTGGCACCATCCATATCAAAGGCCACCACATGGGACCTATCAGGCACATCAAAATTTGCAGCAATGGATATAGGGCTAAATCCTGCCAGAATCCTTCCCTGGGGACCAATTATCCTTTGTGTCCCTCTATCATAGTTCTTGGCACATTCAAGTACCAATTCATAACACTACATCGTGGAAGGGAAACCTGCTACATGAGCCAATCCAAGGTCCACAATTCTTCTAGCCAACAAAGGAGGGCTCGGTACTGACATCTCAGCCTTAAACTCTTCATAGTCCCACATACCCAAATTGGTATCGATGATTCCTAACCAAATAGAAGTCAGCTTGCTTTCATGAATCGTGCTCTTTATGTCCAATTTTACCTTCTCTACATCAGAGATGGCAAAAGTCTCTGCACCTGGATCCATTGCCTTCCCTTTGCCTCGACCAGCAACATCTTGTCTTGATCCTGCCTGTAAACAAATAAAAATGACCACAATAAGATCCAAAAGAAATAATAAGTGCAGAAAATCAATATCTCAAAGTTCGAGATTTAGTCCCCTTCACGGATTCCACATTAGAGAGGATTTTTGAGAAAATTTGGACTAGGCGGATTCCAGCGAAACAAGCACACAAACTCCCATAATATCACTTTAATCCATCAATTTAACAAATAAGTAACCTTAGAAATACTTAGCATAAGTTCACTTAATCAATTAAATACATCATCAATAAACCAATTCCTCATAACCATCATATTCAACATTTTCCCAAAAAAAACTGGAAGAATCCACCAGACACGGATTTTAGCAAAAACAACAATAGTTGTAACTAACCCGAGAAAATGAAGAAGGCACAGAACATCCGGGAAAATCCGGATGAAACAGATTTTAGTGGGAACTAGATAAATTATCACTAAAGCACTAATCCGGCAAAGCGACCTGACTACGGACACTGGGAAAATCCGAAGGAAGCGGATTTCAGTGAGATAGACAAAATCCGGTCTTAAAGTGACAAAAGAGAAAGAAAGGAAAGTCAGGGAAATCCAAAGGAAGCGGAATTCCACGAGCACCCCAAAAACCCAAACCTGTCCACATTTTTCTCACCTTTACCAAAACGATCCAACTGACCATGGACCTAAGGCCTGCACCTCGACAATGACTTAACCTAGACCTCCAATAGATCAAATACGAATTTAAAACACTCCTCACAACAATTCGAGAAGGATTGGCTATGCCCTAGGTCAAGAACCCTAAAATATCCACCATGAAAACACGGAGAACCAGGCATGACTTGCTCACACACTAAGATGGGAAGTTTAAGACCAATGCGAGCAAACACCCAAAATAATAGAAATACCAGACCAAGAATAAACATTCAATGATCAACCTAGTGGACTAGTACAATAACGGAAACCCCAAAATGCCCAGTCATGACTCGCATACCCAAGGAAATAACGAAGCCATAAAAGACCAGAAAGAAAATGAAGTAAAGTAACCAACAGAGAAAGAGGGCATATCTACATACCATGAGAGCGAAAGGACTAGAACTGGTGATGCCAACAAACAACCCTCAAACGCAAGCAGGATACGAGCCACACACACAAAATTCAAATGCAGCAGTCGAAATAGCTTCGAAATCCATGATCCAGTAGTACACCAGAGGCTCCAAGACTCAAACTCAGATGATAAGCATATAGACAAACTCAAATGGCCAATTACTTCCCAAAATTCAATATATCATTGCCCCAAAAATCCACACAATCGCCACTAATGCGGTCGACAAGACAACCAAGACCAAAAAAAAACCAGAGATTCAATAGGGCAACGGACTTTGGAGAAATCCGAATGTGATGGATTTATGTAGATCCGAGTCAAAAAGCAGTCACTTCCGGACTCTGAAAGAAAACTGGGAGAATCTGGCCAGAGCGGATTTTCCCGGAAACAGTAAAAACTTCAGAATGCATTTAGAACTCAAGATTTTCAATAAAATTCACAAGTGTGCCACTTCAACTGGCAAGATGGACGTCAAAGCATGAGCCCAAACAAGCAAAAATCCCCAAGAAAGAAGGGCCAAAACACCAAAAATCAAAAAAAGAGGTTCCCCACCTTTAGTGGGGCGTGTGTGCAAAACCTGCACAACAGGTAGCAACTCCTTTTGTTTCTTCTTATACAATATATTTCATGATCTATGATGTAAATGAGAGGATTATTTCCCTACATGTATTGCTACAAGTATTGAAAAATGGGAAGATTTTCAAGATGTTCTTCCATCACTATTGTAATATTTTTCATTGACTTGGTGTATTTTTTGATATACAAAAATTATGAGAAATTAATACATGAAAATGTGTATATTCCTTAATATATGCCTCAATTAAATGTGTATATTACATTTAAAATTAGTTGTAATGCTTCATGGTTTATATTTAAAGTTGTCTTCAAGGAAAAGCATGTTGATTTATGAGTAAGAATGAAATAATGTCTAATATAATTGTAGAAAGGCATATTTTATTGCCCCTACCTTGTCAATCCTACCGAATTGGCAAGCTAGTGAGCTCACTGGCTTGCCAATTCCATAGGTTTGACAAGCTAAGGGTAGTGTATGCCTCATAGAAATTTATGCAACCTAGGTCATCTCTAACATACCTCAATTCCACCTAAGACTCCTTTGGAGCAACTTGCTAAAAACATGAAAACAACGTTGCCCAAGGCCTCAATTAGGCTATATTTACAAAGAGAATGTGTTTTAAACTTTTCCTTTCACCCAAAAATTTATTGGGAAACACTCACCTACTATAGGAAACACCTAATCCACAACTTTTAGGGAAAGATAGGCCTTGCAACACCCCAAACACTAAAGCCCTCACTTCTCACAATATACCCTAGGGCTTATTGAAAAACTATGCTCCACGCCTTCTTAGACCTCAAAAATAATTAAAACACTTTGAAATAACCTTACACATGCTTAAAATAACAAGAAAAATGACTTCCCTCAAACATTTCCCACTTTTACCCTCTCTAACCTCACTTTTTCATGTAAAAACATCCCAAGTGCCACCTAGGGCATCACCAAAAATCAGTATGCGGACCTCCCCTACTCAAGAAATGATGAAAAAATGTTTATCTATCTCAACTAAGTATATCCTTTGCGTTACAACATAATACAATGGGTGGAAGGCTTAAAATGCCATTTTAAATGCACTTAAACCCTTGAAACAAGGCTCAGAGACCGACCTCTAGTAAAATGCCTATTAAATGCACAAAATTGAATGAAATTTCTTCAAACCAAGTTTTGGAAATAGTTAACTCTGTTTCCCACCAGTTTCCATTAAGAAGTAAGAACAACCACCTTCTATGGAACCGTACAGTACCAATAAACTTCAAAAATTCCAGAAAAACTCATAAAATGGCATGGGAATAACAAGATTTTATTGTTTTTATTTCTAACATGGTTTCTCCAAACTTAAAATAAAACATAAGAAGCCTTGTAAAACATGAAAAAATCCAACTACCATCCTACAACTAACTCCAACCAATTTTCAAACTTGTTATGGATGTTCGAGTACAAAATTGCACTTTTTTACATATTCTTGTTGACAACATTTTTGCTCATTTTGCATTATTTTAAAATTTGGCCCTCCTAGAATCCTAAAAAATTAGAGATGATCTACCTAAACCTTATTGAATCCAAAAAACATGACCTCACACTAGAAAAAATAACATTCAACCTATCTTGACAACTTTTATCAAACTTGACAACATTTTCACTATGATTTGAAACTTCCACAAAATGGAAACATAAGACCTTAAAACTTGACCAATTACATTTGAATTCTCATAATGGACCTTATTGGACTCAAAAAACCCAAACAAACTTGACTCATTTGGAGCATTTTTGATGCTTTGACAAGCTGAGATAGGTGTGGGAATAGGACTTTCAATAAACCCTCCCTAAATTTGCTAAATATGAAGGTTTTGTGAAAAGTGCACTCCATGAGTGGTTCCTTGGCTAAAGGTTATAGATTTGGTTGTTTTAGAGGGTGATTAATGAATTTCCATAATAACCTCTCTATTTTTTCTATTTCGGAGGCGTTTTCCCATGGTGGCGAATTCTCGCTTCGGGAAAAAGTTGTCAAATGCAAGTAGTTGAAAGTTGCAAAGTGGTGCAAATTTTGTTCTGCAACTCATGTGACCAAATAGACTGTCTCGATGTGTCCAAGTGGGTACGTTTACACTAGAAATTTTCATCTTTGGCACTAAAACACACGAAATCACTCTGAGCTACGTTCAACTGACAAAATCCCTTAAGAGTCCAAAGTGCAAAATGGTTGTGAACTTCAGCATGCTCATATTCAGACACTGTGATTCTTAGAAACTTCTCGTCTAATCCTATGGGATCATGTTGGGCCCCTCTACAATAACCTCTCTCAGTTTTCACTATCTCAGAGGCGTTTTCCTGTGGTAGAAAATTCTCGCTTGGGGAAAAAGTTGTAAAATGCAAGTAGTTGAAAGTTGCAAAGTGGTGCAACTTTCATTCTGCAACTCATGTGACCAAATGGACTATCCTGACACATCTGGGTGGGTACGTTTATACTATTCATAATCCTCTTTGGCACTAAAACACATGGAATTTCTCCAAGCTACATTTAACCGACAGAATCCCTTAAGAATCAAAAGTGCAAAATGGCTGCGAACTTCAGCATGCTTGTATTCAGACACTGTGATGCTTAGAACTTCTTGTCTAATCCTATGGGATCATGATGGTCCCCTCTACAATAACCTCTCTTGGTTTTTTCTATCTCAGAGATGTTTTCTTGTGGTGGCGAATTCTCGCTTGAAAAAAGTTGTCAAATGCAAGTAGTTGAAAGTTGCAAAGTGGTGCAAATTTTGTTCTGCAACTCGTGTGACCAAACAGACTATCCCAACGCATCTGAGTGGGTACTTTTATGCTATACATGGTCCTCTTTGGCACTGAAACATGTGGAATCACTCTGAACTACGTTCAACCGACAAAATCCCTTAAGAGTAAAAAGTGCAAAATGGCTATGAACTTCACCATGCTCGTATTCGGACACCCTTATCCTTATAAAATTCTCATCTTAGCCTATGGAATCATGTTGGGCCCCTCTACAATAACCTCTCTTATTTTTCACTATCTCAGAGGCATTTTTCTGTGGTGGATAATTCTCGCTTAGGGAAAAGGTTGTCAAATGCAAGTAGTTGAAAGTTGAAAAGTGGTGCAACTTTCGTTCTGTAACTCGTGTGAACAAATGGACTGTCCTGACATGTCTGAGTGGGTTCATTTACGCTAGGCATGGTCCTCTTTGGCACATAGACATGCGTAATCACTCCGAGCTATGCTCAACCGGCATAATCCCTTAAGAGTCCAAAGTGCAAAATGGCTATGAAATTTAGCATGCTCGTATTTAGACACCGTGATGCTTACAAAATTTTTGTCTAATCCTATGAGATCATGTTAGGCCCCTCTATAATAACCTCTCTCAGTTTTCTCTATCTCAGAGGCATTTTCCCGTGGTGGTGAATTCTCTCCTGGGGAAAAATTTGTCAAATGCAAGTAGTTGAAAGTTGCAAAGTGGTGCAACTTTCATTCTGCAACTTGTGTGGAAAAATAGACTGTCCCAACACATCCGAGTGGTTACTTTTACGCTAGGCATGGTCCTCTTTGGCATTGAAACATGCGGAATCACTCTGAGCTATGTTCAACCGGTAGAATCCCTTAAGAGTCCAAAATGCAAAATGGCTGTGAACTTCAGCATGCTTGTATTTAGACACTGTAATGCTTAGAAAATTCTTGTTTGATCCTATGGGATCATGTTGGGCCCCTCTACAATAAACTCTCTCAATTTTTTCTATCTCGAAGGCATTTTCGCGTGGTGGAAAATTCTTGCTTGGGGAAAAAGTTATCAAATGCTAGTAGTTGAAAGTTTCAAAGTGGTGCAAATTTCATTCTGCAACTCGTGTGACCAAACAGACTATCCCGACGCATCCGAGTGGGTATGTTTACACTAGGAATAGTCCTCTTTGACACTGAAACACGCAGAATCACTATGAGCTACGTTCAACCGATAGAATCCCTTAAGAGTCCAAAGTGCAAAATGGCTACTAAATTTAGCATGCTCGTATTCAGACACCATGACGCTTAGAAACTTATCGTCTAAGCCTATGGGATCACTTTGGGCCCCTCTACAATAACTTCTCTTAGTTTTCGCTATCTCGGAGGCATTTTCCCATGGTGGTGAATTCTCACTTAGGGAAAAAGTTGTCAAATTCAAGTAGTTGAAAGTTGCAAAGTGGTGCAACTTTCATTTTGCAACTTGTGTGACCAAAAATACTGTCCCGACGCATCCCGGTGGGTACATTTATGCTAGGTATGGTCCTCTTTGGCACTGAAAAACGTGGAACTGCTCTGAGCTACATTCAATCGACAAAATCCCTTAAGAGTCCAAAGTGCAAAATGGTTGTGAACTTCAACATGCTTGTATTCAGACACCGTGATGCTTAGAAAATTCTTTTCTGAGCCTATGGGATCATGTTGGGCCCCTATACAATAACCTCTCTCAGTTTTTGCTATCTCAAACCTGCATTTTCTCGTGGTGGTGAATTCTCGCTTGGGGAAAAAGTTGTCAAATGCAAGTAGTTGAAAGCTGCAAAGTGATGCAGCTTTTATTCTACAACTCATGTGACCAAACAGATTGTCTCGACATGTTTGAGTGGGTACGTATATACTAGGAATGTTCCTCTTTGGCACTGAAACATGTGAAATCACTCTGAGTTACGCTCAACAAGCAGAATCCCTTAAGAGTTCAAAGTGCAAAATAGTTGTGAACTTCAGCATGCTCGTATTTGGACACCGTGATTCTTAGAAACTTCTCGTTTGATCCTATGGGATCATATTGGGCCCTTCTACAATAATATCTCTTTCTTTTTGCTATCTCAGAGGTGTTTTCCCATGGTGGCGAATTCTTGCTTGGAGAAAAAGTTGTCAAATGCACGTAGTTGAGTGTGTAAAAATGATGTTTTAGCCATTCCACCCATTCTATCCTACTGTAACTTAGTGGAATGACATAATTAGGGATAGGGAAAATATGTGCATGGTTTCTGGAGCAGGGGAGGTGAGTTGAGTGGTTTGGTGTGATACCCTGGTTGGAAATTTGATGAGTTTTGGTGAAATTCAGTGGTTTAAGAGTGGAACTGGTTGAAATCCTTTGGGGAAACAGTTTGTGAGGGACTTTTAAGCATGTGCAATTTTTTTTTAAGAATTTTTTATGCATTGGCAAGGTGTTATGAGTTGTGGGAATAGGATTTTCAATAAATCCACCCTAAACTTGCTAAAAATGAGGGTTTGGTAAAAGTGGGCTTAAAGGAGCGGTTTTGAGGTTAAAGTTTGTGGATTTGGATGTTTTGTGGTATAGTAAATGACTTTCTATACTTATTTGGGATGGACAGATAGTTTGGAGTACATTTTCTTTGAAAATTTGGCCTAATTGGCCAGTTAGGACAGCGTAGTAGCCTTGTTTTGTTGGTGTTGGTCGAAAGTGACCTGGTGTGTTTTTGTGATACATTTTTGAAGGCTTAAAAGGGTGTCTGAAAAATTTAGTGGCTTGTATATTGGTAGTAATATTTGTAAGAAAAGGTGAAGAAGTTGTGTCTACAAACCTATAAGACAAATCGTGAAGTTTGAGGAGAATCACCCTTGATAGGGTTTGGAGGAACAAAGGCTTGGTGTATCAGTTGGATTTCCATTTAGTTGATTGAAGGCCTCCCTACTTTGCATCATGCTATTACTTACTATTATGCTTTGATATATTTTTTCCAAGCATCCATAGCTTGTTTGAAAGCACCTATTTTATAATTTTAGCCTTAGCAGGAAGGTGGTGAATTGATTGATAAAATGCTTTGGTAGGCATGTATAAAAAAATTCATAGCATAGACAAGGAAGTGAACTATTTGAAATAAATGCCTCAAAGAAATGTGGTCCCATGGTGATGGAATGCCATGACAAGCACATTGAGACCACATTTCTTTGAGACATTTTTTTGAACAGTTGAATGCCTTGTCTATGCTATTGCTTATTATTATGCTTTGATAGATTTTTTCCAAGCATCCATCTAGCTTGTTTGGAAGCATCCATTTTAGGCTTTTAGCCATAGCTGCAAGGCAATGAATTGTTTGATAAAATGCTCTGGTAAACATGTACGAAAAATGTGGTAGCATAGACAAGGCAGTGATTTTTTTTTTAAAATGCCTCAAAGAAACATGGTCTCCTGGTGATGGAATGTCATGACAATCCATAGCAATTTTCTTGTCATGGCATTCCATCACCATGAGACCACATTTCTTTGAAGAATTTTTTCAAGTAGTTCATTGCCTTGTCTATGATATTGCTTTCTATTGTGCTTTGCTAGATTTCTTCCAAGCATCCATAGCTTGTTCAAAAGCACATGTTTTAGGTTTTTATCCATAGCAGCAAGGAAATTAACTATTTGATATAATGCTTTGATAGACATGAATGAAAAATGTGGTAGCATAGAAAAGGAAGTGAACTCTTTGAAAAAATGCCTCAAAATAATGAGGTCTCCTGGTGATGGAATGCCAGGAAAATGAAAAGAAATTTGATTGTCATGGAATTCCATCACCATGAGACCACATTTATGTGAGGCATCTTTTCAACTAGTTCACTGCCTTGTCTATGGCTTATCATGGCATTCCATCACCACATTTACTTGATGCATTTTTTAAAATAGTTCACTGCCTTGTCTATGCTATTGCTTACTATTATGCTTTTGATATATTTTTTCAAAGCATCCATAGCTTGTTCGAAATCACTTGTTTTAGGATTTTAGCCATAGCAACAAGGTAGTAAACTATTTGACAAGATGCTTTGGTAGACATGTATGAAAAATGTGGTAACATAGACAAGGTGGTGAACTATTTGAAAAAATACCTTAAAGAAATTTGGTCTCATAGAATGCCATGATAAGAAAATGCAATTGGTAGCTGCTCCTAGTTATTAGTTATGCAATGTGAAGAAATTGCATGACTACCTAGTTTGACTTTGTACAAACTATATTTTAATTGAATTTTTTTCATCTATCAATATCTAGTTATTAGTTATGCAAAGTGAAGTAATGCTTCAACTTTGAAAGATGTGCAATGCAATGTAATCAACGATATGAACATAAACTACAAAAATCTATTTTTTACAGTTCATTAGTTAAAATATTTATTGTATTTTCTCTCTATATCTCTATATGCTATGGAAATACCTTTCAAATTTTTAAAAAAAAAGTTTTTATCTCTTGTTCTACAATTTTTCCCGATTTTTTCAAAAAATCTTATACTTTTGGTTTGTCAATTTTTTCCAAAAGAATTTTGCTGCTATGCATTGGAAGCATGAACCATACACATGAGTACACACAATATAGGTGAAGTATACATGTGAATAAGTGAGGCACAAGTAATTGAAGTATTCCAAAGGATACAAACCACCAGGAATGGAGCTTATTTACACAATACACTTTAGATGGGGCTTATTGAGCAATTGATAGTAATTAATTAAGCATTAGATGTAAAAAAAATCCATGCCTACAACATTCAAGCATAAAATTTACACGATACACATTATAACATCATTCAAGAATGGCAGTAGAAAAATATGATTTTCTTTAATCAAAAATACAAAAGGCTATACAATGATATATATTGATAAAAGTATATACAATATATCCAAAAAAATCATACAAGATTAGTACAAAGTATCCATATGGACATAAAATGTCACAGATATATCGATAGTACAAAACATATGTTCCAAAATGCCACATAGGCATACAACAAACAACCCTAATACATAGTCATTTCCCTCTAGGGGAAGGAAATAGATCCTATGTTGCCTTCGAAATTCGGCTGGATGGAGTGATTATTGCTTCTCTTGTCTTTTGAACACACTCGCTAGTCCTCCTCTCATTACTCTAGACCTCCAACTAATACAATAAAAAGTAAATATGTTAATACATAGAAATTGAATTGTGGAATGGCATATAACAAAATATATAATCGCTTACCGCATACATATAGTCATCATGCACATTTACAGCATCACCACGTCCATGATCAGGAGTGACAACCACCTATAGCAACCATCAAGATATAAATTAAACTACATAAAATTATCATGAAAATTTTCTATAATAGACCATAAAAGAGAATATAATTTCAAATCAACTAATCTATTGCATACCTCTCTCAATAGACCAGAATTGGTTATTGTTGTAGCAACTCCATGGTCTATTGTACCACCAACATCACCAGGGTTGTCTGATGTCAACAATTGAAAATGAAACAATATCTCAAGTATCAATATAAAGACCAAGAGGGGATAATGGAACATAAGGTGAAATAAGAGAGGGTAATGGGATGGGAATAGAAGGGATTAATCAGACATAGGATGGACTAGTATATATTGATGGGATGAGATAGGATGGGATAAAAAAATATAGGGTGGACAATTAGAGGTTAATGGGATGTGATTACTAGGGAATAATGCAACATAGGGTGAATTAGGAGGTGTCTAGGGTTTGACTATAGTACATGAAAATGTGAACTTGACCTGTGTGTAGCAATAATAGAGAAGAGTTATCTAGGATGAAATGTGGATAAAGATGGTATAACATAGGATGATATAAAGGACCATAGGGGATCATGGAATATCTACCTGGTGAAATAATAATGGGTGCAATAAGATGGCAGTAGAAGGACATAATGACACATAGCATGGACTAGAAGATGTTAGTGGGATGGGCTAGGAGGGGATCATGGAAAACAGGGTGAACTTTTAAATGTTAATGGTATGTGATTAGGAAGGAATAAAGGAAAAAAAGTGAATTAGGAGAAGATAATGTGACACGATCAAGGAATACAAATGCAATATTTTTGTTTCTCGCCAATTTTTTAGATTTGTATATACGCAAAATTACAAAAACTAGCTAACATAGTTTTACAAAACCATTAATGAATAAAGGCTACCTGAGTGTAAGTTTTTTGAGGATATGAATTGCAAGGTGTGGAGGAAGAAGGTGCACCAAGAAACTATTTGAAATCGAACGCATGTTATGAGACAAACATTCAAATATAACATTCAATTGTTCAAGTGCAATAATAATATCTTTAATACTAGTTGCATACTTTTGGACTCATCGTTCAAAATTTATAAGGGTCTGTAGGAATAGAGCATGCCTCATGAATAGTCTGACCCTGGAATTTCATCATATCAAAATTCTACTAATTTAGTTATTCTTAAATTTCAAAATATAATTTAATATACAACATTAAAATAACTTGCTAAATTTTACCTGAGTGTCAATGTCAAATGTATCATTCAGAATATCATATGTGAAAGTCATCACCTCTGCAACTGATGTAGGTTGTGTAGCTACATCAAGAGCACTCTGATAATCATACATGCAAACAACACCACAATCACCACAATGGTGAGGTGGAGCTCGGGGCCTACACATCTCCTCCACACCAGGCTCTACTAGAGGACTCACACACTGTAAAATGATCTAGGTGAGTGAGTCAATCAAATTCAACGTGTCCACCTCTACAATTTCCTTAACAATGGAAGGAACGACGACATGCTCCACAATGGGTTTGGCCAAGGGTCTCGGTGTCAACTATGGATTATGTCGTGCAACAGGTCTATCATGTGTGGAGCCCCCACCTCTACCCTAAAATTATAAGATGTCAAAATAGTTTAGCATTTTATTGAGGACAAACTCACAATAGATTTTCCTCAAAAATTATTGTGGCACCTCATGGTTATTGCATGGAGGTTGGTCAAATACCATCCACCACTGCTCCCAAAATTTATTTTTAATCTACTCATGGTGGCACCAATGGATGGGGAACCTCTTGCATGCATGAGACAAAGGTTCATTGGTTGTCGGGTCTATAAATAGGGCGCATAAGTCGGATTTGCTAATTTTTTGTTTTTTGACATCTGCATATGACAAACCACTAGCATAAGATTGTCTTTATAAGGAAGTGGTTTTGTAAGTTCACCCACCTTTAAATTGACTTGAAAATTATAATGACCTATGGTTAACTCCCACTTTCGATTTGACCCAAAGGTTAACTAATTCAAACATAATCTCTTTTAAAAGTGAAGACTCATTAGTGTCGATTATTCATCCATATAAGTTGACTCATTTACTCAAATACCCTATTATGTACTTGTAACACTCTAGGTCTAGCAACTGCCTCTTATTCAAGTATCTTACAAAGTTACAAGGGAATATTCTATTCTCTTAGTTTTAAGGACTTAATATTTTTGAGAACATAAAGTCCTCTTCTCAAGATTAAATTACCATAAGTAGGTAATAATAAAGACTCTTGGTCTAATATATAAGATGATAATTTTCAAAAGACAATAAAGACATATTCACTTCTAATATGTTTTCATATCCTCTTACCGCTATGCAATTAAAATTTGCTTGAAAACATTATATTTAAGACACTATCTTATTGGGATAAGTATCATATTCCCATACTTGCTTTTCTTTGCTACTTTGGTTTAATAAGTTGGTTTTTCTTGTTAAACATGGCTTTAGAGAGAGCCTCTTCTTTTTATTGAATATCTCTTGCAAATATACATTAATTCAATATTACGTAAATCAAACATGATTTTAACAATGTATTTTAAAAGAAACTACTTTGATATAATCAACTGATTTCACTAGTTCTCAACAATTTTCTACATTTTTAATTGACATTATACATAAATAACTAATATTTTTGTGCATGCATTCATATTCTTTCCAAAACAACCACACTTTGCACATAGCAATGGAAAAATCAAATTCAAAAAAATTAAAGAGCTTTTATCAAAATTTAAAAGAGAAAGAAAGAGAATCATTTTAATCATGCCTGGTATTAATTGGCCTAGCTTGATTATGAAATTCCTTGTTTCATTTCCACACTTTAAATATAGAATTGAAGTTGTTGTCCTCTTAATTCCAATTCTTAGCACTATCCTTACAGTGTTACTTTAGTTCTTTAACAAACAATCCAAATCTATTGAACTAACTAATTCTAACACAATCAAACTACTCCCATTATTTGACATATTGAAATACAAATTTCAAATTCTCTTCTCACTATTCTTAATTCTTCTCTCAAATATCATATATGCAGCTATCCCAAGATTACAAAACTAATAAAAAACACAAAAAAATAAGCATTTGATCTTTATTTATGTTAAAAATGGTTTACTAACGATAGAAAACAATTAGCATTCAGAAGCTCAAATTGTTCCTAGGTCGCCACGACATAAAAACTCTATCAGGCGTGAGGATAACAAAATCAACTAACTTTGAAATTCCACAATTGGCATTAGAATAATTCAAAACATTCCACTAACTTAAATATGTTAAATATGTTGAAATGAAATTCCAGATAATTCTATTTACAATTTGTAATAGACATCAAAACTAAATAAACTTCCTCATTTCATTGCCACGGCTAGCTAGGTGACTTAGTATTTTTCTGATTTGCAGTTTATTGTTGTAGAAAAACTCTCACTATATGGCATGTTCGGCAATTAAATGCCATTCAAACTCTTTTAAACTAACCTTTTTTCCCAAGTCACGTGCTTCCTTCTTAAAAGGATCACATGCATATTAATCACCTATTCTCCACCTTATATGGCTATTTGAATAGCTTTAAAAGTGTATTTCCACCCACCATGTGGCTTTAGCAATGAAGTATCCAATGCATATAGTGGCACCTATGTTGGGTGACAACTCTCCCAATAGTTATATCTGCCATATACCTTGTATACGTGACATATAAACCACTTATCATGGCTTTCAAAATTATTTAAAATATAAAATATAATTTTTTTTAATTTTTTTTTAAGCAAAAGGCAGGATGCCTATAATTATATTAATAGACTTTACTAGATAATTACATAGATTGTATCAACTATAAAGCTAAAGAGATATAGGAACTTGACCAACCCAATTTCCCAAAAAACATACAATAGTTGCTTTATCCCTTATATAAGCTTATTGCTTCCCATTCCCATACATTCAAAGCCAACCATTATCTCCCCCTAATCAGATATTTAATTTAATATTTATACGATAATATATAAATATATACATTTAATTTAATTTAATAACATATACATATACATATATATATGTATGAGTATACATTAATATTACTATTTACATATATTTTTACCTATATACATAGATATACATGCTTCATCTTATATACACACATATATATTCATATATAATATTCAAATATACAATACGTGTTATATACACTACTTACAAAGAATATTTGTACTTTAATTTAATTTAATTAAATGGTAAAGCAAGAACAAAGATGACCAAATAGCATAATTTTCCTAACAACTCACAAGCCTATCAATCTTAGGTTCAAGACTTACCAATATGAAACTTAGATTGACTCGACAAGGTTGCACTAACCTAAGTGAGTGTATGCATCTACTCAGATAGAATTGCCGAATGTTCCAATACTAATGTCTTCTCCTGGGTGATACTCTTCCTCCCCCTCTAGAGAGTATGAAATTTATTGCATCCAAATTACAATAGTATGTTTGTATTTAGTTGATGTAGTGTAGGAAATTGTATACCCTTTACAATTTCACACTTTATATGTGTCCCTTAATTAATTTGACATAATTAAGCTTCTAATTACCTAACTTATGCATTCAAAAGCCCTATTTATCCTAATTTTCAAAAGGGAAACCAACATTTAATTAATACAATTAATAATTCAATCACATTGGGGAATGAGTGTCCTAGACTTATGGGCTAGGACCCATTCACCCATGGGTGAATGGGTCCTCCTCAAGTTCCATGACCCATTTTTAAATATGCTTTTGGTGGTATTTTAATTATTCAAATTTCGTATATAATTTTCATCTTTTGTAATCTAATTTCAATATCCTTACAAAATTTTATTCCACCTTGTCAAGATCATCTATATCTGATTCATCATCCTTCTTCAAGGTCTTGCTAACTTTAAAAGAAGTTTCTTTACATGTGTAGTGTAGAAAAATTTCATCCTTTACGTTTTTACACTTAATTTGGGAATTATTAACATTAAAATGAACCTAATGTTTCCTTGATCTAGTGTTGAAATGTGTTTTACACATTCACATTAGGTTTAGGGCCCTTTTAAGCTAAATTGGCTTAACTTTTCCATAATTTAGTGTTGTAAATTTTATTTATTTACACCTTCACATTAAGTTTTGGGCCCTCTTGTGTATGAGTCCAACCTAGATGGGACCTATATTACACAAGTGGCATATGAGTCCCCTTTTTAGGGTTTTGAGCAGGAAATTAGGGTTTTAGATTTAAATTTCATGAATGTTGATATTTAGTATCTAATAAATGGTAAGTTATACGGAATGCCTATATATACACAATGCTTCAAATCATAATATCAACCTAAGCATTCATGATATCAACTTAAGTAATCAAGAGTTAAGTATCCTAAGACTTCACAAGACCATCATAAAGGATTCAAGATTATTTCTAAGGCAGTCAAGGGAAAATGTCTTCATCATTTGTTGTAGCAATTCAAGATCCATCATCATGTCAAAGGCATAATGCATCAAGCATGTTCTTGAGCTAGTGTTGTGATGTAGCATTCAAGATCCAAGTTAAGCATTGTCTCATATCCAATTCAAGATCAAGATCAACATTCTACATGGCCACTTCATGTTAGATTGTTGACTTACATTGCAAGACATCACTCAAGGTACCATTGTTCATGTTCATTTTTCATTATTTCATCATAAGTTTTAATTACCTAAATGGGGTTTGACCTAGGTAAACCCCTATTCCCTAACAATCAACAAGTTTTTCTTCTCTTTGATGTGTGATTGTAGATCTAGGTGTTTTGAGATTTCAATATCCTTTGAAGACTAAGTTGCAAGATTGAAGAAGGTTGTCAAAGTTGTCTCCTTATTTACAAGATCACACAAAGTCTTCTATAGAGAAAAATTCAAGCTTTTAGATCTAAAGATTTGGTAGGAGAAAAGCTACAAGAATCACCAAAGAATACTAGAATTTCAGCCAAACCATAATACTGGGACTAAATCACCACTTGTGGCATATGAGTCCTAGTACTACCTTTTTCCAAATTTTAGAAGATCCAAAATAGTCCTTGAGAGATTCTAGTTTGTGTACAAAAACCCTTGTCTAGGACTAAATCACCCAGATTGGCATATTAGTCCCAATGAGCATCAAACAACAAAATTTTAGGGTTTGGGAGTTTTTTTTATCTCATCCTCCTTCCAAGTGCACCTTTGTTGATTCTCAAATTTTTATCCTAATTTTTCAGTTTCATTTCCAAGGTCATCTAGTTAGGTTTTGCATGTTACATTTTGTACTGTCAAAAAATGGGTCCTTTGACATTTTCGTACTTGTTTGGGTCCTCCTAGCGGATTTTGGATTAATTTTGCCTTGATTTAGTGTTGTATTGTGGATAAAAAATTCACATTAGGTCTTGGGCCCTTGCGAACTAATGTATTTTAACAAAAACCTTGCAAAGGTGTTGTAAAGTGTTGTAACACACTTTCACACTTTTCTAGGGTTATATCAATTAACTGAGCATAATAAACATAATTTCAATCATAATTTAACATTAACCTTGCCTTATTTGGAGTGTTGTAAAGTTTTGTAGCACACTTTCACATTCTTGTAGGCTTGTCATTAATAATTTGGCTTTCTTATGCTTTACTTGCCCCTATTTTGTATCCACAAGCCTCATTTATTGCATCTTTTTTAGGATAATCCCCACACCCATCAGTAACCAATCATAATTCAGGTGTTCTTGGCTTGTATGACCCATATCTAGTGTCTGGGACTCATTCACCACCTTGGGTGAATGAGTACTACCTAGGTCTTTTTGGTCTCGATGCACGTTTCACAAATTTCTAAACACTTTTGATTTTTGGTCCCATACATTATGTGTGATGGGACTCATTCATCACCTTGGGTTCAAACGAGTCCCATGTGACCAAAATTTAAATTTAAATCAAATTTCTAGTGGGATTTTATTCTCCTAGATCTGATGTCGGCTTGTAGTGTTGTAATTTCGAGAATTCTTGCATAGTTGAGTATAAATACAAGGTTATTTCTCTCATTTTAACCCCTAAGAGTTCAAGTACTCATCCTTATAGAAAATTGACTTCACAAGAGCATTCAAGGCATTCAAGGGCAGATTATCAAGTATTCAAGAGCATTCTTCAAGCATCAATCATCATGTCAAAGATTGCATTCTTCATTTTTGTTATTGTGCTAACAATTGTGATGTAGAGTTCATGATTCAAGCAAACATTGCAATCAAGATCTATCAACATCAAGCAAGAGTCAAGAACCATATCCATTGTAGCCATTTCAATCATAATTGTAGCACCTTATTGCTAGGGTTTTGTGAGTTGCAACATTATCTTTTGTTCATTCATTATTCTCCCTTTAAATTTTCTTTCATTTCAAGGTTTAATTACCAACAAGGGGTTTGACCAAGGAAAACCCCTATTCTCTAACCCCACAACATTTTTCCCTCTTCTTGTGTGTGGTTTGAAGGTCTAGGTTGTAGATTTATCAAGGAGCAAAGTTGGAGAAAAGTTTTCAAGTCTCTATTTATTTTTCAAAGTTTTCATTCAACCTTAGAGAAGTTTGGAGAACACCTAAAGGTGTTATTTTGTAGATTTGGATCCAGAAACTAGTTAGGAAGAATAAAGCAAGCTGAGAGGCACAAAATCCACTTCAAAATTTCCAAAAAAGCATAAATGGACTTATTTTCCACTATTGAAAATGAGTCCCACTACACAAGCCTAAATAGGATCTTTGCAAATTTGGACACCCTTTTGGCTGAAACCTGTTTCTGCACTTTTTCCCAAAAACTGGACTGATTCGCCCAGCTTGGTGAATGATTCCCAGTCAACATAAATAGTAGATTTTTTAGTAATACAGATCTCCATTCTACCTTCTTCAATCTCCTAGGTGCACACATTTCAGTCTCATAACTTCTTATTGCATTTCGTTCATACTTCTAGGTCATTTTGTATATTACATTGTGTTTTCAAACATCTTCTTTTCCAAGTTTACACTTCATGGTGAGCCCCTCATTTGACTTCATTCAATTCCCTAGAACATTCCCTTTGCTATATTTCAATCTCCTTTGCATTAAAATCTCAAGGGTTTATTCTTGAGTGAAAAGAAAAAGAAAATTGGCCTCTTTCCTTTTAGGTCCAAAACCCTAGAAGCGAAAGAGAGAGGTCACCATTTTCATCTTTTCATTGCCTTTCTATTTCAGTTTGTAATTTTTTTTGTTTCATTGCATTTAGCTTACATTTCTACCTCTTTTGCATTGCTTACAAATCAAAATTGCATTCACAACATTGTTGCATAGTTTAGAATTTGAAATTTTCACCATGGATATGTGCTTTAACAAACTTTGGATGTCATTAAAATCCTTAGTGGATGTGTCAATCTATGCCTTTTGAAATGACCCTAATGAAATTGAACTCACTCATGCTCACTCGACTCCTAATGCATGTCCTCCTCGTGATGTTGACATCATTGGAGAAGATGATGACATCATGAATAGGTTCTTAAACAATTGTCTTAATAACCTTGAGGCTAACACATCCTTTTATCCATCCATGAACCAACAAAAATCTCCTACCATACCACCTCTTGAGATGTTTGGTTATTTGCACCTGAAACAAAAGTTGAACCTAAGTTCCCTACAACAGGTGAACCCAATTCCTCTAAGCAAGTAAACATTCAACCCTTTTATAATAACAAGGTCACAAACACTCAATAATCTTCAAGAAACATATGGAAAATGCTTCATAATCTTGAGCAAAAAAGGGTGTGATGGGTATGTGCAGGACCATCATGAAAAAAACAGGCCCTTAAGTGGCAATAAAATTCAGAAAAATCAGAGTTAGGCAACTTGACGTAAAAATTTGAATAAGTTATCTATATTATTTCAAAAATATGTAAGAATAGAATTTGTAGAAAATTGAATGTAGTTTCTAAACTACTAGGTTTATTTTTAAAAGAGAAGAATCTATTTGGTGAAAATTAGAAATTTCAATGCAGTAGTATTTAAATTTCAGGGAAAAAATAAGAAGTAGGTGTCTGTCTGACCACCCTAACCATAATAAAATGATAATATTTTTTTATAATATTTTAGATATAAGTAAAGGATTCATGTCTCGATGTGATGCAGATTTTTTTGTAATTTGTTTCCAAGTAAATAATTAATTATGATTTTTTTATTACAACTTTTAAAAAATATTAAAACTCATATGTCTAACAACCTTAACTCGGTCAAAACTTCATGAAATTCAAATTTTATTTTTTTAATCCAATATTATTTGAAGCATAGAACGTGACACATGTTTCAGATTCAAAAAATGTAATACCATTTGAAAGCTATAGATGTTTTTCAATCAGCCTATCAATCAGGACTTTAGTCATAATTCAAATAGAAAATGAATAATAATTATTTATTAAATTCAAAGTAAAGCATAATTTATATTGGTGGAAATATGAGAATCTCCTTTAAAAACCCTTTTCGTTTCATCAATTTTGGGTAAAAAAAAAGTCGTCAGCCACATGGGCCATCATATGACTTACATATCGCCACTTTTTGGCCCATCATGATCCTGCACATACCCTGATAAAACAAGTGAACATGAAATTCATCAAATCCTAGAGAAAATACTAGCTAAGGAAAATACAAAGGGGATAGGATATCAAGATCCCTCTCATAATAAAAATCCTCCCAGAGATGAGGGAAAGGTCATCTTTGATTCCCCTCCTGATCTAAATATCCTCCTTCCTCCAAAAGAACATGTATTTATCAAAGATGAAGAGTTCATCTTCAATTTTTCTCCCCAACCTTCACTTGAAGAACTTTTAGAAAGCCTAATTATAAATGACAAGCCTAGAGAGATGTGAAAGTGTGCTACAAAACTTTACAACACTCCAAATAAGATAAGATTAAAGTTGATTTTGTATAAATTATGTTTATTGTGCTTTGCTATTTGATAAAACCTTAGAAAAGTGTGAAAGTGTGTTGTACAATACTTCACAACACTTTTGCAAAGAACCATTAAATTCCATTAGTTCACAAAGGTCCAAGACCTAATGTGAATGTGATATCCACAATTACAACCTCAAATCAAGGCAACATTAAGCCAAAATCACAAGGAGGGCCCGAACAAGTCAGAAAAAGTAGAAGGGTTACTTTTTTGGTGACTCCAATGTGAAGTCAACATCCTTGAATGCATATCTAGAAGAAGAGGTTTTCATTGAACAACTAGAAGGGTTTCAATGTTCTAACAATCGGGATTGTGTTTTTAGATTGAAGAAGGGTTTATATGGACTCAAACAAGCTCCCAAAGCTTGGTATTCAAGGTTGGATGGTTACATGCAGCACTAAGGATTCTAGAGAGGATGTGCAGATAATAATCTTTACATAAAAATAAGAGATAAGTTGTTTATAGTTGAGGTATATGTAGATGACATCATTTTTGCAATTAATAGTGAAGACATGTGCAAGGAATTTAAGAAGGAAATTTAAAATGGGTTTTAAATGTCAAGGTTGGGATAATTATCTTTCTTTCTTGGGTTGCAGATTGTACAATTAGACAAATTCATTTTATTTCACATCACAAGTACATAAAGGAGATGTTAAAGTTATGTTCAAGATAGAATATTGCAAACTAGCTGGAATACCTATGGTTATAGGATGCATGTTAAGTAAATATGATGAATATGCTCTGATAGATCAAAATTTGTGCATATCTATGATTGGAAGCTTATTGTATGTGACAACATCTAGACAGTATATAATGCAAGAAGTTGGAATGGTTTCAAGATTTCAAGCAACACTTAAAGAAACTCATGTTAAAGTAATGAAGAGGATATTCAATTATTTGAAGGCTACTAAATATTTTGGACTCTGGTATCTAAAAAGTGAAAATTTCACTTTGATTGCATACATAGATGTAGATTGGGCAGGATACTTGAATTGTTTAGATCTACTAATTCACCCCCCTCTCAATAGTTTGTGTACCCTTCATAAAATAATAAAATCACTCCTATGTTTAGCTTAAGTGCATGAGAATAAATTAGAATAATAATTAATTAAAGTTAAATTAATTATTATCCAATTTATTATTACTCGAATACACCCTTAAGATAAAATTAGGGAGTAGCTAAAATCCCTAAAAATCCAATGCATAAAAAGAAAAGAATGGTGTGTCCTAGGAAATAAGGCTTCATGAGGTACCCATGTACAAACAATCTAATCTCTCACACCTAGAGAAAAGAAGAAAATATATTGGGAAAAAATCCTCTTCAAAAGATAATTAGGTGAATGGAAGATTAAAAAGCCTCCAAAATAATGTTCTAAAAAATAGGAACATGAAAAATATTGCTGAAGCAAGAATAAGTTGTAGACAACTGTCAAAACATGACCACTATAGTACTAAAATAAAGAACCTCATCTAAAATAGATGATGATTAGGATCAAGAAGATAATAATCTACATGAGTTCCCCCAAAGACACTACTCAAATCAGATGGAAAATAAGGGAAAACATTTTGAACTCAAAGATACAAATGTCATACATACCAATAGTCTAAAGAAAATTGATCGAATGAAAAATAAGTTCACCTCCATAAAATAGGAATCCAAGAGTGCACATATGGTAAATGCTCCATCTCACTAAAATGCATGGGTAACCAACTACACCATATTCCTAGTACAATATAAGAACAAGAACTAGATACATTCTAGATCACTCAAAAATAAAACCAATGAAGAATTAGCACCACCAATAGAAATCCCCCAATAATGTGGAAAGGGAGAGCCAAGAAAAATCAACTAATATTGGGTATCACCAAGAAGTGCATGAAGGAGAATGAACAACATCTAAACATGCACAAGAAAGTACCTACAAACAAAAATGGTGCACAAACCAAGACATGCATGTATGAGGCAAGAATCACTAGAATTCAATATTTTCAGGGAATGAACACTCACTTAAAAAAGGTGTGATGATAAAAAAAGGCACTCACAAACTACCTTTGCACTTTATATCATAGTGAATATCCAAAATTCACACCAAGATGTTCAAAATTCCTCAAAACCATACACCAAAATTGTGGTTTATCTCAATGTGTCTATAAAATAAAAGTTACATGTAAAATATACTCAAGATACCAAAGTAGGATAGAAAGATAGAAATAAATGTATAACAACCTAAAAACAGTCACCCAATGTAAACAAAAAGTTTCTAGGAGAGAAAATGTCTAAGTAATTCACTAGAATGTGAAAACACAAAGAAAAATATACCTAGAGAAAAAATTAGGAAAATTGCATTGATGGATGTAAAGAGCTCTAAAAGATCATCCCATCACTGGAATCATGAAAATCAAATAAATAGGTCAAATTTTGTGAGCTCGAGAGTGAAAATAGCACATCTAAGATTGATAAGTGATAAAATGCACTAGCAGCGAATTTTGAGAAAAAGGCCAACACCATTAGATAGTTCTTGAAGCTAGCTCTTCGATGATACTCGGTTTCCCAATTTTGATAGATAACAAAAAGTTATACCAATTTTCCCAATCTTGTTAAAATTGAAAAAAAAAAACATTAGCCCCCTAGGGGCTAGGCACTAGTCACTCGTATGACCTTGGGGTGGCTGTTTTTTTTTTGTTTTTTTAGGAAAAAGAAAAGAAGAAAAAACCTAAAGTAGATTTCAAATTTTCTCCTCTAACCCTAGCTAAGAAAAAACTCAAAAATAGAGAAGGCATTTTCTAAATCCACACTTTGATCCCATGTTACAATTATGAATAACACAAGACACAAGATCAAAAAATAAACAAATACACCTTTCATGCAAGAGAGATGCAAACAATAATCTACCATATCATCAACAAGAATAATGTATAGAATAACCCTCAAGAGTCTTCAAGGAGATTGAGAGATAATGCAATGAGGATTGAGTGCTTTATAGGAGCAACCCTAAATAATAAAGGGATTAGATCATGACAAGTGTCAACTTCTTGTGTGATGAGACAAAATGATCTAATAATAGCTAACTTTAGTTAATAGAAAAAAGAACTCCTAAGTTTAGCTAAGTGTGTGAAATGAATTAAACAAAGTTGAGACATGATAACATAATATTATGAAAAAAATAGCATAGTTACAATCAAGTTATCAATTATAACACCTAGGGAAATAGCCTAAATGATGTTAAACCCTACCCTAGCCAACCAAACATCCTTTATCTAGCATGTGACTAAGAGATAGACTTGGGAAGACCATTTCCCTACCTATGAAAAAATTAATTAGGTTAAATAACTTTGTAGGTCCTCAAACCAAGGAGAAGGAGGAAGCCACCATAGGTGACCTATCCAAGGGTCTCACATGGGGAGAATGATTCCTAACTAGAGTTGTATTTATCATCATAAAATTGCAACAAGAATAATTAGATGTTGTATTAAAATAAAGGGTAGCTTAGGAGAAGCAAATAACATAGCACCTAGATTAGAAGTCAAGGAATACACACCAATAGTAACTAAAGGAAATATAGGAGCTTCAATAGGCACAATACGGATTGTTGAATAAATCAAGGATGTTGAAAGATGCCTAGATGGAGTTAGAATTATCAATAAATATAGCAAGGTGGTGGGGGAGAGTATTTTTCCACTAAGTAGATGAAGTTAGCTTACAGATTGCACAAGGACATTCTGAAGTGTAGTCTCAAATAGCAAAACAATGTTTGCAACATAAGAGGATGCCCTTGTAGTCAATAGATTGGATCTAGGGTGTATCCACCACCTACAATATAACCTCTCTAAGAAGAGCCTTTGATAAGCCAACGTCCACTAACATATATGCAAAGAAGGTGTAGGATTAGTTCAAAGTAGTTAATTCAAACATTAAAAAGTGACCCAAAGCATTGCCAATGAACCCAAAAGTAGAGTCACACCAATATTGAAGGGGTAGATAGGGCAATATGATCCAAACTAATAAATTACTAATATAATTAGTCAAAGTTTTAAAACAAGGGGATTAGGGCTGAAGCAAAAGAGAATGTTGGCACCACATCCAAGATTCTTCTCCAACATGCCATTCCTATCCTCCAAAGAATCAAATGCCACAACGAAAACCCCCCAGCACAAGGGTGTATTTTTGTCTTCTCCTTTAAGGTGGGAAGCTAATGCTTTGAAATCCAATGATCCAAGTTTGGAAGGGATGATCACATGCAACTAAATCTACAAATAAGACTCTTGTTAGCAAATAAAACCTTATTATCAACCTTGAGAAGACAAAATGTAGAGTTATATCCTCAAATACATTATTTTATTTTTATCAATATAATTATAAATCACTACTAAAAAATAGATGACAAATACACACAAATTTATCAAAAACTAATTTTCCCTCAGAATAACCATAGATTTATAGAGAATATTAATGCAATAGAATATAACTTACTAATTTTATTAAATTTCTTTTGAGTTTTTTAATAATTTTGACTAATATTTTTTTTTAAATGTCTATTGAAATACTAGACTTTTCCATCTAATAGACTTTAGTCATTGCCATTATTTGGACTATTATTTGCTGTATACACTTATATAGGGTAATTAAAATGCTCAGATAGCGCAATTTTCATCATCATAGTTGTATAACTTCAAAACAAGCGTATCCAGTGACTTAAAAAAAGAAACAGATCATTAACGCCAAGAAACTTATTAATGGTAGCGCATTTTATTGAGCAAACACAAACTCAATTCCCTCTCAATAACTACCAAAACGGATTCGACGTTTCCTAACGAACATGTGTTCCAGTTAGATCGCCAAAAGTATTAAAATTTTCATCACAGACCAAACAGCATTGTATTTGCTATGATCTCATATCATTCTAAACAAGATCACAGTCGTGCCACTCGTCATATCTGTAATCCAAATCATATACGCACGTCACCATTTATTTGCAGTAAATCAGCTTCAAAGTCACATGCCTTTGAAATGTGTTCCTCCCTGAGAAAGAATAGGCAACAAACAAACAAAGACATATAATACGAACACAACACTCCAATTGAAAAACAATACAGTAGAGGAGAATGGTGTCTATAAAACCCCACAAAGATTATCAGCCAACTCAATTATTCAGTTGATCTGCCGTAGAAAATGAAATCTTACATTTTGGTCCCTAAGATGGCTTCCCCTTGCTTACTAGCTTTTCTACTTTTCCTTTCTGTAATCATATCTTGTGTTTCTTCTGAAAAAGATAATCCCATAGATAGCTGCTGGAGAGGAAACCCAAACTGGCACAAAAACAGAAAGAAGCTTGCAGACTGTGCTGTGGGCTTCGGAAGGTCCGCCATGGGAGGCAAGGGAGGATCTATTTATACTGTTACAAGCGCACACGACGACCCTGTGAATCCTGCACCAGGAACTCTACGCTACGGAGCAACCCGAAAAAGGCCTCTGTGGATAATTTTCGCTCGGAATCTTAATATAAAGCTTCGTATGCCTCTCTTCGTTGCTGGGCATAAGACTATTGACGGCAGGGGAGCACAAGTTCATATTGGCTATGGTGGGCCTTGTCTGTTTATTCAGGAAGTGAGCAATGTTATTATCCATGGTTTGCATATGCACGACTGTCGAAATAATGTTGATGGGAATGTTTTGATAAGCGAGTCTGCTGGGGTTCAGCCTGTTTATGCTCAAGGTGGCGACGCCATTTCTGTCCGAACTTCCAAACATGTTTGGATCGACCATAATACTCTCTCCAAGAGCACGGACGGCCTCGTCGACGTCACGCTTGCTTCGACTGCAGTTACTGTTTCCAACAACCATTTCTTCGACCATGATTCAGTAAGCAAGCTTTCTTGGTTTTATGTTATTAATTATGGTTTGTGGAAATATAATGTTAGAATGTTTGACAACAATTAAGTTGATTTGTGGATTTTTGTTCTTTATCTATTTAAATTTACTAATCATAGTTTGGCATTGAATAGGTGATGTTGTTAGGACATAGTGATTCGTATGGAGGTGATAGAATTATGAAAGTCACAGTTGCATTCAATCGATTTGGACCTAATTGTGTGCAACGAATGCCAAGGTAAAAATCTATTATTTATAAGCATTTGAATAAATAGAATGAAAAGCATTATTCTTGCTTTTAAGAGAAAATATTAATAAATTCATATTTTTTATTTGTTTAATAACTTTTTTTTATATATTTCAAATAGCATGTGAATTTTTTTGTTGCAAAAGTTTATTTAATTTTATTTTAAAAATAAAAATAAAAATTAATTTTTAACAATGGAAAAATATTATTTTCTCAAAATTTCAAATGTTATATAATTTTTTTTATGTTAATAAAATATAATTTATATTTTGCAGGGCTAGATCTGGACATATTCATGTAGCTAATAATAACTATGAACCATGGGGAAAATATGCGATTGGAGGAAGCTCAAATCCAACCATTATAAGTGAAGGGAATAGGTTTGTTGCACCAAAAGAGTCTTATAAAAAGACGGTAACGGTGCGTGCAGGCTGTAATAAAGCTTCAAATTGTGAGTCATGGGTGTGGAGATCAGTACGTGATGTATTCCTTAATGGTGCTCGTTTTATAGAATCAGGCATAAAAACACATAAAGAAGGGGCTGGATATAGAAATGGAGAGGCATTCAAGGTTGCAAATGGAAATGGCGTGCCAACATTGACAAAACATGCTGGAGCATTAACATGTGTACCATTCAAACATTGCTTGTGATATGACATGTATATCTAGATAATAATGTGTTTCTTGTAATAGCTCATTTTTTATAAGCTATGAGGGAATCCACTTAATTAGTCACCAAGAGATGTTTTGTTTAGAGCACAAAAATAAGGTGGCTCAATGTACAAAAATCTCATTTTATTAGTCATTCCTCTTCTTGAAGGAGGTTTATCTTCTTTTCATATTAATATCATTGTATGTTTGGTCTAATTCAATAAATATAATAGGATTGATTTGGAGAGTTGATATTTCTTATTTATTATGTTATTTATGTTGATTTTGATAACAATATGTAACTTTTGAAATTGATTATATATGTTTTGAATTATTTTGAGAATTATAAATTTATTTAATTAATTATGATGAAAGACAAAAATGATTAGGTTGAGTAAATTAGATAAGAAAATTAATCATTGTTGAATAAAATATATAAATCTATTAATTAATTTAATAATCATTATTTTAATCTAACACTTATTTGATATGAATATAATAAATTAAACATTGTTGAATAAAATATGTATTAAATCTATTGATTAATTTGAAGATCATTATTTTTAATCTAAGAATTATTTGATATAAATGAAATTATATTCTTCTAAATACAATAAATATATTTTACTCACAATAAAACATATACAATTAATATTTTAAAGTTTTCATATTAAAAATTGTACATTCACTAAAAAGTCTTACTTTTTCAATTTTATAATAAATTTTATTTCTTTTACCACCAATAGAAAATTAATTTTCTTAACTCTTAATATTTTGACTCAAAAAGTAAACTTGTTATTATATATATTTTTAAATATTCCAAATTTTTAACAAAATTTAAATATAAAAGGATCAAGAATGAAATGCTTCCTATTAAATAATGTACGAAAGATACAAATTTTAAAAAGGGAAATTTTTGGGATTATAATATATTAATAGTGAAAATTCATAAATTATTTTTCTCCAAAGATTTTTTTACTATTTTAATTTTAAAGTTTTAATATTTATGCTTATTTGATAGTGTTAATGATGAATTTTAATATCTTTTAAAGTTGATTAAATAATTTAAATTTAAATTTTGATTTTTTTATTAATAAGTTAATTTTACAATTATTTTATGGGATGATTAGTTAAAGAAATTAAATCACTTTTTAGTTCTAAATTGTTAATATTTATTCTTGTTTGATAGTGTTAATGATTAATTTTAATATCTTTAAAGTTGATTTAAATCATTTAAATTTAAATTATTTTTCTCCAAAGAGTTATTTGCTATTTTAATTTTAAAAATAGTTTTTTATAATGATTGGTTAAAGAAATTAAATCACTTTTTAATTATAAATTATTATTATTTATTCTCATTTAATTGTAAACAAATTAAATGTTAAGTTTAAATTTATATATTTTCATTAAACTATAATATAGGCATGTAATTGTTTTGTCTAATTGTACTACAAAATTAATAATTATTAATATTAAGTGTGTCACATAATAATTATTTGATTTTTTTATTAATTTATTAACATTTAAAAATATATCTAAATTGTATCTTATAAGTATAATATTTTTTAATTATTTATTGTTATTATTATTTATATTCAAATAACTTTAAAGATATTTTATTAAATATATTACTAATTATTTTTTATAAAAATATATCTTTGAAAGTCTATGATTTTACTAATTTACATTTAGTATAAGAAATGAAAAATATCAAAATAAATATAATTTTAGTAATAAAACTATTTTCCTATAATTCATAAATTTATTTTTTTATAAATAATTTATTAAATGTTTTTTAGTATTTTTAAATAATATTATTTTTAAAACATTAAATATACAATTATAAAATCAATATAATTTATATTTATAATAATATTATTATTAATACACAAGTTAAATATTGAAACAAACATATTATTATTATGTTTATTTGGCTTTAAAAATCATTTATTGATATGCTTTTGAAAATTATATAAAATAAATTTAAAAGATAATTATCATTGCATGTTTATGTTTTGACGTCTTATTTATATATTAAAATTTGGAAAATATATCTAGATTGTATCAAATATATATCTTCGAACATGCTACTTCTGCAATATGTATCTTCCATTAAATTATAATATAGGAATGCTTACTTCTTCAATATGTATCTTTCATTAAACTAGAATATAGACATGAAATTTATTTATTACTAAGAGATTATGTATATGGTTTATGTACTGTACTACTATAAACCATCGTTTCAATAAGACAATTCATTAATCTTAGTGAAACTTATATTTAATTTTATTTGTCTTATAAAATTTATATTTATTTTTTTATAAAATCTAAAATATTATAATTTCAATCATAATGTTATTACTCTTGATTTTTTAGCTTTCCAATCATAAAATTTGAAATAAAAAAAAAATAAAACATAAATACAATTATCTTTTAGGTTTTTTTTTTGGGAGGGGGGGTCACAAATGGTGAGCTAATAAAATGGATCGTAGAAGTAATTTTCTCAGGTGAAGATAGATTCCATAAAATTAAAATGCTAACAACGTAAGAAGAAAGAATAAAGATAGAGCGAAGTAAAAAATATCCTTTTATAATAAGACGAGATGATGGGGAACATATAGAATATGTGGTAAAAATGAAAGGAAAGTTTCATTAATATTGTTTTCTAATTTTAATTTATGTTTATTTCTTTTTAAAGTTTTTGTTTTATGTTTTATATTAGTACTACATTTTATTTTACTTTATTTATTTTTGTTATGTTTTAAAAAGGAATTTTAATTAAGATCAAAATTAAAATTAAGGTTAAAAATAATTAAAATTTATTTATAATTATTTTAAATAATTATAACTAAAATCATATTTAAGATTGGGTTCATCTCATGGTGTGATGATTAGGTGGTAATATTGTTGTTGTGGTCATGGTTCAAGTCTCTGATGATCCAATGTGTTTGTAGGCTTGACCCACAACATTATCTCCAATTTGTGACCTCTCTATTCATAACTCCAATATAAAAAAGCACTTACCAATGAATAAATATAAATTTATTATTACAATTATAATTATATAAATTAAGTTATAATAATGATTATATATTTCATTAATTAGCTTGGTATTAGGATTATAATGAGTTCAAATACATTTAAAATTAATTTATGTAAGATTTAATAAGATTATTTTAATTATATAACTATTTAATTTTAAGGTTGGAACATATATAAAGTATAATTCTAATTTATTGTTTATTAGTTGAATGTTTATAATAATAAAAAAAAAACTATAAATATATTATAACCCTAATTTTGATTGATAATCGTTTTAACATTTATAATCATGTTGAATGTTTAAATTAAATAATTATTAATCAATATTATTATAATCAAAATAATTAAGTATAATCTTAATTTTATTATTAATGGACCTATTATTCTAATATTGATTATTAATTATTGCAATTCTAAAATCATCATAATTATGGTTAGGGCTAGGATAATAATTAGGCTTAAAATTGAAATCTCATAAAATAAAAATTCTACTACTAGTAAAAAATAATATTAGAGTTTATAATGTTCAAAGCATGAAAAATATTATAATCTATTTTTTGTAAAAATTTAATAATTTTATTCAAAATGAAAATTAATTTCATCCCATATTTCAATAATTATTCATTGATACATGCTAATTAATAATCTTCTAAAAAAAATAATATACCAATAGGTGTTCAGTTGTATACCCAATATTAAAGGAAGGATACTTTGAAAACCTTGTGAGGCCTTACCACTTATTTTGAAAACCTTAGACCAATGCCACTTTTAATTCATTGTTGAGAAATTGAAATAAGATAGCACTGATATGTTGATCAAGAAAAAGCCTTGATTATATACTTGCAAACCAATTAATCGGGCTTAGTTGAAGATGAACATGGTCAATAGTAAATTTATTCTCACAATAAGTTGTAGATTTCTTGTGCAGTGAAATAAAGTGCACAAGAAATGTGTATGAGATAAACAGTTGTGTATAATTTTAGAACATTTGATTTCAAGAGAAACTTTGAGGGCTCTAACCATACAAAATCTATAAATTGAATCAATGAGGTTTCTAAATTTTTAGCACCAGTTGTGGGGTTCTCACATAGTTGTTGATTTTGAGCTAGTGAATTCATTACAGAAAAAAATAAACTAAACCTTGCAAATGGTAAAACACCTAGAGTCTTACCTCGCCATAAATGGGAAGTGGGTTTACTCTATCTAATTAGGTGCTTGAGAACATGGATCCATCAATAGAGTAATAAGCCCAATTTGAAACAGAATGATAGATATAATCATGAATAAAAAGTCTAGGTCTGTGCAAAATAAATTCTCAAGTCAATTTCAACATGAATTCAAATCAATTAGAAATATCTAGTGAACTCAAAAGAAAACATCTACAAGAAATGTAGATTAAAAGCTCTAGGGAATTTGGAAGCCTAAAAAACCCCTTACCACTGGTGAAAGAACAAGTTAATCCAATGAAAAAATTGATACAAAGTGTAAAAAGGGTTAGGAGAGTAAGATTTACTGGGTGTGTCCTTAGCTAGTCTGAGTAAAGAGCCCTTTCTCCTTCAGTTTCAAGATCTCCATATGACTAGGTAGAAAAATACAAACAAAATGAAGATGTAAATAACCGAGTAGTGAAGAGAGCTTTGCATCTTACATGTGTAATAGGCTCCACCACTTCGAAACAAAAACCCTAGTGCCAATTGAGAAAGTCGATGCTTGGTGTGAAAATAAGCAAAGCATTCTAGATACCTAAGTTGTGTACATGTGTAGAATGCTCCAGGGCAGGCCTCGAATTTGATGGTCTATTTGACTATTATTTTGCATTTTGGACCGTATATTACAACCTGAAAATTTATTAGACCGTATCATTTGACTTGCTATATTTTTTATATAACCATAAATACGACACTCAAAATTATTATTAAACCGTAAAAAATTATTGTAGTATATATATATATATATATAATGTTTATGATAAAAATGTAAATTAGTTTAGAATTGAAATAATTCTTTCTAATTTCACTTTATATTAATATATATGATTTATTATAAATATATTTATTAATTCAAAATCTATTCAAAGTAGAATTTTTCAAGATTAAATATAGTTCTTTCTAATTTTTTAAATGTTTTTAACAATAAATTTAAGATTTTAAAATGTTTACTAATAGTTATCATTGCTTTATATCAATATATATGATTTATAATATTTATTAATACAAAATCTTTTCAAAATAGAATATAGTTGTTTTTTAACTTTTTGAATATTTTAACAAGATTTATTTTCTATATGAATTTAGAAACTTCTTGTGAATTGTAACAATAAATTTAAGATTTTTACATTTATTTCTAATTATCAATATTTTTTGAATTTAAAATTTGTGCTTTATTGGTGATCATGTTGAAATTTTAGATAATGAATTGAATAAGGATTAAACTATTTTTAATTTTATATAATTATTTTGTAATAGATTTGAGATTGATATTTAAATTTTTTTGACAATTAAATATTTTCATAAAACGTAAAGTGATAGGCATTTAAATGAACAAACCATAAAAAAAATTTCATATGACAGGTAAGGGTGGCCATCAAATTCCAGGCCTACTCTAGGGGGTGTATAGAATTTTGGGGTTGTTGATTATCATTTTAGATAATATGATGAATTTATTATTAAATCAATAGAGGTGTAAAATTAGCTATGATGTTTATTTTTAGGTAATAGGGTGTGGTGATTTTAGGTTCCATGGTGGAATTTTAGATAGCAACACATAGCAAATTAGATTAGATGTTTGATATTTTAGAAATTGAAGAAAACAATTTAATTGGGGGAAGTGAAAAAAATAGGTTAGAATGCAAATAGGTTTAGATATAGTGATGTATAGAAGTAATTTTTTACATAAAAAAATGTTATTTTTGTGAACATAAATTGTGTTAAACGTGTTCAAATATTAATTCTTCTTTGTAAAATATGAGGGTATGATGTAATAAAAATAAGTGTAACATTGGGATCACTTTAGTATCAAATAAGTTATATTTAGAATATAAATATGAAAAAATATATATAATAAATGGTATTTTAATGTTCGACTACTAGAAAATCCATTATTAAGATTTGGTCAAATTTTCAAAAAGTCATTTTTAGGATACTTCATGTTAGACATGCTATTAGAATGAGTTGCATGAAGATTCACACCTTCAAACCTTAGTTGTAGATAGGTAAGATTCCATTTCACATTTCTATAAAAAATGAAAGTCTTGATGGTGGGTGAGCTAATAAATCAGATCATAGAAGTAATGGTGGTAGGTGAAGATGGATTCCATAAAATTAAAATTTCTAACAACACATGTGAAAAGAATAAAGATAGAGCAAAATAAAAATATCATTTTATAATACAAACGAGATGAATAGGAACATATAGAATATATGGTAGAAATGAATGGAAAATTTAATTACTATTGTTTTGTAATTTTAATGTATATTTTTTAATTTTTTGTTTTATATCAGTACTTAGCCTTTATTTGGTAGAAATGAATGGAAAATTTCATTACTATTGTTTTCTAATTTTAATGTATGTTTATTTTTATTTTTTTAAATGGTTATGTTCTATATTAGTACTTAGGTTTTTTTTTTTTTTTTTTTTTTAATGTTTAAAAAAATAATTCTAATTAAGATCAAAATTGAGGAGTATTAACATTAATATTAAGGGTAAAAATAATTAGAATTCATTTATAATTTTTAAAATAATTATAATAAAAAATTATATTTAAGATTGGTTTCATCTCATAGTGTGATGGTTAAGTAGTGGCATTGTTGTTGTGGTCACTAGGGTTCAAGTCATCTGTAGGCTACAATGATCGTAGACACTATCTCCCTTTGTTGATCCAATTTACTCATAGACTTGATCCACAACATTATCCTCAATTTGTAGGCTCTCTAACTCATGGCTACAATATATATAGGATTAAGTTTAATATTATAATTATAATTATATAAATTTAGTTATAATAATAATTATGTATTTCATTAATTAAATTTGGATTAGGATTATAATTAATTAGAATGCATTTGATTAATTTATGTAAGATTTATGTTTTTACAATTTTAATAAGATTATTTTAATTATATAACTATTTAATTTTAAGGTTGAAACATATATAAAATATAATTCTAATTTATTAATTTTTAGTTCAAATTTTAAGTTAATAATAAAATAATTATAATTATCTTAATCAAATATATTATAGTCCTAATTCTAATTAATAATTATTTTAACATTATAATCATATTGAATGTTTAAATCAAATAATTATTAATTAATATCATTATTAATTCTATTACTAATTAGATTATAATTTTAATATTAATTATTAATTATTACAATTCTAAAATCATCATAATTATGGTTAGGGCTAGCTAGGATAATAATTAGGGTTAAAACTGAAAGTAATCATAAAATCAAAATTCAACTATTAATAAAAAATAACATTAGAGTTTACAATTTTCAAAGCATGTAAAATATTAGAATATAATTTTTTTTAAATTAATATTTAAAAATAAAAAATTTATTCACAAAGACTAATTAAAAGTCTATTAAAGAAATTCAGATGAAGAATTTGTACATATGTATTAGATCAATTTTACAAATTTTACGGTCATCAAAGTGAACAATCATTGAGACAGTAAAGAATATGTATTAAACTCACCTCGAAATGACCAGAAGAATTCAATTTTTTAACGATTTCGTATCATTCTAAACAAGATCACAGTCGACCCACCTGTCATATCTGTAATCCAGATCATATACACGTCACTGTTGGGTTGCAGTAAATCAGCTTCAACGGTCACATACCTTTGAAATGTGTTCTTCCCTGAGAAAGAATAGGCAACAAACTAAGACATATAATACGAGCACAATACTCCAACTGAAAAAGAATACAGTAGAGGAGAACGGTGTCTATAAAACTTCACAAAGATTATCAGGCAACTCAACAATGCAGCTGATCTGCTTATCGTAACATAGCCGTATATACAGAATTTCTGCTTTCTGCTTCCTAAGATGACTTCCCATTGCTTATTAGTAGTACTGGTTTTCCTTTCTGTAATCATATCTTGTTTATCTTCTGAAAGAGATAATCCCATAGATGGCTGCTGGAGAGGAGACCGAAACTGGGAACGAAACAGAATGAAGCTTGCAGATTGCGCTGTGGGCTTCGGAAGGTGGGCAATGGGAGGCAGGGGAGGACTTATTTATACTGTTACAACCCCAGATGACGACCCTGTAAATCCTGCACCAGGAACTCTGCGCTACGGAGCAACTCGAAAAAGGCCTCTGTGGATAATTTTCGCTAGGGATCTGCATATAAAGCTTAAGATGCCTTTGTTCATTGCCGGGCATAAGACTATTGACGGCAGGGGGACAGAAGTTCATATTGGCTATGGCGGGCCTTGTCTGTTTATTCAGGAAGTGAGCAATGTTATTATCCATGGTTTGCATATGCACGGCTGTCAAACAAGTGTTTATGGGAATGTCTTGATAAGCGAGTCTTTTGGGGTTGAGCCTGTTCATCCTCAAGATGGAGACGCCATTACTGTGCGGACCTCTAAACATATTTGGGTCGACCATAATACTATCTCCAACGGCACGGACGGCCTCGTTGACGTCACGCCTGCTTCGACTGCAGTTACTATTTCCAACAACCACTTTTTCGACCATGATGAAGTAAGCAAGCTTTGTTGGATTTATGTAATTAGATATGGATTGTGGAAATTTAATTAGATATGGATTGTGGAAATTTTTAGATATGTGATGATATGATGATGTATTTATGATGGTTATTTATGATGATATGCCATGATGATCCTATGTTTATATGATGATGATGATATTCTATATGACTGCATAATGTTTTCTATATGATGCCATGTTGATGACGTCTGATGGATGCATTAATCTATGACCATTTATGATGAGATGCATATACTAATGATGCAGCTTTATACATGATGGTGACTTTACTAATGGATGCCATGCTTATGATTATGAATGTGTTTATGGATGTTTATGTATGTATGGATTATGCGATGTATGATGCTTTTATGTTATGATCCTATATGTATGCATTGATGACATGGATGGTTATCGCATTTATATGCTATGTTAATGCAAATGATTCTTTGATGTATGCAATATGGATGAATGTAAATGATCCATGGACTTATATGCCATGTGAATGCAATATGAATGTAATGCTATTATGTGAATGGATTTATGCAAATGTGTAATGTGCTAATGCAATTTCCATATGAGTATGCAATTATATTTTTGTATGTCACAGGATATCATCAGGGGACGAGAGAAGAGAGATGACTAGATGAAGGTGGATGTTACTGTGGAGATAGAGATGCATGTTAATACAAAAAAAGAATCCTTTAGTATTTTCCAAAGTACTAATAGGTGGTGCTCTAATCATCACTGGGTGGATTGTCGTAATGGCCAACAAACACCATGATATGACATAGATCAATAGTTTGCAAGGTCATACCATCACATAGGACAAACAATCGCAAACAAGGATGATCTTGACTCATACGAGGAACTCAATTGCCCCTAGTCCCTTTGTCACAACTAACCAAAAACAAACAAGACTAGCCATGAAATGTCGTTGCTCCTCTAAATTTTGATGTCAGGACATCCTCGAGGAACTAGCAGCATAACAGCCATAAAAGACAAGACAATCATCATACTACATCGTTGCTCCTCTAAATCCTGATGTCAGGTTATCCTCAAGGAACTAGCAGCATGACGATCAAAAAAGACAAGGACAATCATCATGATACGTCATGGCTCCTCTAGATCAAGGAACTAGTAGCATGATGAAAATCAAATGACAGATAATGTTTCCAAGTGTTCACTCGGTGTTCTCAGATGTTTTTTAATGTTTAAAGGTGAAGTGTTTTAATAGAGGTGCCAATTTTTGACAAGGTATAGGTTGTTGAATGTCAGGTGATGTTGGATTCAAGAAGGACACATCTTGAATGATGTTGACGTCAAGATGATTTATTCTCGAATGTCAGGAGAATCCCTCAAAATGCCAAATGACAGTACCGATTCCTAGGAAGGACACATCCTATAACATAAACAATTGACATGGTTTGTTCTTCAGAAGGACATACCGAAAGGATAACCCAAAGATGATAGGTTGACTTGTGATGACAGTTTAATTGGAGTTGACCAGATGACTAATTTGACCACATGCCAATGTTGATATGCTAATTAAGATGAAATGACGATTGACCGCTTTGTCACTGTTTGATCCAGAGTTGTCTAATTTCAGATGACAAGAATTTTCTTGATTTGAATACGTTTGATGTGTGTGATAGTGCAAGCAAAAAACCCTAATGGACTGACCTAGTGCGGCCTTGGGGGCTCATCAATTGATGACCTTGCCTATGTCATACAGTCAGAGGCCTCGTAGTTCCACACAACCAATGACTGTGTCTTGATGACCGAAGATTGATTCATGATTTTATTTTTCCAACCTAAAGGGATGGACCTAGTGTCCCAAGGGCTCGGAGATAAGCCTTGCCTACATAGTAAATGCGCAGAGACAATGTAATTCGACTATGACAAAGACTGACTGACATGACCGACTTAATGGACTTGACTCTATTTTTGAGATTTTTGATATTTTTCAAATGTTTTTGGTGTTTTCTTGAGGAAATTTTTCAATTTTTTTAGGTCTTTTTTCAGGACGTTTTCTGGTTTTTAGGTCTTATTTTGGGACGTTTTCTAATTTTTAGGATTTTTTTCAAGACATTTTAGGATTTTTTAGGGCTTTTTTCAAGACTTTTATGATTTTTTGTATTTTTTCAAGGCTTTTTAGATTTTTAGGACCATGTGTGATACCCACTATAGTTATTTGACTTTAAAATTATTTATTGATATGTTTTTTAAAATTATATAACTTATATTATTAAAATAAATTTAAAAAATAATTATCATTGCATGTTTATGTTTTGACTTCTTATTTATGTAAGTTTATTATTTATATATTAAAATTTGAAAAATATATATATATTGTATCAAATATATATCTTCCATTAAACTAGACTATAGGCATGGTACTCCTTCAATATGTATCTTCCATTAAACTAGAATATAGACATGAAATTTATTTATTACTAAGAGATTATGTATATGACTTATGTACTTGTACTACCATAAACCATCATTTAAGAAACCGTCTTCAAATAAGATGATTCGTTAATCTATATATATATATATATGGTAATCTAGGGGTGTCCTTGCAACTTAGCCCAACACGTTCCCTTTATGAGGCGAGACAAGGCGAGAAAAATTATATTTAATTTTATTCACCTTATAAAACTTGTATTTAATTTGTATTAAATCTAAACTACCATATCTATTGACGAGGGTGCTAACCCAAGACACAAAAAATCACACACAAAACTAGAGAATATTATTATTATTCTAAATATGAAAATATTACATGCAAAGGATCTCAAATCCTCAAGTTCTGCAATACATGCAAGTTACAGAAACTACAAAAATTCCCCTTTTCGCAGTATGTGATCTTTTTCCCCAAAAGCTACCCAAAACTTAGAAACTAGCCCATAAATAGTCCCATTTCTGATTTGGAGCCAAAAACAACATTCTAATTATGAGTTTTGGTGGTTTGGCACCAAAAATTACAATTTGAAATTCAAAAATTGAGTCCTAATTCAAAAATTGAAAATTTTCCAAAAATTGACCAACTTCTGAAAGCCATAACTTTTGATCCGGGACTCCATTTTTCAAACCATTTGAACCGTTGGAAAGGTCTTGGAGTGAAGAATGCACTAAATACTAGCTCTACTAGTTCTGATGATTTTTGGGCCTATATAGGGCTGTTTAGTGCCTCAAACTGGACTCGAAAGATTTTTTCAGGGCAAAAAGCAGAAACTAAAACTTGAATGACTTTCAAACCGGGAATGATCTTGACCTAATTCTTTTTCCAAAGTGCTTATTTTTCTCTCCTGAAGCTTCCCTTAAATTTTTTCCTCCTCACACCTTCAAATTGACACCTGCTAAAAATAACAGTTGAGTAGAAAAAAGCAGAAAAGCAGTTCTGGAAGTTGGGAATTCTTATTTGATGAAAAGGGTATCCAAAAATGCAAAGACATATACAAAAAGCTAAATGAAAGTAAAGATATTTTTGGGTTATGCAGGATTGCCCTTACACCACTAGATGCTCCTGCATGATCTATCCTATTACATAGTCTATATAGAAAACGTTGAGACATATCAATAGTAGGAATCCAAAATCATAATAATATTGATATTTTGTTTTTGTAATATTATTTTCATTAGTTGCATCATAATTTAATAGCATTGAATTTTATTATCATCTACAATAAGAGTGTCATCATTATTCACTATATTTGGTGAAAAGATACACATAAGTTTCATTTTCAAACATTCCAAATCACAAGTGGATGGAAATAGACCAAATTGTGTGGGTTGATAGCTTAATCTACAACTTGTGAGAAAATATCAACTTCATTCCATTCCATCTTCAAGAGTATAATACAATTGCATTTTGCAACTCTAAATGCATTTTCATTTTGATAAATTATTAAATTGATAGTTTACAACAATCAAAGAAAATTATTCCCATAAAATGAAAATGCATATTCATTATATGAGACAGATAAATTAATTTCAAAATTTAATGTAATTCACACTTCAAAGTCAGTTAACACTAGCAAGATGCCAAGATATAAACATAATTGAATTTCTAAATAAAAATTTGTGCATGTAAAGGCTAAATCCAAATTTTCATTCTTGTTCCAAGTATAAAGGATTGTATGGATACCTTATAAGATACGTTATTACAAAAATAATATAGTGGTATCGCAAAAAATATCAGAGGAACAAATGGAGATGTGCCCAATTCAATTTCAATTTTTCAATGAATAAGAACCATTATGAAGTGAATTCAATGATCTTAACAAGATGTTGGTAACATTTTCCTTGCAGAAAAAGGTCCTTTAATCACAAATAAAAAATTAAATATCCATAGGAGCATGACAGCTACTATTTCCATTTCAAATTCTAAACTACTACCTTTATGCTTCAACAACAACTAATTTCTATAAAACTTTGAGAACTTGGATTCCTGCTTTGGCAATTAACTTGTTTATAATTGACTGCATTTTGTATTGAAGGCTTTAAAAAATAGGGGTATATATAAATGCATGTTCATAATGGTTATTCCCCCAAATTATTGATAAAAAATACATCTAGCACAACCATCATGCTGGAAAAAAATATTTACTTGATTTTTCCTCCTTGCTGCTTGGATTTTTTGATATTTGAACATAAACCATCTATGTGTATCCATTGAACACACTGTTGTTCAAATTGCTCATTCCAAGTTTTCCAAATAAATATCTTTGATCATCTGGAACAATAGGTTTAGAGGAATGGGCTGGGTCATATCTAGTTTGGTGGGTGAGGGATGGTCTAGCAACAGGTGGAAGCTCCAAGTAGAGGTCCAACAAAGAATCAACAAACTTGCTATTATCAACATGCTCTTCATGAGAGATTATCTCAAAGATATGATTGAAGTTGTCTCTCACATGTCCTTTGACACCCCACCAGGCATCCCCTGAGCCATAGAGATATTTGATGTCTAAGGACTTCTCTCAAAATTGTTTCCCTGTGGCTCTCATCCTAGCTTCATCACTATCTTCATTGCAGCTATTTCCACCACCTAAAATGTTATAGTGAAACATAACATTGAAAAGTTCAATTATAGCAAGAAATTTGTATGGTGCCTAACTAATCAATGCATACATAATTTTAAAGGATGAATGCATGTCTCTTTACTTATTAATTATTTACAACTACATTATACAACATTCAATTATCTTATGCTAAATGAATTACAAAAGGGTATGTGTTCTTTGTAAATTAGATTTATTTGTGTGAATTTAGTGCATCCTAAAATATTTAATGATTTCTATTTCTGATAAGGACTTATGCTATAACTATTACTAATTGAAAATCTCTTCCAAGGAGTTTCTTATGGTTAATTAATACCACACAAGGTGGGATAATCTATCCAAGGTCAATAAAAGACTTGCAGTATAGACCTGACATAGAATTATTACCAGATACAGATTTAAATCAACTACATATAAAGAAAAATTATCATCTCCTAATTGGTAAAAGAAGCATACCTTTAATGTGATATAGATCACATATTTGATGGAGAGAGTAATGATCTCCAATACCAATATCATAGTTATCCTAAAAAATCAAGTGCCTAAATCTTTCCCTCAGAGCTTGCTTCAGCCTGAAGTTGTACAAAATAGCACCTTATCAATTGAAAAGAGCAGAGGTCATTGCCATGCCACAGGTCAAAACTAGCACTTGAAACAATGCAATCTAGCTTGCATCTACCACATTTTTAACAAAACATGGTGGTTAGTTAGTCATAATTGTTGGGTACAGTCCACTTGTGCAAATAAAGAAAGACAACCAATCATAATTCTAATCCTAACCCTAGTTTCAATTCTAATTGTAGCCATAATCCTAACCCTAATCATAACTATAACCCTAATTCTAAATCTAATCCTAACTTTAAAACTAAGCTTATTTAACCCTAAGATTAACCTTAATTTTTAACATAACTCTAATGTCTTGATTATATATTGTCATATGGTATGTGAAGTAGGAGTTGGCAACAAGTGAGGTGACAACATATTTGATTTTTAAAATTTCAAACGTAGACTTTTCATTGAAGAAGGATAGAGAAGATGCTATATTCTTCCTTCTCAAAAACTCCCCTTCATTTAAAGCTATGTCATTTTCTCTTCAAGAGTGTCATAAAAATAAATAATCTTTCAAGCCTTCAATTTGAAGCAGGACTTCTCAGATGTAGACACACAAATATTGGAAGAATGATGAATAGTTGATGGAAACTTTTCATATTGAAATTATTGTGTAGGGAAGATAGGATATATCATAGAAGAAAAGATCCCAAATTTTTGGAAACAGGTGGAAGAGGAATGTCCTAGTGAGTGGCCCTTCAATCTAGTAGATAACATGAAAAATGACTTTTCACACCAATTCATAATGAAATAATATTAGCCATAAAACTTGAAGGCTATTGCGTAGAATAGGTTCTCATTTGGCCACTTCAAATACATTTTATCAACACCATGTACAATAAACCACAACATATGCCAATGCCATATAACTTGACTAATCAGTGTATTACTTTACTGATCACATATAGCATGCATATTAGGAGACAAGTTCATGATACTATGCACACCCATAACATACTAAAGAAATATAAAGATTCTTGGCCCATTTCTCTTGAAAAACAAAACCAATATTTATTTATTTCTAAAGATATTCATATAATTAATTTTCTCTTAAGTACACCATTCATTTCCATATATCTGACCTTAAGATGTGTACTGGAAAAAGATGGAGTCTGAAGGGTTTCTTGAAGAAATAGAGGCCAATTATAGACATGTGACAAAAGACTAAACAAACCAATGTTTGCAAACTTTTAAATAACTGAAAAAAATAATGACCATAGCATCCAATTGAAAAATTATTAGCATTCCTTTGGACATGACAACCAACGAGCTGCCATTAAACAAGAGTATAGACATGAAATTTATTTATTACTAAGAGATTATGTATATGAATTATGTACTTGTACTACCATAAACCATCATTTAAGAAACCATCTTCAAATAAGATGATTCATTAATCTTTGAGAAACTCTTTTTTCTTTTTTTTTGGTAATCTAGGGGTGTCCCTGCAACTTAACCCACGTGTTCCCTTTACGAAACGAGCTAAGGTGAGAAAACTTATATTTAAGTTTTATTAAATCTAAAATAAATTATAATTACAATACTATAAAGATAAGTAGTACTTGTCTCTGATTATTTAGCTTTCCAGCTGAAAACTACAATTAGTTTTTACCGCTCTTTTTTTTGGGTCACAAATTGATCATCTGTGAGCTAATAAATCGGATCGTAGAAGTAATTTTGACGGGTGAAGTAGATTCCATAAAATTAAAATGCTAACAATGCAAACAGAAAGAATATAGAGTGAAATAAAAAATATCCTTTTATAATACAGACGAGATGATGAGGAACATATAGAATATGAGGTAAAAATGAATGGAGAATTTCATTACTATTTTTTTCTAATTTTAATGTATGTTTATTTCTTTTAAAAGTTTTGGTTTTATGTTTTATATTACTACTTACATTTTCTTTTTAAATGTATAAAAAAATAATTTTAATTAAGATCATAATTGAGTAAGATTAAGATTAAGGGTAAGGGTAAAAATAATTAGAATCTATTTATAATTTTTTTTAATAATTATAATTAAAATTATATTTAAGATTGGGTTCATCTTATAGTGTGATGGTTAAGTGGTAACATTAGATTGGTCTTAAGATTATAATTAGTTCAAATACATTTAATTAATTTATGCAAGATTTATGCTTTTACAATTTTAATAAAATTATTTAAGGTTGGAACATATATAAAGTATAATTCTAATTTACTATAATAAAATAACTATAATCATCTTAATCAAATATATTATAAACCTAATTCTAATTAATAATTGTTTTAACATTTATAATCATGTTAAATGTTAAATTAAATAATTATTAATTAAGAGTATTATAATCAAAATAATTAAGTGTAACCCTAATTTTATTATTAATTAAACTACAATTCTAATATTAATTATTAATTATTACAATTCCAAAATCATCATAATTATGGTTAGGGCTAAGATAATAATTAGGATTAAAGCTCAAATTAATCATAAAATCGAAATTCAACTACATAAAAAAATAACATTAATGTTTATAATTTTCAAAACATGCAAAGTATTAGAATCTAGTTTTTTTTTTAAATTAATATTTTAAAATAATAATTTTATCCACAATGAAAATTAATTCTTTTACATGTTCCAATAACTGTTCAATGATACATGCTAATTAAAAGTCTACTAAAAAAATTCAGATGTACAGTTATCGAGTTGTATACCAAATAGTAAATAAAAAACACAAACGCATACTTTATTGGTACCAATAGTACACATGATTACTAATGAATTAGTGCATATGTATTGGATCAGTTTTTTAAAATTTGTGGTGGTCAAAGTGAACAATTATCGAGACAATAGATAATATGTATTAGACATCACCTCAAAATGACCACTTTTTAACCTTTGTGTATATAACGAATCCTTCCATGTTCGTGGTAACTACACAAAAATCGAAATAATAGCTATAAATTCTTAAGTTGCATATAAAGAAACCCAAAAAAATTGTCAAAATCCAATATACTATTTAAGAACTTAGAATGTGTGAAATTAGTTATAACGATTACAAATACCCTTCCCTTAATTACAATTTATTTAAATTAAAAATATTATTAAAAAATAGATTTGTGATTGCATTTATTATTATAATAGTTATATAAATTAAGATCACATTACAATTACAAATAATTACAAAATTAAAAAAGACAGTACTTCTGTCTATTGTTAACTTTAATGATGTGATTAAGATGCTCTATAGTGGGAAGGCAATTTTCATCATTACAGTGGTACATCTTCTCAGCACCAAACTCGCATATCCAGTGACATACGTGGAAAAAGAAACTGATCTTTGCTTTTAAAGGCAAGAAACGTATTAAATGGCAGCGCTTTCTTTTTTTTAATTTGCCCAAACACAAACTCAATTCCTTCTCAATAACCACCAAAACAGAATCGACGTTCCTAACGAAAATGTGTTCCACTTGGAATGCCAAAAGCATTCAATTTTTTTATCACAGAGCAAACATCATTTCATTTTCTAAGATTTCGTATCATTCTAAACAAGATCACAGTCGACCCACCTGTCATACCTGTAATCCAAATCATATACACGTCACCATTGTGTTGCAGTAAATCAGCTTCAACGGTCACATGCCTTTGAAATGTGTTCTTCCCTGAGAAAGAATAGGCAACAAACAAACTAAGACATATAATACGAGCACAAGACTCCAACTGAAAAAGAATACAGTAGAGGAGAACGGTGTCTATAAAACCTCACAAAGATTATCAGGCAACTCAACAATGCAGCTGATCTGCTTATCGTAACATAGCCGTATATACTGAATTTCTGTTTTCTGCTTCCTAAGATGACTTCCCATTGCTTATTAGTAGTACTGGTTTTCCTTTCTGTAATCATATCTTGTTTATCTTCTGAAAGAGATAATCCCATAGATGGCTGCTGGAGAGGAGACCGAAACTGGGAGCGAAACAGAATGAAGCTTGCAGATTGCGCTGTGGGCTTTGGAAGGTGGGCAATGGGAGGCAGGGGAGGACTTGTTTACACTGTTACAACCCCAGATGACGACCCTGTAAGTCCTGCACCAGGAACTCTGCGCTACGGAGCAACTCGAAAAAGGCCTCTGTGGATAATTTTCGCTAGGGATCTGCATATAAAGCTTAAGATGCCTTTGTTCATTGCCGGGCATAAGACTATTGATGGCAGGGGAGCAGAAGTTCATATTGGCTATGGCGGGCCTTGTCTGTTTATTCAGGAAGTGAGCAATGTAATTATCCATGGTTTGCATATGCACGGCTGTAGAAATAGTGTTTTGGGGAATGTTCTGATAAACGAGTCTTCTGGGATAGAGCCTGTCCATCCTCAAGATGGCGACGCCATTACTGTGCGGACCTCTAAACATATTTGGGTCGACCATAATACTATCTCCAACGGCACGGACGGCCTCGTTGACGTCACGCCTGCTTCGACTGCAGTTACTATTTCCAACAACCACTTTTTCGACCATGATGAAGTAAGCAAGCTTTGTTGGATTTATGTAATTAGATATGGATTGTAGAAATTTAATATCTTTAATTAAGAATTATGTCGAATTGATAAATTTTTGAATTGAATGTTGATAGCAATTAAGTTGTTTCTTCATATTTATTTAAATTATTAATCATATTTGAACATTGAATAGGTGATGTTGCTAGGGCATAGTAATTTCTATCAAGGTGATAGAAAAATGAAAGTCACACTTGCATTCAATCGGTTTGGATCTAATTATATGCAACGAATGTCAAGGTAAATATATTTTATTTTCAATTAAATAAAATGAATAAAATTTGTGCAATGATGTGTTTTCATTTTACTATTGTTAGAAATTAATGCAAACAATATGATACTTCTAATTATTCATGATATACTTTCAAGATGTCATCACTTTTCTATCACTTCTTAATATCGATTTCTCACTCATTCTTAATTTATTGAAGATTGTAATCGTTTTGTAAGAATCACCATCACTAAATTGAAGTGTTCTACCTTATATTGAATGTTTCACTTGAAAAGTTTATTCTAATTAATTAGAAAAAAATGTATTCTAAATTAATTTACGTACTTAGACCTCTCTTTTTAATGTAAATAATAAAGAGTTTTCATGAATAAATATTATTGTCTTTAAATGAAATTATAGATTATTTCACATTTTTATTTATTCAGTAATGCTTATACATGTTAAGAATAGCTTGCTAAAGTTTTTCTCATAAATTTTGATTTATATAAAAATATATTTTTTAATTTATAATAATATAAGTTATTTATTCAATTTATTTAATTTTATTGAAAAAATATTTATAATTTAATACTGAATAAATATTTTTCTCTCAAATTTTTAAATAATTATTTTTTAACATTAATAAATTGTAATGTATATTTTGCAGGGCTGGATTTGAACCTATGAAAAGTAGTTAATAATAACTATGAACCATGGGAAAAATATACGATTGGAGGAAGGTCACATCCAACCATTATAAGTGAAGGGAATAGGTTTGTTGCATCAAAAAATTCTTATAAAATGAAAGTAACAATACGTGTAGGATGCATGGGTGTAGAGATCAATACATAACAGTAAAAATTCTCTCAAAACATATAAGAAAAAGGTCAAATATAAAGATGGAGAAAAATTCAAGGTTGAAAGTGGAAAAGAAGTGTTGACAATGCTTAAAAATGTTGGAGCATTAAAATGTGTACCCTTCAAGCTCTATTTCTAATATGGCATGTAAACCTATATAATAATGTGTTATTTGTAATACCTCAATTATAAGCTATCAAGGAATCAACTTAATTAGTCATGCTTTGTTTAGAGAACAAAAAATGGTGGCTCTATGTAAATAAATTCTAATTTTATTAGGCATTCCACTTTTAGAAAGAAGCTTATATTCTTTTCATATAAATAATGTTGTATGTTTGATCTAATTCAATAAACAAATTCAACATAATTGTTTCTTTAAAATAGTTTCAATAAGAAGTTTAAATAAGAACATTGTTACAATTGATAGGATTTATAGGTGTTGTAGTATTTTGTTTATCATGATTTATTGTTTTGTCATTGTATATTTTCTTTATTATTGTAATAAATATTTATTGGATTATTTGGAGCATTGTAATAACTTTTGAAAGTGATTCTCTTTGTTTTGAAATGTTTTTTGAATTATAAATTTATTTAATTGATTATGATGAAAGACACAAAACTGATTAGACTGATTAAAATAGATAATGAAATTGAATATTATTGAACAAAATATGCAGTTCTATTGATTAATTTGTAGATAATTATTTTTAGTCTAAAATTTATTAGATATAAATATAAGTATATTCTTATAGATACAATAAATTTATTTTATTCACAATAAAACATATGCAATTACTATTTTAGAGATTCCGCATTAAAATTTAAAATTTAACTTTTAAAAAAATCATTTTTTTCAATTTTATACTAAATTTCATTTTTATTTATACCAATAAAAAATTAATTTTCCAACTCTTATTATTTTGACTCAAAATATAATCTTATTAATAAATTATTTTTTATTTTTTTGAATTTTTAACAAACTTTTACTACTTTTTATTCCTAAACAAATGACTAAGGATGAAATACTTCTTCATATTAAATCCCTTCCATAGAAAGAGTTAGAACTAACAATGTTTCGATATGTGCAATATAATGTTAAAAGCTTGTTGGAATGCTCCACATTCCTCTAGTGACATAGATGTAACCATGTAGGCTTGGTAATAGTGCATATTCTTTTCCTCCAAAAAATTATTTTCTATTGTAATTTTGTAATCATGTTAAGGGATACAATGGAGGAAACATGTCATGATCTTTTATCCTCACCTATGGGTTCTAGGTTTACTATCCTTTTATAAGAATTCTTTATTGTATAATCATTGAGATGCACATTCATAATGATTCATAATTTTTTGGATCAATAGCTCTTGATCTCTATAGCTTTGTTATTATATCTTTATGTGATAGGTGTTTGATTGAAGGTGATCCTTGGGAGCTACAAAGTTGATTCTTCCCAACTTCTACATAGTATCAATGATTGATTAAAGAAACTAAATCATTTATTAATTCTAAGTTGATGAACTTTTTTTTTATTTGCTAGTATTAATAATAAATTTTAATATAATTTTAGGTTAATTAAATAAAAAATATATTTTATATTTTATATTTTATATTAATTTAATTAAAAATTAAAATAATTTTAATGATAATATTTATAAATTATTAATTTATAATGTGTAAGTACTTATCTATTATAATTCATCAAATTAAATATTTAAGGTAACATTCAAATCTTCTTTATGGTTTATAAAAAACTATAAGGCCACCTCTTAGATCTATAGTACACTAGAGCACTTTGTATATTCTCTAGAGAACACAAAGATTCATATCCACTATGTAAGAAATGTTCCACATGTTTCAATATTAGTGCAACATAGTTCGTAGACTCACAAATAATTTTGTAATAAACATACCCCAATCATGATGAAATAAGAAAAATAATTCATTTTATGTAATTAATTATAGATTATGGAAATTTAATGGCTAATTAAAACTCTTGAAAAATTGATAATCTTTTTGAATTGAATGTTGTTGACAATTAAGTTGACTTTTCAAATTTTATTTCTTCATATTTATTTAAGTTACTAATCATACTTGGACATTGGATATGTGATTTTGTTAGGACATAGTGATTCCTATCAAGGTGATAGAAAGATGAAAGTCATAGTTCCATTCAATCAATTTGGATCTAATTATGTGCAATGAATGTCACTGTAAAATATTTTATTTATAATTAAATAAAAAGAATAAATTATATATAATCATGTGTTCTTATTTTACTATTGTTAGAAATTAATGCAAGCATTATGATACTTTTAGTTATTCATGATATAATTTTCAAGATGTCAATTTTTTTATCATTTATTAATATCAATATCCATATTCTTAATTTATTGATGATTGTAATTGTCTTGTAAGAAACCATAATTAAATTGACTTGTGTTTTAACTTATATTAAATTTTTCACTTGAGATTTTATTTTAATTAAATATAAAAAATCTATTTTGAGTTAGTTTACTTAGACCTTTTTTTTTTAATGTAAATAATAAATAATGTGAAAAATATTCTTACATTCTTAAGAGAAACTATAGAAGATTTAATATTTTTATTTGTTTAATAATTTTTTTATACATTTTGAATAACATGTTAAAATGTTTCTAATTTTTTTATTTATGTAAAAATATTGTTTTAATTTACAATAATATATTTATATATTCAATTTAAGAAAAGAAAAAAATTACAAATGTTTTTCTCTCAAATTTTCAAATGTTAAGTATTTTTAACTTTAATAAATTGTAATGTATATTTTGTAAGGCTATATTTTGACATATTAAAAATGGTGAAAATATGCTATTGAAGGAAGCTCATATCCACCCATTATAACTAAAGGAAATAGGTTTACTACATGAAAAGAGTCTTATTAAAAAGAGGTAACACAATATGTAGGTTGTAAATCTAAAAATTATGGCGGATGGGTGTGGAGATCAGTACATGATGTATTCCTTAATGGTGTTTTCTTTACACAATCTGGCATTAAAATTTCTCTCAAAACATATAAAGAAGGTGCCAAATATAAAGATTAAGAGGCATTCAAGGTTGAAAGTGGAAAATAAGTGCTAATGTTTACTAAAACTTTTGGAGCATTAAGATGTCTACCCTTCAAACATTGTTTCTAATATGACATGTAAATCTATATAATAATGTGTTATTTGTAATATCTCAGTTAGTATAACCTACAAAAGAATCAACTTAATTTTTCACAGAAAGATGTTTTGTTTAGAGCAAGAAGAACCTTTATAGTTCAAAAAAATGATGGCTTTTATGTAAATAAATTCTCATTTTATTTGTCATTCCTCTTCTTAAAATAATTTTACCTTCTTTTCATATAAATAACATTGTATGTTTGGTCTAATTCAATAAAAAAATTAGCATAATTTCTTCATTAAAATATTTTTAATAAAAAGTTAAGTTAATCACATAGTTAGAATTGATAGGGTTTATATATGTTTTATCATTATTTTTTTGGGGGTCATTGTAAATTTTCTTTATTATCATAGTAAATATTAATTAGATTGATTTGAAGAATTGTAAGTTTTTATTTATTTGGGTATTTGTGTTAATTTTGATTATGATATGTAACTTTTGAAAGTGATTGTCTTAGTTTTGAATTTATTTCTAGAATTATAAATTTATTTAACTGATTATGATGGAAAAAACAAAACTACTTTAAGCTGAGTAAATTAAATAATGAAATTGAAGAGTGTTGAACAAAATACATGATTCTATTGATTTTTTTATAGATAATTATTTTTAGCCTAAAATTTATTTAAAATGAATATAATTATATTCTTCAAAATAAAATAAATAATTTTATCCACAATAAAACATATATAATTGGTGTTTTAGAGATTTCTCACTAAAACTTTTACTTCATTTTTTATTTTTTAATTTTATATTTTTTATACTAATAAAAATTTAATCTTCTAATTCTTAATTTATTAACTTAAATGTGCAGAGGTGTAAAAGAAATGAGGCATTGGAAAATTATGTTTTCATCTTAAGCTTGTGTGATAATGTCGCAACCGTTATGCTACACTCTCCTATGAATGAATCAAATATTTTAATGACGTCCACGAGACTAAGCAGTCTGAAGGTTGGAAAAGTCTATATCTTGAACTTGATGTCTGAGAATGACACACGTCATTCATGTGTGTGTACGGAATTTCTTTTAAGCCCGATGGATGAGAGAAGAGTTTCATTGGCTCATTTTAGATTTGGATAGGTAATTCGAAGGTGTTTTCACTACTCCTTGGGCTATTGGGGAATTGTTGACCATTTTAATGCCCACATGATAGATGTCGGATAGTGCTATACAAAATTTGTCTACTTAGGTTCTTAGAATGGTTGTGTTTAATGCTTTAAGCTTACATGATATTGTCGTGTTCACCAAGCCACATTTTTTGAAATAAAATATCTTGAGCCCATCATCTACCAATGACACATGTCTTACACGTGCAAGCTTAGGAACACTTTGAGAAGGAAGGATATAGGTAGTGCACCATTGATCTACTCTAGTTTCAATAGGTTGTAGGATCTACCTTCAATAGTGCCATACATCTTAAGTGCACAAGTTTAGGAAAACTTTGAGAAGGAAGGACATGGGTAGTACACCATTGGTCTATTTTTTCTATAGGTTTGGGCACATAGTTTATGAATGATATCACAACTAACTATGAACCACATCTTGGTGTCTTTTTTTCCCAAGTGTTAGGGAAGCTCTCTAAACTCTAGTGAATGTTATTTTGAGATCACTTCACTTTTTCGGCCAAACACACTAGTAGTCCTATTTCATACCATGCTTGCATTTAAATCTCTTATTTTGACAAGAGATAATGTTTAACTTTCCTATCCTAGAGGTACTATCGATAAACCAAGAAAAGGAAATTATATTTAATAATATTGTGAGCTCATGTTAACATTTATTATAGGCATAAGTACCAAGCTGGAGCTCTACATGTGATAGGTCTAAAATGTATCATTCATCAGATGATTGCATGGAAAACTGTAGATAAAGGAATTTTAGTGCACTCATCAGGTTTTTCTTTAAGCAAGGTTAATACTGTCTCATAGGGCATTATGAGGGCATAGTTCAATTCAATTCATTGTGCTAATACCTACTGAGAGTGCATTGTGTGGAGGTATGGACACTCCCATCAATTTGGTGAATACCCACATATAAATAGATTTCCTTGGTGCAATCTTGGAGCTTCGTTTGAAATCAATTATGTTAGAAGTAGATTTCATGTTGATTAGTGTGGTCAAAATCATCTTGGGAAGAGATTTTATGTTGTCAAATGAGAGATATAGAGTGGATTTTGATATCTCCTCATATTTTGTGGTAGCTCTTCTTGACCTATAGGTCCCAAAGGGGGGGGTGCTAGAAATGGCCTAAAAAAAATTCATCCTTGAAATACGAGGTGGGATGGAGGAGGTGCTAGAAGCTTCCACTCTAGGTCTTGGCATTCTCGGGCTCCAAGAAATGGAGCTTCTTTCTATCCCTAGTGAGGTGGTAACTTATTACCCTTTCATTCTAGACATTTAAGATGTGGCATTACACATGCAAAGGGAGTAGGCTAAGGTAGGAGTAAATTTCCTAAAGAAATTTTTAATATAGAACCGGTCCAAGACTTCGAATAGGTAGGCAATTTTATCAATATGTGTAAACATATGATGATGAATATTTTAGCTTTGATGTAAGCCTTTCTTCATGTTTTTTTATTGGTTATGATATGTTAAAGCTTTTTCCCTATTTAGCAGCCTATCTCGTCATTAGGGTTTTTAAATAATGCATGTGATGTTGGGGGTTTTGAAATCTAGAAGGCTGAATTACCAAAGCCATCTTTAAGGTCAAGTGTTCTTTGCACTATTACTCAAGCCCTGTGAAGTTGTGTATAGTTGCATGGTTGGAGGGGTGAAGGTTTTAAGGTATACATTTGATTCAACCATTCAAGGGTTTGGGTTTCTTTTTGTTACTATTTATATTTTCAAGTTAATTTTATCTAAATTGAGGGAAGACCATATTTCACTCAATTATGTTTATTGGAACTTATAAAAATGTATTTTAGCTACTTTATTAATAAAAAAAGTGTTGGAAGAATAAGGAGATGGCATTGATAAACTTGTTGGCAACATGAGCATGTGGAATTGGCAAAAGGTATATAGTAATTTATTATAGTGTTGTCATTGATGTCAATATTGTATCTTGATACTAAATCTCTGGTGTAGATCAATTTAGGTGTCTTGAGTATGTTTGAAGATGATTATGTAAGAAATTTTGTAAGGTTGGATCCAGTGAATGCAATAGTTGTAGAATTTGACTAACTGCCAATTCAGGTGATCCTATGTACAGGGGATCTGATATTTGGTTCCTCATTATTCTATTGATAAAGATTTTTCTCTATGCTTCTAACATAATTTTGCTGGTTGATAGAAGATCCCAATTCCAAAGTTTCATCTTGTTTTCGTTTCTAGTTTTGGAGTTATGAGTAACAAAAGTTCAACTTGGTAGTTACAAGTGTTTTTCAGTTCAGTGCATATGTGTTGATGAGTCTACACTTCTCCCTAGATTGGTTTTTAGATTTGTAGAGTTGTGGAGGTGTTGATAGATTTTAAATAAGTGTATATTCCAATTGGAACTAATTTTGGAGGTCCATGTGTCTAGATTTGGATGCATAGTTGGAAAATATTTTTATTAGGTCATCACCAGTGTCGACCTAATGAGTTGGATGTATTATGGAGGTTGAGTATGTTATGATATATTATGTGGGTGTTATTTTAACTATGTGTTGACCTATTTCAAATTGTTGTAAGTTTTGAATCAAGTACCAAGCAGTGTGTGTGGATAGATCTTGAGCTAACAAGCTAAATTTAAATGTTTATTACATCTAATTAGGCTAACCTAATTGATGTTATAGGTGAAGCAGATATATATACATAAAAAATTTAATTGTGGATTTTATAATATAGCTCAAAAAGCAATGGACTGTTTAGCAATAATACAACTTAAGAGATGCATAATAAGAAAATACAAATGATAGGGTGGGGAATAAAAAAGGAATACAAGTTAAACAAGTGGGTAGGATTGTTAATATAACAACACAAGATGTGTGCAAGTGTTTTTCTACTCTAAGAATGCAAAATAGAATGGAAATGCAAAAGGAAAATACACAAACAAACACTCAATGATTAGCCTAACTTGAAATCAAACAAAAACAACAAAAAGCATGATGATGCTTGGTTGTATGCTCCTTTGATAGAAAATGCATGCAATAATGGAGGTGGGTATTGTAATGAAAATGGTAGTTGTTGCAATAATGGCTTCAAATGCCTACAAATGCTAAATGGCTTGAATGCTAGAGAGTGAATGAAAAATGAATAGCTCATCTCAAATGCTTGTCTAACCTTTTTTTTTTTTTAAATCATTTGAGACCAAGTCTCTCAATTTAGAGAAGAATGGACGCCTAAGATATAGCCAACATGGACAAGATGGAGGGTTGTGGTGAGTTGAGGACTCACAAGTCCTCACATCTTTCCATGTGGCATATGAGGTGTGAAGAGGACAAATGATGTGGAAAAGGACATGTGAGGTGGAGGTACTTGCAAGTACCTTGGGATTAGGGGAGGATTTCCTCAAAAAGGAAATCCTTGTCCCCATATGAGGCTGATGGTGACAAGTGATGAGTTTTAGAAAGTCATCTCTTGTCACCATGGGGGTGGGAGAAGTTGTTGGAGAAATAAATGTGAATTTTAAATTCACATGATTGTAAATACCTTGTAAAATAAGACAAGGTCCTCCTAAAGGAGGTCCTTGCCCCATGTGACTGATGTGACCTATGAGAGGTTATGGGGAAGAGAAATCCATGGGATAAATAAATGGAATTTAAAATTCTATTGGAAAGGACATGGGGATTGTAAATGGAATTAAAAATTCCATTAAGGGTGTTAGAAGAATAAAATGGAATTAAAAATTCCATTGGGATGTGGAAAGAGTTGACTAAAGGACTAATTAGACCAGTTAATGAAGGATTAGAAGAGACTTGGGTGGTTAATGATAAATAGGAGCCAACTTGAAAAATTTGGAGGATGTGACACATACTAATCATGGATTAGGGATGTGTCACATCCCTAATGATGGGATTAGGAGATGAATTAGGATTAAGAGTGAATGGGACATAAAGGGAATTAAATAAGTGGGTTATTTATTTAATTCCTTGGAAGAAAGGGATAAAGGGGTAAGGTATTTAATTATTTAACTAAATACATTAGGGATTTAGAAGATTTTAGGGATATTAATTAAATAATAGTAAAATTATTTAACTAATGTGGATAAAAGGATATTTAGATGAAAAGGGTAAATTTGACCAAATATAAGTGGTCAAATTTAGATGTCTATATTTTTCCCTTCTTTGAGATAGTGTTACGAAGTAGCGTCATTTCAAAGAAAATTAGCACCTAGAAGAAGATGGTTAGATTAAGGAAGATGCCCCAGTAATTCAAGGAGTGACTAGGAGGAAAGATCATGGGAGTCAAGATGAAGGTTAGGGATTGAGGATGCCCCCTTGAGAGGACATGCAGGTTTAAGAGAACACGGGTGTGCTCTCGAAATGGATGAGATGATGCAAGGGTAGATGGGGAAGATGATTCAAAATGATGGATGGAATAGAGGACGGTAAGATGAAGATAGAAAGGAAAGCATAAATGGATTCAAGGAAAAATATGATGTTGCCCCAATCAATCTACAAGCTAGGATGGATTGATGGTCGATGGAGTGTTGTTGATGAGGGAAAGATACATTCGACTAATGATGATGATGATAGTGGTGTTGATGAGGGAAGGATACATCCCAAAACAACACAAAATGATAGGGAAAGATATATCCCGATGTTGATGATGATGATTGGGTCAAGGCTTGTAGCAAGGCTAGGAACAAGACCAAGGATGTGATTAGATGATTTGTGCTAGATTGAATGGATTAGGATTGGATGGAGATGTGAGATTGTTAAAATGAATGAAGAGGATGGAGATAAATATGAAATGCAATCCTAATGCAATTTGCCATTTTTTGGAGCACTAATTTTTTCTATAGAATAAGACACCAGATACCATGGTATGTGAAACCAAGGTAGATTAGTGTCTAATGCATACACAAACACAACAAACAAGGAGGCTAACCCAACACCCCAAAGTCACAATTACTTTGGTCAGGCCAATTATTAGGATAATGACAAGCACAAAAGGATGCCCCAGTATAACACAAGACCTCAGGGGTTTTGGTGGGTACTATGTGGGACAACCAAGAAGGTAACAACAAACAAAGATCAAGATATGCCCCTATGTTAACCAGTCAAAACACACCATAATATGATAGATCATGGAAGCCTTGACAAGTGATAAGAAGGAGCTCAAATGATAAATAGAAGCCAAAAGTATCAAAAGGTTGCAATCAATTTCAAAACATCCTTTACCATAGGATCGAGAGGATGGATGGGGTAGATGAGGTCTGTTAGGAAGGATACATCTTATTGAGACCAAAGATGGATACTAGACTAAAGGACTGACATGACTGAGGATACTCAAAACTGAATAGATCTTGTGATACTAGTTACCTTTATTTTGGAAGCACCAGCTTGGATAGGGATGTACTTGATGACATGACAAGATGACAAGACACAAAACACAAGACACAAGATTGACACACCCTAAAGACCTAGGGGACACAATACTGATACACCCTTAAGACCTAGGGGACACAAGACTGGAACATACCCTAAAGACCTAGGGGACACAAGACCAACACACCCTTAAGACATAGGGGACACAAGACTGACACATCCTAAAGACCGAGGGGCTCGAGGGTTGATCAAAGATCAGCCTTGCCTACATGAAAGCATAGATCCCTCATAGTTTTACATAATTCCATGGATAAAAGTGGAAAGGGGACAATGGAGACCTTGATGGATGATGTAGATTGGATAGACAAATTCCCTAGGGGTGGATCAAACAATTTTTCCTTGCCTATGTGAAAGTGTAGGGGCCATGTAGTTCGACACAAGGCCAAAGAAAGATGATGGAAGATGACAGAATTGACAAGAAGCAGAACCACGGAGGTGGATCAAATGATCGACCTTGCCTACATGAAAGTGCAGGGGCAATGTAGTTCAACACAAGACCAACGACAGACAATGGACAGGGGATGATGAGATGACCATGATAAATGGATAAAAGGATGGAGCCAATATGATGAGCCAAGATAGGCCATGTGGATGGGATGGTCAATAGGCATAAGAGGTGGTGCATGTGAAGCTCGGGGATGGGATAGTTATCCAAATCATCGAAAGATGAAGTGGGAGGATGAAACGATGGATAGATAAGTGACGAAAAATGATAAAATATTAGGAAGATGTGAGGAATAGATAGGCATGATGATAGTGAGATATAATGGCATTGGATTGCATGGGAGTAGCCTAGAGCTAGAAACCAATGACAATGGATTATGAGATAGGAGGAAAATAGAGATAAATGGATGGATTGATAAAGATGGGGAGATAGGAAGATGGTAGGATAGGTGGATAGAGGGACAAGGATGTGGAAGGATGGAATGGATTACTGGATGGATAAATGGATGGGGAGATAGAAAGGATTACTTGGAGGGATGGATGGACGATGTCTCCAAGGACTCTGCTACAAATAAGGAGATGCCCACTATAGCAAAATAGGTAAATAGCGCCTAAAATAGCACTAGATTTTAGTGTATTTCTTCTCATGAATTGGGCGATCTAGTTGGCACCAAACTTGGTGCAAATAGGCACGGTCTTCTCTACACCAAATTTGGCACTAATTTTCGCGTCGAACATTGCGTCAAACTTAGCACCATGGTTAGGGTCAGGAAATCACAACACCCCCGCTAGTGCCTAAAATAGCTCTAGTAAATAGTGTCAAAAATAGCACCTCTGTTAGTGTCGAAAATAGCATCAGAAATAACATCAAAAATAGTACCTAAATTAGCACCTGATTTGGCTTATGTTTTTTCTTTTATGTCTACTCCCATTTTTTCTTCTAGTTTTGCTTCCAATTTTTCTTTCAGGTTTGCTTCCAATTTTGCTTCCGATTTTTCTTCCACTTTTGCTTCTGGTTTTGCTTCCAATTTTGCTTCTGGTTTTACCTCCAATTTTGCTTCCAATTTTGCATCTAGTTTGGCATCCACTTTTGCTTCTGATTTTGATTCCATTTTTGCTTCTGGTTTTTCTTCTAATTTTGCTTATGTTTTTGCTTCCAATTTTTCTTCTGATTTTCCTTCCATGTTTGCTTCCAATTTTGCTTCCAAGTTTTCTTCTAGTTTTGCTTCCGATTTTTCTTCCAGGTTTGCTTCTGGCTTTGCTTCCAGTTTTGCTTCCAAGTTTGCTTCCAATTTTTCTTATAGGTTTGCTTATGGTTTTGCTTCCAATTTTTCTTCTAGGATTGCTTCTGGTTTGCTTCTACTTTGGCTTCCATTGTTGCTTCCTTTTTTGCTTCTAAAAATGCTTCTTGTTTTGCTTCCATTTATTAATTTAATATGTTTTATTTCAATTTAATTAGTTAAATATACCGTGCCTCTTAAATAACTCATATGATTATAGAGTAAGTAATTTAATTACTTAACTCATATGATTAAATAACAAGATAATTATTTATTTTTGGTTCGGTAACACAAAAAAATTATTGCTTGTAAAGATAAAAAAGTACATCTATTGTTCAATGTCATTACCCACCAAAAGAGCTTAACACTTCTCTAAATTGTTCAATTACATTCTAGAGGTGCCAAGCATTCATTTTACCTTTCATCACGGCATGAACTATTATTGTAACATGATCATCATCTATAATTAAAACAAGTGAGTCAAATATCTATAATTTAATTGAATTTGACAACATCCATCCTGAGCAGTAAATTAAAATCATCATACGTAATAAATATCCATCCAAAAATCATCAACCACTTTTAATATATAAAAATTCACAAGTCAATACTGATAAGATCATCATCATATATAACTAAAACAAGTGAAAGTCAAATATGCCAGTTGATCAAAAACATGTCAAAATGATACATGTCCAATAGTCGACATAAGTGAAAATGATACATGTACAAATGATATAAATAAAACTGATAAATTATGTAACTCAAACTGATACAAGTCAAGATGATACATGTCCAAATGATATAATGAAAATGATACATGTCAAAATGATACAACTCAATAATATAGTACTGTAGGCCGTGAAAATAATACATATTCTATAGTAACCATGAAAAGAGTCATCATAACAATATATCAGTAATGATCCATGATGCACCCTATATTATCATGAATGTCATTGGTTACTACCACCAACTGTCTCATCATCATCACCATCATGATCATCATCATTATCATCATCATCATCGTCGTCACCATCATCATTGTCATTGGCCTCAATGTCTTCTATATTTGCATCATCATCATCCTCTGTCATGTGATCTATACCGGAAAACCCAATCTTTTATGGATCTATATCATGTTGAGGATCATCTTGATCTTCTGGAAGACCTGTGTTCTGCAAAAATAAAAACATTTAGAATGAAAATTTATTATTTATTTCATGCAATAATTTATTTTTTTGTTATACATATAATATTACAACATATGAGATGAAACCATAATCATATTACATCATATCAAAGTGCACATACCATAATAAAATTTTAAAAAAGTTACAACTAATACTGGTGAGTTAGGAGAAACACCAGCTTTCAAAAACAAAGCCAATTAGGCTGGAAACATTGAAAATTAAATCCCTAGCAGTATTTATGTTAAGGAAATTTCCTTTAGATGCAAGGATTCAAAGCACATCAACCATGTGGTACAAATGATTAAATCCCAGAGACGATCTGTAGCAATGAAAGAGTCTAAAAATTATTAAATCCCTAGCAATATTTATGTTAAGGAAATTTCCTTTAGATGCAAGGATTCAAAGCGCATCAACCATGTGGTACAAATGATTAAATCCCAGAGACTATTTGTAGCAAAGAAAGAGTCTAAAAAGGCAAAGAGAGCTACATTGGTGACTTAGGAGAAACTTCATCTTTCAAAAACAAAGCCAATTAGGTTGGCAGACGTGTGGATCAGGTCAACATTTGGTGGAAGAGGAAGAAAGATGACTGGAACTCTAGAGGCCCACCATACTGGATTTTAGTATTCAACGATGAGAGTAGGAGAGAGAGCTTATATCATGTATCAAAACATTAAGAATGCATTCTTCTAGCCAGCAGAGAAGGAGATGATTACTTTGCTTCATTTTCATTTGCATAACCATACCATGGCATGGGAACCAAGAAGACCAAGGATGTCCAGTTTTATGTGGAGGTAATGGATGTGGTCCAAAATTTAGGAGGGGAAAGAAGGTCAATGTATGATCCTGATGAAATTAAGGAAGAATAGCAAGAGAGGGATAGGAAAAATAAAATCAATGCAGAGTTTCAAGCATTTTTCAAGCGAGTAAGAGAGCTATGGGAGAAATCTCATCTAAAATATTTTGAACTAGAGTTTGATATACCATTTAGAGAGCTTGGTTTTCATGCAAGAGGAACAAAGATGATTAATTTTCTTCATTTTCATTTGCATAACCATATCATGGCATGGGAACCAAGAAGAACAAGGATTTCTAGTTTTATGTTGAGGTAATGGATGTGGTCCAAACTTTAGGAGGGGCAAGAATTTCAATGTATGATCCTAATGAAATTGAGGAAGAACAGCGAGAGAGGGACATGAAAAATAAAACTAATGTAGAGTTTCATGAATTTTTCAAGCGAGTAAGAGAGCTATGGGAATAGCCTCATCTAAAATATTTTGAACTAGAGTTTGATATAGCATTTAGAGAGCTTGGTTTTCATGGAAGAGGAAGAAAGATGATTATGTTGCTTCATTTTCATTTGCATAACCATACCATGGTGTGGGAACCAAGAAGACCAAGGACGTCCAGTTTTATGTGGAGGTAATGGATGTGGTCCAAACTTTAGGAGGAGAAAGAAGTTCAATGTATGATCTTGATGAAATTGAGGAAGAACAACAAGAGAGGGACAGGAAAAATAAAATAAATGTAGAGTTCCAAGGATTTTTCAAGCAAGTAAGAGAGCTATGCGAGCAACCTCATCAAAAATATTTTGAACTAGAGTTTGACATACCATTTAGAGAGCTTGGTTTTCATGGAAGAGTAAGAAAGATGATTACTTCGCTTCATTTTCATTTGCATAACCATACCATGGCGTAGGAACCAAGAAGACCAAGGATGTCCAGTTTTATGTGGAGGTAATGGATGTGGTCCAAACTTTAGGAGGGGCAAGAAGTTCAATGTATAATCCTGATGAAATTAAGGAAGAACAACAAGAGGGACAATAAAAATAAAATCAATGTAGAGTTTCAAGGATTTGTCAAGCGATTAAGAGAGTTATGGGAGCAACCTCATCTAAAATATTTTGAACTAGAGTTTGATATACCATTTAGAGAGCTTGGTTTTCATGGAAGAGGAAGAAAGATGATTAATTTTCTTCATTTTAATTTGCATAACCATACCATGGCATGGAAACCAAGAAGACCAAGGATGTCCACTTTTATGTGGAGGTAATGGATATGGTCCAAAATTTAGGAGGGGAAAGAAGGTCAATGTATGATCTTGATGAAATTGAGGAAGAACAGTAAGAGAGGGACAGGAAAAATAAAATCAATGCAAAGTTTCAAGGATTTGTCAAGTGAGTAATAGAGCTATGGGAGAAGCCTCATCTAAAATATTTTGAACTAGAGTTTGATGTACCATTTAGAGAGCTTGGTTCTCATGGAGTTTATTTTGAAGCCTCTGCTTTTATTGTTCCTACAGTAAACTATTTGGTAGAGTTGGTGGAATTACCTTTCTTAGTAATCACTATTAGTGAGATTGATATTTTTAATCAATTAGGCGCTAATTTCCTGTAGCAATGAAAGAGTCTAAAAAGAAAGAGAGAGCTACACTGGTGACTCGGGAGAAAAATCAGATTTCAAAAACAAAAGGAAATTAGGCTGGCAGACTTGTGGATCAGGCAAAAATTTTATGGAAGAGGAAGAAGGACGACTGGAACTCTGGAGGCCCACCATAATTAATTTTTGTATTCAACCATGAGAGTAGAAGAGAAATTTGATATTATGTATCAAAACATTAAGCATGCATTCTTCCAACCAGTGGAGAAGGAGATGGTTACTTTGCTTTATTTTCATTTGCATAACCATATAATGGTGTGGGAACCAAGAAGACCAAGGATTTTTAGTTTTATGTGGAGGTAATGGATGTGGCCCAAACTTTAGGAGGGGAAAAAAGGTCAATGTATGATCCTGATGAAAATGAGGAAGAACAGCAAGAGAGGGACAGTAAAAATAATATCAATGCAAAGTTTCAAGGATTTGTCAGGCCAGTAAGAGAGCTATGGAAGCAGCCTCATCTAAAATATTTTGAACTAGAGTTTGATGTACCATTTAGAGAGCTTGGTTTTCATTGAGTTCCTTTCAAAGCCTCTGCTTTTATTGTTCCTACGGTAAACTATTTGGTAGAGTTGGTGGAATTACCTTTCTTAGTAATCTTTATTAGTGAGATTGAGATTGTTAACCTTGAGAGAGTAGGACTTGGGCAAAAGGAATTTAATATCGATATTGTTTTCAATGACTTCAAGTGGGATGTACTCCACATGTATGCCATTCCTCAATCTTCACTTCATGACATCAAAGAATGGCTGAAATCCATGGATATAAATTATTATGAAAGCATAATGAACTTGAACTGGTGGCCAATTTTTAAGACTATTATTGATGATCCAGATAAATTTATTGAAGATGTTGGTTGGGAATTTTTGAATATGGAAGCTAGTGATTCTGATTTTGATAATTCAGAAGAGTCAGATCAAGGATACGAACCCTCTGATGTAGAAGAGGAATCATAATCAGATGAGGAAGGTTCAGAAGATGAATCTCTTGTGGAGTCAGAGGAGGAAGGTAAAACATGGGATGAATTAGAAGTCGAAGCCAGAAATGCAGATAAGGAAAAAGGAGACGATTCTAACAGTGAAGAGGAAAGGTGGCAACGAAATGTAAAAGCTACAGGGAAGTCTTGGGCACCTGATATTAGAGATTCAAGAGGAATTCCTACCAAGAGGCATAAATTCAGATGAATTGAGTTCATCTACATCCTTCTACTATTTATTCATGCACATATACGGTCATCTTGTAATCATAATATTTGAGCTCTATTTACTCATCCTATGCATCAATAAACAACTCAACACAAGAGATACAAATTGACATATTAACACAACAATATCCAACTAAGTAATTGAAACTCAACTATTGATACCTCATTCTCCATCCAGATTACAAAATCGTTCCACTTTTTATTTTGTAACATATTCTTTTCAAATTTCTTTAGATGGCGGACATATTTCTCCTCCTGTCAAAACATGGCACATGGGCTAGTTAAACTTTAAATTAATATGCAATCATTTACCTTTTCCAAGGAAATTAAAAAAAATATCATTTAACATATTAAATATACTTACAAATGTATAGATCAAGTCTTGTAAACCTTTATGTCCACTACGATGCATGTCACAAAGTTTCTCAAGCCTAGCCTTGGAGGCCTTGTCCTGAAACATATATTAATTTAATTTAACTATGCACAAATAAAATTTAAATATTGTTTAATAAATTGGATATAATCTTATGAGAAAATTCAAATACCTATGTACTCTCCTCACCGAACTTCCTCTGTGCATCAGACTTCTCATATGCTTTTACAAGATCTTTCCATACTTTCACACTTACATCAATTGGCCTTTTTCTTTGCCTTAGCTCAGGAGGGATTCTTTTTATCTTCTTTGTTTGGTTGCACCAAAATCTGTTGCAGTTTTGAGACATTCATAGCTTTATCTTCTTTACAGACCAACCTGTGCCAAATTCATTCTCAATATCATGGATAACTTCTTTTTTCAAGTGCATGGGTATCTTTGAGAATGGAAAAAGTAGATGGTATTTGAACCGTTGAAGGCATGATTCCTTCAACCTACTCACAATTTTTTTCCCAACATCCGTCATTCTAACTTCCCCTCAAACCACCTCGTATTCTATCTCCATATTGTAGCTACCAATGCAAGATTGAAAACATCACATCGTGGAAGAAGTCTATGTCCCAGGAGTGGAAGTCTCTACTCCATGTTCCACATTTGTAGAGTTTACTATCACTGATTTCCTCCTGGATCTTTTGCTCGGTCCAGGAGTGGTTGGGGAATCAATTGATTCCCTTTGACACAATTGATTTTTTTGCAATGTTTGAGGGGCATTACTAGATTGTTTTTCTATGTATCTGGAAAGTGTTGTCCAGTCCACATTAACCAATTTGTTCACTGCCTCTACCCCCAATATGGAATCCAATTCATCTTTATCTTTGTCAGTCTCATGTCCCTATATATATATTAATATATATATATATATATATTTAAATTATATTTCTTCTTTTAAATTTAGAAATAAAAAAGTAAAAAGTAAAACTCAAAGAAACAATGGAAACATTTACAAATGTATAAATTGACAATGAATTACCTCATTGTGGCCATATTTTGCTAAGAATTCTCGCTTCCCTCCATTTTGACATTTTGAGGTGACTTAGGGAAAATTATTTCCGTCCAGTCTATGGAGACAAACAAAGTACACACTGTTAGGTATGAAAGTTTTCGTCCAATTTGTGGTATGAAAGTTTTGTTTTGTGGGAAAATATGTTCATTGGGTTTGCTTAGTGTTGATAAATTAGGGAAAATATGTCCTCTTTGTTTGCTTAGTGTTGATAACCTTATCGTGAAAACTCTTTCATAATGTAATCTTGCACGAATCTTTCATGGCATCGGTGACTATGGCGCGACTGGGCAAAACCAAGTGGTTTCTATATTTATTTTTAATAGTTGCTCAGTAGTGACCCACCCAATTCCCATATTTGCCAAGCAGCTCACTATTTCCTTGATACCCAAGTTAGGGAAAGAATACAGTGGCATCCTCGCTTCGTGCTATAATATTTTGAGCCAAATCTCAAATGGGTAGGATAAATTTTTTTGTTGGTTTCTCAAAGGTTTTACAATTTATAATGATGGGAAAATTTAGAGGTTTCCTAGACTGGTTAGGCCATGAACTAGTAAACAATCATGAATTCAAATGCAATACAAATAGAAGTAAACAATCGCGAATTCAACCAAGAAAAAAAAATTGTAACCTTACCTATGGTGTTGCAAACTAAATTGAATTTATCATTAGTTGCTAGTAGCGCCCTACTCTCTTCCTTTGCGCGGCATTTTTCTCTTTTTTGTCGTCTGATTTCTTCCTTCACGCGGGAAAGTTTTAAATTTTTTATTTTGATTCATTAGTTGATGATTTAGTCAACGTTAGTTAATGCCAACTATAGCATCGACTGTTGGCCATTAATGTAATTTTTTTTGGATGTATAAGGTAGCGTCAAGTGCACCTAATTTAGCATCTATCATTGTTGTATGGTGACTATTTTCATTGTTGTGTATCACAAGATCCATAGTATTGGAAATAATTCCAACTCCTGCCTTGTTTTTGTGACCTTCGTTGTCTCGTGATGAGGCCTTATACTGACCTCATAATTATTAAGTTTTTACCTCTTTAAATACTTTATATCTGGCTCTAAAACTCATAATATTTTCCTTTATGTATGTTTTATGAACTTATGGAGGTATAAAGACTTAGATTATGAATGGTTAATATAAGTGCTTATTTCTGTCATATGCATGATTAAAATGTGGTGATTAATCTATAAATGTTTTATAATATGTGTTTCTTCATTATGCATCTGGAGCTAATATTTATTTCTCAGCTGAATGATAATTGATTCTGTTTAAAAAGTGATGAATGGCTAGATTGTTTATGACTCATCTCCAAATGAGTTATGATCCATTGATCTCCTTTTCTAACTCATCATGCTGAATGAAGACTCTATTTACCACAACTCGAGCTCTAGCCCTGCATGTCCAATTCACAAATCTAGAAATCAATGCAACTGAAGGCAGTTACAAGGATCCATGCCATCTTTATTCCTGCGGGCCAGGATATATTTTAGACTTAGAGTAGAGTAAGTTTCCCGCTTTCTATTATTTTTGAAATAGTGATGGATATTTATATTAGAAGCCAACGCAGTTGGATGTTAGATTGTATCAAGTTTTTGATCTTTCTCATGCAATTTCCCTTTTGTTTTAATATTAGAATCATTTATGTATTTCGACCCTATTTGGGCACATTAGCTGGAAATAAGAAGAAAGTTGATCTCAATTATGTGTTCAAGATTCCTTCAGCTCACTTTCTGAATGAGGTGATCCTATTAGTTGTAAATATTTGTTTATCACTGCTATGTTTCATTTTCTATGCTAGCTCAAGTTGAAATCGTTTCATTGTTGTGAGTTGAAAGATAATCTAGATTAAAGTGCATTACATCACTATTTTTACATTGTTCTATTTTATTGAGTTATGTAGTTCCTTTCTTAGTTTAAAAATCATTTACATATCTGAGATAATCTAAGTTATAATTTTAATGGACTCTGTGCAAAGAGGGATAGTTACTTGTCAATTTAGTAAGTGAGGAATGGAATAGTTTATTTTCAAAGCAATTAATCAAGTTTTAAATAGATTTTAAAGTTCTGCAAATTAGATTAAGTTAATCTTCCATTCCCTCATAAACTAAATTGTCTTGGAACAAAATTTCTCTATTCAAATTCCATATAACCATCATTGATAAGCTAGGTAGAGATAATGTTGTAGCTGATTTTCTATCAAGAATGGTTTTGCAGGGTAATAATGAGCCTGTGGAAGATGTGTTTCTCGATGAACACATATTTGCAATATCAATTCAGTCACCATGGTTTGTTGATATTACAAATTACTTAGTAACTGGGAAATGTCCTTATTTTTCAGCAAAACGGAAAAAGATATTGATTGGAGAAAGCTCTCGGTTTGAATGGATTAATTGTTGTTTGTTTAAAATGTGCCCAGATCATGTAATGCAAAGATGTGTGTAGGAAACTAAAGTATATGATATATTGAAAGCATTTCATGATGAACTAGGGGCAGGACATTACTCCACAATAAGAACAGTTCATAAGATCTTAGGAGTAGGCTATTTCTGGCCTATTGTGACTAAGGATACATCTCATTACATCAGAAATTGTGATCAGTGTCAAAGAATGGGGAGACCTACAAGATCAATAGAGATTCCATTAAAGACACAAGTTTCACTGGAACCATTTGAAAAATGGGGTATTGATTTTGTTGGCCCAATAGATCCTCCATCCAGGGTAAATCATTACATACTTGTATGTACTGATTATGTTACAAAATGGGTAGAAGTCAAAGCATTGCTAGCTGCTAGAGAAGAAAAAGTTGCAGATTTCATATACAAAGAATATTCTACAAAGATATGGAGCACCTAAAGAGCTTATGTCAGATCAGGTGCCATAGTTCATGTATGTAATGCTTCAGGCATTTCTAGAAAGATATCAAGTTCAACACAGGAAATCATCACCCTATCATCCTCAAGAAAATGGGCAGGTCAAGGTGACCAATAGAGAACTAAAAAATATTCTTACAAAAATAGTCTCATCTAAGAAGAATGACTAGTCTGATAGGTTAACTGAATTTGTATGGGCATACAATACAACATGAAAGACAACTACTGGATTTTTGCCATATGAGCTGGTTTATGGAAAAACTCTTATCTTTCCTATTGAGTTTGAGTTATAAACACTTAGAATAGTTGTGAATGTGGGGATAGATATTACTGAAGCACAGAGGAATAGGATAATGCAACTGACCAAATTAGATGAGATGATAATTGAAGCTTTGCACCGGATAGAAATCATTCAAGGCCAGAGGAAATAGTGGCATGATAAAAATATCCGTAGTAAGCAATTCACTGTAGGAGATTGGGCTTTGTTATTTGATTCAAGGTCTTAGGAATTTAAAGGAAAACTACACACAAGATGGCTTGGGCCATATGAAATTGAACAATTGTTTGACAATGGAGTTGTTCGGTTAATACCCATAGATGGGGAGAGAAAAACAATGTTGGTAAATGAGCATAGGCTCAAGCTTTATCACAAACCAGCATCGAAAGAGGAATTTATCACAGAGCTTCAAGCGAGAATTGAGAATTTTACTAAGGAAGATTTTTCTTCTTTTGGTGAAATGATCAGTCCTTAAATCCATTATTGATGGGTATGAATAAAAAAAGTAAATTGAAAACCAGAAATGGTAGTTTACTTTTTAAAAAATGAAAAAAAAGGAAAAAAAAAGAGCTCTTGATCATTCTTGAGCAGAAGAATTGGATTAACTCAAGCTCATAATAGCCCCTAATCATGCCTAATTTAAAGAAGTCCAAATGATTAAAAAAATTCATACTTACTCCTGATCACTCCTAATCTCTTCTGATCAGTTGAGATTGATAAATCAGGTTGAAAATGTTTTCAGATGTTAACTATAATGATTCAATCAGGAGCACATGAAATAAATGTGTGTTTTTAGAAGCTTTTCAGCTTCATTGATTACTAATGTGTTTCTGTAAATGTGCAGGTATAGGGTTAATTGAAAAATTCAAAAAATTATTGACTTGACACGTGGAAACAACTAGGCTCCCACAAGGGTTGAGCTCAATGTGTCTTGCATTAATAAATGATGATTTTATTAAGATCGAATTTTGATTGCAGATTGTCAAGTTTGAAGTGAACACGTATTATCATTATTTTCCATCATTTGAAATTTGCATCATTAATAGGTAAGCATTTATATCTCCAAGTGTTTTTTGAAGTTTAAAGTACATTCAATATAGTTTATAAGGTATACTTAATAGACTAAATTATGATTATTTGAAAAGCTAGATATAATTTTTTTTAAACGTATAAATGAACCCCTCATTACTTAACTCGGTAACAAATATGACAAGATGGTTTCAAGGCGAGGTGATGGGCAATCAGATTGAGACGTACATGACACGCCATTTTCAGTACATCGATGAGACATATTAGGCATGCAGAGTACATGTAGTTAATACTCCATTCATTATGATATCTTGTCATTCATTTTTGAAAGGAATTAAAGCCGCCATTTCAAACAGAAGAGGATTGTCATTTTTGAAAATTAATTTTTGACATTATTGGTAATTTTTGAGCTCCTAGAATTTCAGTCTTGTAAAAATGGGGTATAAGAGAATGGCGGAACCAAAGGGACTAAATTTAGATGTTGAATCTAGAAGTTATTTACAACAAGCTGGATGGTTAGACTTCTTGCTCAAATATGAAGGCTATGAGTGGTAAATTATGCTAGAATTCATCAAAAACTTCCATATCAACTTTACTGTGGTCAGGGGAGAACCCATTGAGGTATCTATTGTTGTAATTAGTGCATTGTCTGGAATTCTTGTGGAAGGTGACATTATTCAACCCTGACATTCAAATTTGCAAGAGTTGCTTGAAGACTTTCATGTTCCAGGAGAGCCTTTACTAGTTTTTCACATACACAAGGGAAGAATAAGGGTATTGAGCATGGAAGTTTGCAAGAACCTTAGGCATCCATTGCACTCTGCATTATGAATTTCTTCACCTACAAAGGTCAGTTTTCAACCGTTTTAGGGCCACCACTCAAATTACTGAATCATGTCAGGCACAAGGCAGCTAAACCTAAAGTAAGGGTTAATTTACCTACTTTTCTCATTTCTCAACTTACTAAAATGGTTCTTAGATGCAAAGAAAAATAAAATAGAGTAACTCATCATGGTCTAATGCATTTAATAGCTAAGCACCATTTCATGCAAAAACCTGATTGGGAAGAGAAATGGAGGAAATTTTTGTTAAATACTGATAGGGAAGAAGGAAACCCTAGAATCTCTAAAGGTAGAAAGCTTAAAATAGAGAAAACTAAGGTTTTGACTAAAAACCTAGTTAAACATATTGGTAGGCCTAAGAAGAAAAAACTGGAGAGTTTTACTTCTGCAAAGAAAAGGAAAACAGAGGGTTTAACACAAAACCTAGCTCAACCAGTAAGGGAAACTAGGAAACACAAATCAGAAAGCTTTGTTTTTGTAAAGAATAGGAAAACTGAAGAAAATAAAACCCCAGAGAGTTCTAATACTAAGAGAAAGAGTTCTAAAAAGAAGAAGAAAACAGTGAAAATTGAAAACCTAAAAGGAGAACTAGGTCAGAAACACAAAGAGTGGAACAAGAAAAATTTGAGACTAAAAAGGCTACTTCTACCATCAATCTAGATGAGTCTAGGGAAGAATAAATTGAAAGAGATGAGGTTGAGAAAAATGAACATGAAAAAGAAGAGCTTGAAGAGGAATTATTGAAAGAAGTGGAGCCTAAAAAAGAAAGGATAGAAAAAGATGAAGAAAGGTCACAATCTCCAATGCAGGGTCTAGAATGTACTCCAACAGAAGAGAATTTGTCAGCTCATAATTCCCCTATTCAGGACGTTAATTTTTCAAATCCTAATTCTCCATTTGAGGATGTTAATGTGTCAAGTATGGAAACTGAACATGAAGTTGAAACACCAAATATAGAAATTTTTCAGGTAAATAAAATGCCCAATGTTGAAATTGAACAGGAAGAGAGAATTCAACTTAATGAAGAAGCAACTATCCATCGAGAGGGAAAACAAACAATAGAAAATGAGGAAATATTTTTTGATAATGAAAATTTAAAGAAAAGAGAGGAAGAACAGATTCAAACAGCGCTCAGAGTATCCAGGTTAGAAAGAGAATTAGAAGAATTTAGAATGCAGAATCTTTTATTTGAGGAAAAATTGAGGCAAAAAGATGAGGAGACATCAAAATTTCATATAGAAACAAATCAATTGAAAGATCAGCTTGAAAATTAAATTAGTCAATTGTTTTCACACTTGAAAGAAACGGAAGAAAAACTGGCTCAAAAGACCATTTTAGATGAACAAAAAGACAGAGAAATCCATAAGTTAAAGACAAAATTAGAAAAAAAGACTAACACAGAGAAGGGAGAACAACAAAATTTTCTCAATAGGTTACCTCTTCCACCACTTAAGGAATAGCATCAGGAGAAAACAAAAGGGCCTAGATACCTTTCCTTAACAGCTATGAAATACAAACAACTTAATAAATAACTCCAAGAATAGTTGGAAAATGTTACAAAAGAAAAGGAAGAAGTAGAGGAAAGGGTAATCAAGACTATGGATATTGCATTTGCCTTAGTTTGCACTAGGAAACCTTCTGTTGTATATGGGTTGTTTCTTAGAGAACTATTCTTGAAGTGGAAGTTGAATCAGATTGTGCTCAAAAGACCTACCGAATTTTGCATAGATTATGATTTTATGGATTGTTACTTTAATAGTTTCCCAGATATCCAAAATCAAATGTGTGAACTCTTCCAAATGGGATTTCTTATGGGTACCAATGATGATTCACTACTTAATGTTTTTATTGGTGAACTACAAATCAAATCTTTTGTTTCATTGTTAAAAAATCATGTTGAGTGGTCAATCAGAATGGAAGAATACAGAAGAATACAACAGACATATGGATTGCCAATGAGAAATGAATATCCAAATTCAATCAGTTACATTAACAAATTCAGATCCATTTCAAGGCTGAATGATGTCACTCTTGTTTATGTCAGTAATTTGTTAAAGAGCATTATAAATTTTTAGGATATTGAGGGAAATCTTTCTCCTGTAGCTATCTAGGCATGTGAAGAGATATTTAGATCACTCTCAGATTTAGTAAAAAGGAGAGAGCCAATATTGCCAAATAATCTCAGATGGAGCTTGACATGTGTGAGACATGTAATTACTTTGATCCACGAGCAGCAATAGTTCTGGATTGGCATGAGATTCAGAATGCCTATCATTATCATCCCTGCACCTAAAGTTAATGCACCTTTATAGATACCAGCCGAGGTCCTCAGAGCATGGTATGAAAAGTTGGATAGGAACAATGGATTTGTTGTTTCTACAAAAATTTCAATGGGATATAGAGGAGGAGTCTTTGACTGTGCTCTATGGATTGAGTCACTCAACAAGGGAGTTCAGATCCCCCCTAGATAAACCATGAGGGCATGGTTAAATGTAGGAGGAGGATAATGATGAGGCCTTATATTGACCTCATAATCATTAATTTTTTACCTTTTTAAATACTTTATATCTGGCTCTAAAACTCATAATATTTTCCTTTATATATGTTTTATGAACTTATGGAGGTATAAAGACTTAGATTATGAATGGTTAATATAAGTGCTTATTTATGTTATATGCATGATTAAAATGTGGTGATTAATCTATAAATGTTTTATAATATGTGTTTCTTCATTATGCATCTGGAGCTAATATTTATTTCTCAGCCGAATGATAATTGATTATGTTTAAAAACTGATGAATGGCTGGATTGTTTATGACTCATCTCCAAATGAGTTATGATCCGTTGATCTCCTTTTTTGACTCATCATGTTGAATGAAGACTCTATTTACCATAACTTGAGCTCCAACCCTACATGTCCAGTTCACAAATCTGGAAATCAATGCAACTACAGGAAGTTACAAGGATCCACACCAAATTTATTCCTACGCGCCATGATATCTTTTAGACTTAGAGTAGATTAAGTTTCCCGCTTTCTGTTATTTTTGAAATAATGATGGATATTTATATCTAGATCCAATGCAGTTGGATGTTAGATTGTACCAAGTTTTTTATCTTTCTCATGTAATTTCCCTTATGTTTTAAGATTAGAATCATTAATGTATTTCGACCCTATTTGGGCACATTAGCTAGAAAGAAGAAGAAAGTTGATCTCAATTATGTGTTCAAGATTCCTTCATCTCGCTTTCTGAATGAGGTGATCCTATTAGTTGTTAAGATTTTTTTATCACTGTTATGTTTCGTTTTCTATGTTAGCTCAAGTTGAAATCATTTCATTGTTGTGAGTTGAAAGACAATCTAGATTAAAGTGCATTGCATCACTGTTTTTACATTGTTCTATTTTATTGAGTTTTGTAGTTCCTTTCTTAGTTTAAAAATCATTTACATATCTGAGATAATCTAAGTTATCATTTTAATGGACTCTGTGCAAAGAGGGATAGTTACTTGTCAATTTAGTAAGTGAGGAATGGAATAGTTTATTTTCAAAGCAATTAATCAAGTTTTAAATAGAATTTAAAGTTCTGCAAATTAGATTAAGTTAATCTTCCATTCCCTCATAAACTAAATTGTCTTGGAATGAAATCTCTCTGTTCAAATTCCATTTTTAAGGTTATTTAGAATAAATCAAGAATAGAAGGTTAGTACAAAAATGCTCTTGAAAAAGAAAAAATAGCGTCGAATCGCTCCTAACCGAGCCAAAACTACCAAAACCCCCGAAGACTGATCCAACTCTTACCACAGATAGCTTTAGACACCCTTGGGTTGACATTAAAGAAATTAAATGAGTGGGAATTGTGACATCAACGACTTCCTACCATCATCTTGTGTCTCCATCAGCTTGGTGCAATAGAGCAATTTTTACTATGGTCCCACAAGGTGTTGCATCCTTCTTGGCGGTAGTGCGGTGAAAGCTTCTATGGAGGCACGCGAGTCTTCCTTCTATTCCTGGAAGTGTTGTGGTGACTCCTACAGTCTCGCGAGTCTTCTACCATTGGCATGCGGTAGTGTGGTGACCAATGTTGTCCCGTAGCTCCTTCATCAGCTCGGTGCAGTAGAGCGGTTTTTACTATGGTCCCACAAGTTTCTTTTTCCTTCTCGGTGGTAGTGCAGTGAAAGCTTATGTGGTGTCATTTTTATTCATAGAGGAGTCCATGGAGAGAGGATGTAAACGGCGTAGAAATACTAAATCACTGAGAGGAAAGTGGGTGGAAATAGATGAGAAACGGAAACTGCAGATACTATAGAGGTAAGAAGATAAAGCAACCTCAACCAAAGGAGGAAGGTGTTTATGAATTCACAAATGCTACAACATAGAGGAGATAAAGTCATTTTTTTATCCATTAGGCCTCTGAGGTCAAACTTATTGCTTGAAAATGCACAAGAATGGTTATTAAATGTGATTCTACGATAAAGGGAAAAGTTTGAAAATTTAGATAGCCAAAACATGATATCAATATGTCAAATATATGACTAAAGTGATGTTTTGTGTTGGATAGCATATTCGTTGAAATGATATAATTGGTGTACTAAATATTATTTACTATGTTTTGTATTATAGGGGTGAGACAAGGCCATGGCAACATATCATGTCATATCAAATGAGGACACAACGGATGAAGCGGGACATTAAGTACTCAAATTTTGACTTAACTAAAGAAAAAATGATCTGATGGCATTTTGTGATACGTCCATATTTTTTCACAATATTATTGAAATTTATAATGTATTATCCAATCTTGACATAAATTAATGCATGTTGCTGATTATTTTAGATGGAGATTGGAGCAAATGTAGAGCCTAAGCTCTCAACTAGCAAAATAACAAGATATGTACGTGGAAGTGGACCCAAAACTATTAAATCACGTAGACGATAGTGGGTGGAAGAGGATATGAAAATGGATACTATAGACACAATAAATGATTGCACTGAAAGAAGAGGTAGGTCAAGTCTATAGTACATGGGATGAATACTTTAAGAAAATTGTTGTTTGTGGATGTTTTGTATGTCATGGAAAGAAAGAATTCAAATGAGTGATTGTATAAATACATTACATATATCATGAGCTTCTAGATGGTAGTATGCCTCCTACAAGCGATTCAAATCCAATAGGAATTATGGTGAGGAATTTTCCAATTTGATGTAAATAACATGTATACTTTGTTTAAACATTATTTTATATTATTTAAATAACTATTTTCTTCTTAATGGATACTTGCAGGATAAAGTTCTTGGTTTAAAGTTTCCTAGATCACTGACTTCCAGCCTAGAGGGCAGTGATCATTTATTAGATGATACATCTAACAAAAATATGTGCCAATATACCATCTCGGGAAGATGAGCAATTGACGAAAACAAGTAATAGAACAAGAATTCGTGTGAAGATGTATAATTTTCTTAAAGACAAGGGGAAGGTGGACTACATACCCTATGAGAATGAATGTGATGGAGATAATGACTTTACCCTAAGTTTGAGATCAATTTACAAAGAGACATTTGATCGTCGACTATATTACGCTTGGCCTAGTGATCAACAACTACCTAGAGTGTATGAGGTGTTTCAATTTTGGGGATACAACTACATGATACAACCTTCCAATATTCATGGAGTGAATCTAGGCCTCTTTAGTGTCCAAAATGTACATGTGGGATCCAAACATAGAAACAATTCAGAACAAACCACTAGGAGATTAATGTCATATTATGGTCCATCATATTACAGTGGTGAATGGAGAAGGCTAGCAGAATATAAGCCTAGCATGTCAGCATATGGTCTAAATTCGAATATGTATACACATCTTCTCCAATAGAAAGTGGAAAATAAATGAATAGAGGTCATCTTATGTATATAGATGGATGTGCATACACATACAAAACATTACAGGATTTATAAATAGTAGTAAGGGAAGGGAACCTATTGTAAGACTAAATTGTCAATTTGTTGAGGTTATAAATGATAAAGATGGAGATATGGAAAGAGAGGTTGATAGATTGATAATGGTTGAGGCTATTATGGACCTTACCATTAGGGATGATTTATTTATTGATTACCCCTTCTTAAAATGTACTCTTGCGTGAAAGAAGAGGGAAGAACAAGGTCTCCCTAAGGATGTTCTTAAGGGCATAAAATCAAAGAATAATAAATGAATGTGGACTGATGTTTTATAAACTATATTTTTAAAATTGTGTTTTATAGAAATTATTGTATAAGAAAGGTGGTCTATAAAATAATGTTCCATTATAAAATTGATGTATATATGTTCATACAATTTATATAATGTCTAACATATGTGTGTCGTTCATGTGCAGGTATTTTTCTATGAAGATATTTTGGACCCGAAATGGATATTTGTCATATATTTTGATCCAAGATTAAGGCATGTATTTGACAATGCATTAGTGGATACTAAGAAAAACAATGATGGCCAACAAAATGAGAGAGAGGGATTAGAGAAGATCGAAGAAATTGGCATCCATGATGATGTTGAAAATGGTTATGTTCAAGCACAAGAAGACAACAATCCAAAGTTAGATGATGTTATGGAAGATAACAATATGGATGGTATAGAAAATGATGATCCAAATACATCTGGTAACAATATAGATGGTCTATAGTCAAATTTCAATGTTGATGAATATGATGCAAGTCAAGATGAGGATGATGATAATATTAAATACTTGAAAGAACATATGAACATTGGCCATGATACATTGGATGACATTGTAGTAGACAATAATGTTAATGACCAAGACTTCTAAATTTTCAGAATTATTTGCAATCCATGTTTTAAAAAGGATGATTCTTATGGACTAAAATTTGAAATGCTTCAATAATATTATGTTGTACTTGGACAATTGAAAACCTATTTTATTCTCCTAGCAACCTTTTTTATTTTCCATTATAATTCTAGACCAAACAACATTTGTGGGGATGGCCTTTTAAACCAATCTTAATTTGTATGAAGTTCACGAACCTGTTGTCAAGCAGTAAATTCCTTTCGTAGACATGAAATGTAAATTCTTCATTAAGAAAAGATAAGTAGTCTCTTTCTGAGGGTAATCCACATGCAAAAATTAAAAAGCACATAAAAAAAAATTGTACAGTAGAAAATCATATTCAATCAGTTATGTTGTATTTCACTTGCACACTTATCTAAAAGACATAGGGTATTCACAATACATTTCCCTTGACAAATAAAACATGTGCTTTCATTTATTTTTACTGTATATCTCAGAAGTGAAATTGTTGTTACATAATGATGCACTGAGAAAATAATATATACAAAAAAATGCAAAGAAAATATTTGAAACTTAACATGCAACCTACTATGTTGTGCTGAAAGGAATCAAGATTAACTGTGACAAGAAATAAAAATAAAATTTTGATGATTGTACTTAAAAGTGAACATGATATGAAAAGTGTGGACAATGATGGTGATGAAATTGAAAAACCTGATTCTGATGATATTACTATTTTATGTCATTCAAGATAAAGAGTACATACAATTTTATATACATAGAAAAATAAGATTTGAAACTAGTAAACTGAAAATGTAAACACTGTAAGATTTTTCCTTAAACAATAATTCACATACTCACTTACAAAAAAGAGTGAAGCATTTTTTATTCAAACTCTATTTTATTTAATAGACATAACAGTAAAAGAATATTTACAAGTACAAGAACATATACACTGTTTCATAGAAAATAAGGAATTTTTCATACAATATACAAGTACAAGAATATATCATCATAATCATATCCTTAATTACCTATTTCAATATCCTTAAATTTTTCAATCTTTGGTATGAATTATTAGTAGAAAAAATTAGGATCACTTGGATGCTTCTTCCATTCATTTTGTATCAACATATGTTTGTGAAGACATAAAAGTTAATAAAATATTAATGCACGTAACTCACAATTATTTAAATAAGTAACTTTGTTAATTTTATTATTTTTAAATAGTTTCCATTTTTATGTTGAACATGTAACAAGGCAAAATAAGCTAAAAAAAAATTTTAAAAATAGCAGCTCTACCAACATCCTTAATAACTGCTTTACTGTATCAGAATATTCATTCACATAAGCACAGTATTGAGGCTCAATTACTGATATTCATTCAAATATAAGAAGAAATAAGTATCGAAAACATAAGAAAAATACATAATGATAACACAGTCATGGAGAATCTCTAATAATAAGATGCTCTCCATTATATTGCTTCAATTGATATATATTAACAACAGAAGTCTTCAAAATGGAAATGATATATGATGATGATAATTTAAAACTAGGCCTTGGTTTCCTATTTATATAGGAAGCAACAAGCTATAGGCCTTTTACAAAAATAAATGACCTTTCATAACTACTTCTTTTACTAACAACTATTTAATTAGCATAATTAAGGAAATAACAAGACTTAAGACATTTTGACATATGGTTTCATTATTCAACGTAGAAGACCCATGATCATTGATTTGGAAAAGTATTCCTCTCCATGATGAACATCCAAATGCTCTCACCTCAGTGTCCTATTCTTCTGAAACCAAATAATTTTTCTCCCACTGATACATCGTAAAATCTGATGGCCACTTATATTCCTAGATCTTTTACATGTTTGCAAGATGAGTTTCTCATTAACTATCTAGTAATTCCTTTGTATCATTGACAAACTTTAGGTATCTCGCATCAAGAACAATCAACCCATCTATGATCTGATTTAGCCTAGGAAGACTGGTATCATCATCCTCCTATATATAAGTTACACACTTATGAGCAACCTAACTGAATTATTTCTTCTTCTTATCCAAGTCCTTCAATTGATCACCTTCTCTCACGATTTTAGGTATATACCATTGTTTCAAGGTATGGAATAAATCCATTCATGTTATAATATTTTTATCAAACCCTTGTACATACTGAAATTCATCAGTAATCATCTTCACAGTTTGTTCAGTTGGCTTTAATATTGTGGGTGCATCGGGGCTTCTTTGTAGAACTTTGCATAACTTAGCCAAAGTGTAGTGAATAGGTTGCCACCTTTTGAAAAAAGGATCTAATACAAGCATATGTGTCTTTATTTGATCCATTGCATGCTGAAGTGTTTTATAACTATCATGCACATTCTCCAATTTATCTATAACTAATTTTATCCTATGCTCAAGAACCTTTTCCATAACTTCACAAATTCATCTTTTCACTTCATCCTGGGTTTGATTGTTGGCCTTATTTACATCATCCACTTCCTTCTCTAGATTTGTTACCTATTCTACAAAAATGTTCTGCAAAATATCCATTGGAGCAATAGGAGGCCTATATAACACCATCTCCTTGCTTTGTGAGGGTCCTTCTCCTCTTAATTGTTCTTTCAATTTGACATTATCCATGAACAGTTTATTAAGTTCGTCATTTACGAACCTTTGTTTATTTTCATACTCCTTCAATCTATCTTTTAATCCCTTAATAGTTGCTCAAGTGAACATGACCGAATGCATGGTCATTGTGGCTGCCTCCAAAGGGGTGGTATCTTGTATTGTCCTTACCATCATTATCCCTTTCATCCCTTGAATTACATCCAATAATTTTGGCTTTCGTGTATTTTTTTGTTTGATCCATATGGCCAGGGTTTCAATCTTTGGGTTATACCTAGTTCCACTCACACCGTCATCAGAATCAAATTCTACAACTAGCATTGGATCTTCTTGAGCCCGCACTTGATCAAGAAGAAAAAATTTATTTAATTCCAAGCCAGCGAAAATGAGAATATTGCTCTTCAAGGCCATTTCTCTAGCCTTCTGGGGGCTAATGTCAATGTTTTCAACTCTTAATTCCTAGAAATTATGTGCTACCATTTCATTTTTCTTTGATTCTTCAATTCTTGCTTCAGTTGATTCCATCGTCTCTTGAAATTATTTTATCTTCATCTTCATCAAGAAATCCTTAAACTCGGGAGTCTTAATGAATTCATCATCTTCTATGAATCTCCTAACTGCAATTTCCCTTTCATCTTCATGTACCTTTGTACTTGTTTTTCCTACATCACCCATCCTTTCCTCATGTTTATGGGCACTGGTCTCAAGGATGGGTTGATCAACTTCAATATCACCTATCAATGACTGTAGTATTGTAGCCACTTCCTCGGTATCTCACACCTCTTCAGTATCCTCATAAGGTACTAACTATTCAATGCTTCCTATCTTCTATCTTTTGGGAGGTAATTGCTCCATGGGAGGCTCAAAGGTTTCTCCTGGGGTATACTCTGCAGTTTCACCATTATCATGTTCTTCGAGATATGCTTCCTTCTTTCTATACAATTCTTCAAATCTACCAATTATCAATTCTATCCTCTAGATGGGGTCCTTTTCCTCAATAAAGTATCCTAGGAAATCCTTGGACCTCTGCTTCGTCCTTTCTTCAAGCTTCTTCATATATTCCCTTTTTTCCTTCTACTAAATACATCATTATAAGTAATGCAGTTCCTTATGACATCTTCAAAATCCACTTGGTGTGGCATTGTCATTTTGGTAAGAATATTGTGCCTTATGTTGTTCATATTATTTTCAGGGTCAAAGGCTCTTTCTTTTCCATTTTTCAATGCATATCTTTTCTTCAAATAATATTGTAACTCCTCTAGTGTGTCTAAGCCTACAGTCCAATCTTCACACTTGGTTTGGTTTGGTAGGAAAGTGCATTTCCTTTGCTTGTGCATTACATATTTCTCCATCCACATCATTTGCCACATAAATTCAAGAAATGCTAATCTGAGGGGCACAAATTTTGGCAGTATGTGTGGAGCAACAGGGCATCCATAAAATCTTATTATTATAACTTTCGAGAGGAAGAACCAATCTCCAAAATTGTGTGTATGACCCTTCTCTAGTATTAAAGCCAAAGATCTCACTAGTTGCAACATTTTGGTTGACAATATTGGTATTGCATACCCAAGAATTCAAAGGATTCTATGCACAAAGTCTTTGTATAATACAACAAAGCTTGAATTCTTGCACCGACTATCCCAAATATAGCACCATTTCTGGATAGGTTGGGATTCCCTTGCTCATCTACTATAGCCAAGTCCATTCTTTTATTCCAATGGATCCTATTCTGGTACAATATCAGATGACATAGTAGGGAATAGTGTTTGAATGTAATTGGTGCTCTATCCTCTATAACTTGGGAGAATTCATCATCTAACGCCTTCTCAAGGTATGAAGCAAAGTCATATTCAATATTAGTTTCAGGGTTTTGAATTCTCATAGCCATCATCATTAGGCCTATTATCATTTTATCTTGAGCATCTATCCCCAACACTTGGAAAAGAGCTAAATATATATTCAAAAAGTAATACTGAAAATCTATCACATTAAATGGTTCAATAGTGGTAGTAGAGATGGGGAATGTTTTGTTACCAGTGCCTCTTTTCATATATAGGGGTACCTCATCACTTCTATAAGTCTTTTTTAACCTAGCATAATCCTCCTCACTTTTCTGCAGGTTTATCTTGGTTAGAGCCTACTTGTTTAAGCCAAAACACTTAATGATGGCTTTTCTAGTTACTTCTACCAATATTGTGTCATTTGGAAACCTTACTATTTTGGTAGATGAGTAATAATGTTTGGCTAGCAGTCTGATAAATTCTACATCAACAAACACATTTGGGACAATCAACCTTGCTATATCCAACATCCAAGTGTTTGACACTGGAATCTTCTCATTTCTCTTACTGTAAAAATACCAAAATAGGCCCCATCCAAATTTGGAAATGAGGGCATCCCTACAACTTTGTGCAGTGTCCACAAGAAACTTCTTATTACCCTCTTTAGTAGACCTTGGAAGTATATCTAATATGGATTGATGGAGTAGTCTCTTATTTACTTTAGGTTCTTCATCTTTAATTTTAGGCTGACTTTCTTTTACTTCTGATAGTTTTGTTTTAGGATGGAGTGATTTCTTCTTTACTTTAGGTTCTTCATCTTTAATTTTAGGCCAGCTTTCTTTTACTTCTAATCATTTTCTTTTAGGAGGCATGCTTCAATTTTCTCTACAATGGCTTCAGATGACAAAACCTTGAAAGAATTTTTAAATTAACAGAGCTCTTTCAAAGAGTTTATGTTCACTTACCCGAGTATTTCATGCTTGCAGGACTTATTCTTCTCGTATCCTTAGCTCCTTCCATGCTAGTGTGCACTACAATTGAGTGTGATATTGGGAAAACTCACTTATCTTTGCATGGTGCGGTATTCAATCATATTAGTTTTGGAAACTCTTAATGATTTAATAGCATTTAATTTTGGCAACTGATGTGATTTTTTGCATTTAATGTTGTAAATTGTAATGATTCCATGATTACCATACTACCACCATCTCTTATTATACCTACTCCAATATGGTGGTGTTTTTCACTTCCCTTCTACTGTTTACCACCTACCACCTTTCTCAAGACTTCTTGTTACGGGGTTGCAGTATATACCGCTCTACCTCAAGAGTGTCAATGAGACAATATTATTTGTCTTACCGATATCTCAATGTCTCATCGACATTAGATCTTATGTTCCTTTGATGTTGGTTGTCGGTGTCGATGATGCAAGTTAATATCTCTTTCCAATATGCCACTGTCTCATCAATATTTTCCTTCGATGGTATTTCTTTATATATCAGTGTAACTCTACCATGTTGGGGAGGCTTGTGATTATCACTGCGGTATAGCAGTTTTTTTCCCTTCCCTTTTGTTGTTTAACGCACTACTACCTTGCTCAAGGCTTCTTGCTATGGGGTTGTGGTGTACACCACTCTACTGCAGATGTTTTTCACCTTCCCGGTGGTATAGCGGTATATGGTTTTGATCATTACTTGAAGATTTTTGATGAGACAATCTTCTCTATCTTACTGATATCTCAATTTCTCATTGACATTACTTCATTATATCCAAGATTTGTGTTTCATCGACCACTTGTAGATATACCTTGTCGATGTGACATAAGTGATTCTCTCCTCGATATGCCTGTATCTTTTTGACATTTCATTATTTTACATCATCAATGAGACATATAAATAAGTCTCTTCGACATAGGGGTCTCTAATCCATTGCTAAACCCGAAGCCAAACCTGAAGCTAAACTCGAAGCTAAAGTTGGAGGTAAACACAGTTCTAAACTTGAAGCTAAACTCGGAGCTAAAGGCAGAGATCAAGGTGGTGCTACACTCAAAGCTAATATCAGCACTAAATATGACATTACTTTAGGTGCTAATTAGTGCCTAAATTAGTGTCGACTTGTACTGATTGACACAATAAATGCTAAAAATTATGCCATCCCGATAAATAGTGCTGACGTTTTCAAAAAATTACCAAAAACTACATTAAAACAATGGGTGGAAGCAAAAAATAGAGCAAATAATAGGGATTTGTTGTAGTGGTCGCCGCTTGAGATGTTGCATGCGTGATGAGGCAAGAGGGATAGAAGGATGGGTGGATAAGGGGGTGAGAGGGACATAGATGGGAGATATTAGTAAGGAAGGAATATGGGTGTCGGCATGATGGATGGATGATGCATGGGTAAGGAAGGTAGATGGGGAGGATAAGGAATATGGCAGGATATGGATGAGGGGAATTGTTGGGAAATTCTGCCTCAACGTTTCTGGCCTTTCCCTTGAAGAATTGGTGTTTTCCTTCATGTTTTGGCCTTTACTACAGTGATCTAGCTTGGTCTTGGCGGTTTCTATCTGGCGATTACCGCCTTACCGCACACGGTGAGTTCACTCACCACGGTTGCGCGGTAAGGCCGCCTGTAGCCTGCACTGGCGATTACCGCCTTACCACTCATAGTGAGTTCACTCACCGTGGTGGCACTGTAAGGCCTTCTATAGCCTGCACTAGTGGTTACTGCCTTACCGTGCGCGGTGAGTTCACTCAACACGGTAATGCTATAAGATCGCCAACGGTTGGCCTGGTGGTTACTGCCACACCGCTGGGAGGCTCGGGAAGGTCTGCAGTAGCATACTGGAGATGGCGGTCAGTGCTGGCTATACACTGCCATATCGCGAGGTGGGTCCAACAAGGTTGGGGTAGCATGGTGGGAAGGAGAGATGGAGCACAGTGAAGTCTTGGGTGAGCTCAAGCGAGCTCACTACCATATTGTGGCTGGGTCAAATGAGCTTGGCGGTAACGTGGTAAGAGCTCAGATGAGCTCAGAACTTGGTTGACCAAGTTGGACCAGTTTGACTGACCGTCAGAGCTGCGATGACGAATGGTATGGCAACACATGGCAGATCTTTATGATCTGGTTGGCCGAAGCTTTATTTCTTGATTACGATTGGGCTGCATTATTGGATGGAGGTTGACGGACATGTTTCAACAACCTGTTTAATGTTGCGCGGCTCAATGCATGTTGTTTGAGCGATGCACATTATCAGTGAAGTATAGGTGCTTGCAAGTGGATAATTTATTATCCTAATGAGCATTGAATGGTTGAACAGGTATGCACATAGTGTAGGATTATATGTAATCTTGTGTGCAGTTCGATAAGGTTATGAGCGATAATAGAGAGAGGCTGAGAGTGTTCGAGCAACTCAATCGTGAATACTTAGACTCCCAAATATGTTAAGATGTGAACCTAATAGGCCAAGGGGCTGGGTTGGCCATGAGGCTGGCTATGACAGTCTTTTGTGAGGAGCTTAAGGGAATTTACACAGTATGTCATGAGGACATTGTAACTATGTGATGATTTTGTTTTGTGTTTCATGTATTCTTTCTCCAGATGGACAAGATGTAATATCCTGAAGAGCATAGCTCTATGTTTGTATTGTAACTGACTTTTTGTTACTAAATAATACAAGTGAGCTGAATGTTTTGGAGGTGGGGTTTTTTACCTGAAAAGGTTTTCCCCACGTATATTTGTGTGTTTGTGTTTTACTTTCATGGCTATTTGATTCATGTTCTTGAATCTGTGCTTGTGTTGAATCTATTATAATTTTTTCATTTACTTTCCTAAGTAGGATCAATGGGGGATCAACTGTGCCTTTTTCCACTTTGTGGCATAGTTGGTTGTGTCTTTGTTGTGATTTTGAATTGAAATCACTAAGGCGTTGTTGTCTTAGACGTGTTCTATGATGACAGACCGAATTTGTATCCCCAACAAGTGGTATCAGAGCTAGTAGCTTGTTGCTCTTGATACCAACAAGTGGTATTAGAGTTGGTTGAAGTAGGTTGAGGCTTGATGATACCAACAAGTGCTATCAAAGTCTTCTCTTGGTTGTTGAAGTTCTGGGTATTTCTCCTATGATGATTTCTTAGCCTGGCAAGCTTGAGGAAGTTTGGAGAAATTGGTTCGTGTTTGATCCCTCGATGGGTGAAAGCGTGTGCTTATCTGATTCAACACATTGTTTGAAATACATTGGAGATGATTGGAGTTGGTCATGTTGTGGCAATATGGTCTGTGGATCCTAGCTCGTAGCAAAAGTTCCTAATACAAAGGGAGTGAGGTGTATTCATGGTTGAGTTGCAGCGAAGCGTGGTGTTCATACTGGGTGTCTGTGTGAGAGGCTCCATGGTGGTATGGGCTTTCTTGTGTTGTTGTTTCAGTCATGGAAATGATGTGCTTGTGTTGGGTGTTCTGACTTAGCACTGAAGACATTTGCTCTACTGCTTTGATTACATGGAGGCTATGAAGTGACCTTGGTGTTCTGCAACTTCTGCATAGCCTGGCTCTCTCTTTTGCTTGTGCATGGCTATGGTCTTGGAACTGGTCTAAAATAGACCTATTGTTCTTGTGTGCCTGTGTCTTGCACTTGCATGGTTTCAGATTCATGTCTTTGGCTCTAGAGGTTTTGTGTAGATTTTCCTAAAAAGTCTATGACGCATACTCATGTTTCTTTTCATTGTTTTGGTTAACTATGATGGTTGTGTGCAGACTCCTGAGTCGTCCAAATGAGAGGTGAATATGGAGATGCGTGGGTGTTTTTGGAAAAACTATGATTTTGCAGGTTTTGCACGGTCAAGGAAAACTTGTGTTTGTGTGGAGCTACTATCTGCTATTTTCTAGACCCTGGCTTTTGGGGTGTGACTGGATGAGATATTTTGCAGTTCGACATGTTTTGAGGAGGTGTGATGTCTTCTCTACATGGGAGTGTTGGTATGTGTTTTTCATTCAACATTCTTGTGGTGTTGCTTGTTGGTTACCTAGATTATGGTTCTTGAGTTGTGGACGTGACTGGCAAATCGGATTTGTTGCTGATCTGGTGTTTGAGTCATGCTTGTCTGCTTTGGTTGTTCTCTTTGATTATCTTAGTTTTATAGTTTCCAGTTCGATGATAGATTTGCAGGGTTTACATTTGGTTGCATCCATGAGTTGTGCAATTTTGTGGGTTGTTCTTACCTACATGTTTGTTGTGAGACAACTTGGAAGTGGACTATTTATATCCATGAGGTTGTAACTGTGTAGTGCAGATCTGTTAGCTCACCTTGTCTGTGGTCACTTGTGCATTGGCGTGGTTGTTTTGAGATGAGAGGAGGAATTTCATTTGAGTACCTAAATAATTAGTGATGGGAACCTAAAGCGTGTGAATCACGATGTCATGGAGAGCTAGATACACTGTCTAGTGTAAGCTTTTGACAATGATGGGGTGGTCGGTCATGATTCTTGGAGAGCTCGATGTCACATTTTAGTGGGAGCTTTAGCAATGACTGTGGATTCATCACTCGGTGATGAATGATCTTCTTTGGTGTTGCAGATGCTTCTTGGGGACTCTTAGTTCCTGTTGTTGTAGAAGATGTTTTTCGTATTTGAATGGTCACTATTTGAAGATGTGTAACATCTTGGAGCCATGAAGGACCTTGGTAGTCTTTGGCTGAGATGTTGGTGGTGCTTGACAGGTGATGTTGGTTTAGAGTTTGTTTGCTTTATGTCATGTATACTCTTGCTTGTGCATTAGAGTTTTGGCATGTTGCTTTACTCTTGAAGACCATGTACATTTCACTTGAAGCATGGTATCTCCTAAGGGGGATGTGTAGATCATGGTGTCATGATAAGTTCCTGGTTCAGCTAGTTTGGAGCTTTGGCAGTGGTCTGGTGGGTTTCTCTTTGCTTTAACTACATTGGTCATATGTTGGAGGACTTCATGTTTATTGCAGTGATGCAGTTTGGAGTAAGCATGAGATGACAGGTTGGTTCGTGCTCATGGATGCATGGAGAATAAGGTGAGGCTAGAATTATTTTGAGAATGTTGTTGTTTCATCTGAAATTTTGAGTAGCCTACACCTTGGTTGAACGTGAGTTCAACAGAGACCATGAAGTAAATTGCTCTTGGGTAAGTCACGATGAATTGTATATCTTGGAGGAGAATCTTTTTGTTTCTTCTTGGTCTACTCAATAGTAAAGTTTATTTGAAAGGTATTCGCCCATTATATCTTTCAGATGCGATTTATGCTTTATTTTTCATGGATATGAATCTTGAGTTGTTTTGAAACTCTGGAGGAATCATAATGAAGGGTGGACAGCATAGTGTATCTCCTTGTGCTTTTGAGGACTTATAGGAGATGGTTATATGGGCTTGTCTGATCTTCTTTAAGGAGCTTACATCCATGGTTTTGTTGGATGTTGTTAAGGCTTTCCCTTTGGGATGTGAAGAAGATCATTCTTGACACAACTGGCATATACAAGTGTTTGTAGGACATCTTTTGATTTGCAGTTTCTCTCTAATCTAGTCTTTTCTCCCTATATGTTTATTTTCATATGACTTTAGATGTGAATATGCGTTTATGGAGCCGAGTTGGTCACAGTTTGTGGTCATGTGTTGTCACTTGGGTGATGATACGAAGGTTCTTGTGTTTCCTTCTTCAATCAGATATGGAACCTTGGAAGAACGGTGGAAGATGCTTGAGAGAAATGTTCCTTGCAGCAAGTGGTTTTAGGGTGTGTAGATCAGAGTGGGTGTTCCTCAGAATTACATGGTTACTCATTTCTATGTGCAGAGATTGGTGGACTTGGTATGCCTGGATCATTATGTGATGGTGCTTTGTTTGCATTCATCTAGATAGTACCCTTGCAGTGGGAGTACCTGGATGTGTTTGGTCTTCCTTGACTGGTTGACACATGATCTGTGTTCTTGTTGAGATAGGTGGTTATGTGATGGCGTGAGTCTATTGATGGTCATACCTTAGAGGTATGGATGACTCGATGGTTAGCACTTGTTGTGGGTGCTATTTTTCAGTCATGTAGGGTTTGATCAGTTGGATGGAGGGCAATCAATTTTATGGTTGTTGTTCTAGCTGGTTGGTTTCTTGTTCTGGAGATAGTTTTCTGTGTTCGTGTTGTGCTTTGTTTGTTGTTGTTGTTTTGGTGCTTATGCCACCTGAAGAATCAGATGCTTATGTTCCTGAGACCGGTGCTTTTTCACCTTGGTGTGTTCCTATGTTTGGATTTGTTGCCTGAGATGGTGGACATTTTTTAATGTCGTTGTAGGGGTCTTGGTTGGAGCATGGAAGCATGGTTTTGGTCCTTGTTCAGGTGTTTGAAGGAAGCCTGAAATTCTTCGACAAGTGGGAGATTGTTGGGAAATTTTGCCTCAATGTTTCTGGCCTTTCCCTTGAAGACTTGGCATTATCCTTCATGTTCTGGCCTTTACCGCGGCGGTTTGGCTTGGTCTTGGCGATTTTTGTCTGGCAGTTACCTCCTTACCATGCATGGTGAGGTCACTCACCGTGGTGGCACAGTAAGGCCACCTATAGCCTGCACTAGCGGTTACCACCTTACCACATGCAGTGAGTTCACTCACTGTGGTTCTGTGGTAAGGCCGCCTGTAGCCTGCACTAGCAGATACCGCCTTACCGCACATGGTGAGTTCACTCACCGCGGTAACGTAGTAAGACCACCAGCAGTTGGCCTGGTGGTTACCGCCATACCGTAGGTGGTGGGTCCTCTCACCACGGTGGCCACAGTGAGACCACCAGTAATTGGCCTGGTGGTTACTGCCACACCGCTGGGAGGCTCGAGAAGGTCTGCGGTAGCGTGGTGGAGATGGCGCTCAACGCTGGCAGTTCACCACCATACCGTGAGGTGGGTCCAATAGGGTTGCAGTAGCATGATGGGAAGGAGAGACGGAGCACAATGAAGTCTTGGGTGAGCTCACGCGAGCTCACCACCATACCGCGGTTGGGTTGAATGAGCTTGGCGGTAACACAGTAAGAGCTCAGAACTCGGTTGACCGAGTTGGACCGGTTTGACTGACTATCAGAGTTGCGACAATGAATGGTATGGCGACACAGGGATGATCTTTATGATTTGGTTGGCCAAAGCTTTATTTCCTGATTACGATTGGGCTATATTATTGGATGTAGGTTGACGGACATGTTTCAACAACCTATTTAATGTTGTGTGGCTCGATGCATGTTGTTTGAGTGATGCACATTATCAGTGAAGTGTGGGTGTTTGTAGGTGGATAATTTATTATCCTGATGAGTGTTGAATGGCTGAACAGGTATGCACATGGTGTAAGATTATATGTAATCTTGTGTACAGTTCAATAAGGTTATGAACAATAACAAAGAGAGGCTGAGAGTGTTCGAGCGGCTCAACCGTGAACACTTAGACTCTCGGATCTGTTAAGATGTGAACCTGATAGGCCAAGGGGCTGGGCTGGCCATGAAGTTGGTTGTGATAGTCTTTTGTGAGGAGCTGAAGGGAATCTACACAATATGTCATGAGGACATTGTAACTATGTGATGATTTTGTTTTGTGTTGCCTGTATTCTTTCTCCAGATGGACAAGATGTATTATCCTGAAGAGCATGCTCTGTGTTTGTATTGTAACTGGATTTTTGTTACTGAATAATACAAGTGAGCTGAATGTTTTGGAGGTGGGGATTTTTTTACTTGAAAAGGTTTTCCCCACGTATATTTGTGTGTTCATGTTTTTTCTTTCATGGTTGTATGATTCATGTTCTTGAATCTGTGCTTGTGTTGAATCTGTTATAAGTTTTGCATTTACTTTCCTCAGTAGGATCAATGGAGGATCAATTTTTCCTGCTTCTGCTTTGTGGCATAGTTGGTTGTCTCTTTGTTGTGATCTTGAATTGAAATCACTAAGGCACTGTTGTCTTAGATGTGTTCTATGATGACAGACTGAATCCATATCCCCAACAGGAATGTACACCAAGAGGTGTCCAAAGCATATATATGTGCCCATGTTTGGATCAAGATGACAAGGAATATGGAGGGACTAAATACAAATGGGATATGATGGGTAGGAGGTGGAAGATAGGTAGATGTAGGGGATGGAGAAAGGGGTGTGTAGTTGGAAGCCCTCAATTTTGGAAGTAGACTGGATGGGGGATTTACGCATGATTCCTGTTTGCTAGGTTTTCATCATGGTACGTATCCAAGGTGGTTTTTTTTCAAGTTTTCACCATTGGATGAATTATTTTCTCTTTACTATTTTATTTTTTATTTTTTGGATTTTTGGATAGAGATGTGGATGGAGATGGATAAGAATAGGGATGAATGGATAAATGGATTTGGAAGATATGTGATAAGGGGATTGAAAAAGGACTCAAGCATCAAGTTCCATATGACGTAAAAAGATCCCATGTGTAGAACAACTATTGGATGTTGGTACAACCTTATTAGAATGGATGGATTATGCAAGAGCATGGATTAAAGGGATTTGATGGGGGAGATATGGGGGATAGTGGATGGGGTGTTGGAAAGTATATGGATAGAATGATGGAGTGTATGTGTGATGGGGGAAAGTGTTCAGGACCAACATTGGCACATGTGGTTGTGGATGTGAAAGGATAGGAAGATGAATGGATGGAGAGTGTGGGGATAGTGGAGAAGTTGGGATAGTAAATTTCGAGACATATGGACCCAAAATAGATTTAGGAGATGGAGGATGCAAATGATTTTTTGGTGGACTAGAAACTTTGGATTTCATTATGGATTTTTCATTTGAAGGCATGGTATCGTTTTTCTTTGGGATCCACATGGTTTTGATTTTTTCTTTAGTGGTTCTTTGTGGCCTTTTGGATGGATTTTGATTACGGATTTGGTTTTCCTTTTCTTCAACATGCCTTTTGAAGGGGACATGAGGAGATTTACATTCATGTGGATGTTTGGATTTATGTATTTTTAATTTAGAATCCACAGTGCTTTTAGTAGCAATGGGATGGGTAGGAGGCAATGGATGATGTGGAGGAGATGTGGATGGACTGATAGAGGTAGGATTTTGACGATGGTGTATGGATGGGGGATGTGAGATAGCATGCATGGAGGGGTGCCTTTGTTGATCTTGATTAGGAGTTATGAAGCTAGGATTTTTTTATGTTGTGCACTAGGGATAGGTGATGGATGGATGAAAGGATGAATAGGATGAGATGGAGGAGGTGAATTTGGGATATAAGGACCCAAAATAGATTGTGTATATGGAGGATGTGTGAAGTTTGGTGGAGGGACATAAGGACCCAAAATGGATTTAAAAGATGAAGGAGGAAGATGGATGGTTCTTTTGAGGTAATATGACGAAGGAGGGGAGATGGTGACAAATGGTTTCACGGAGCAATGGGAAGGGCCTCTAATTCCTTTGGGAGAGGCTCACTTAGGATGTATGGAGGTTGTACCAACATTTTTGGATTGTGATTCTTGGGAGATATATCCAAGAACTTGTGCACTTGTATGTTCTTTGACTTGGATTGGCTCTACAATACCTTGCTTATGAAGGCCTAAACCTTTTCCTTGATAGTTCATGTTCTTGGGAATTTGATCTATGGTAGGATTCTTATTCTTTTGGGAGCATGATGCGAGTCCATTAGTAGGTGGAGGAAGATGGGTGGTGCATATGATTTGTTTTTCTTCTGTAAGGAGACCACCATGGATGAGTGTAATGTTACCAAGGTGATATAAGAGTGATGTTGGGGTGACAAGGCTAGGCAGTGTTGATGGAGACGAGGGGATAGCAGCATCTTGAATAGGAGGAATGAGTGATAAGGGATCGGGAGAGGGATTAGGTGGTATGACAAGATCTATATTTTTTAGACTGGGTGATAAAGGCTCATGAGATGGGGTGATCAAATCTTGAGTGCAAAGGGGATCATGGGATGGAGCAAGTGAGCTAGTGTGATCTTGAGATGGAGTAGATAGAGTGGATGGGATGGTAGGATCGATATTTTGGGGAGGGGATATGCTTGTATTATTTGGATCAATCCCTTGGCATGGATCATCGTGTGTGGGAGGCACGATGACCTAGGAGTGTTGGAGGGACTCCGCAGGTGGGGGAGATAGGAGGATGGAGGATTCATGAAGGTCATAGGATTGAAGTTCGGTAATATTAGGACTAGGAGGAGTGGATTATATGTATCCAATGGATTGGGTGGATCTTGTAGTAGAAGATGGGGATTCAATGGACTTAATGGGTGTGACAGGCTCAACCGTTTGGATGGTGTTAGGAATGGTAATGGTAGTGATAAGTGTAGGGCGAAGGAGGGCCTCATCCCTAGTGACTATACATGATAGAGTGGGAGGGCATTGTTTCACAACATCAAGATGTGGATTTGGGGATGTCTCTTATGTAATGAGTCCTTGGATGACATTTGGAAGGGATGTAGGATTAGGTGGGGTGATGGGAATGGATGGAGGATTAAGGATGGTTGGAGTACTACGATTAGGGATTTTTGGATTAGGATTAGATTAGTGGATGGGATTAGATGGAGGACTATGATTAGGGATTGGTGGATTAGGATTAGAGGGAGGATTAAGATATAATGTGGTGAAGGGGGGAGTGATGCGAGAGGATGTGGATGTTAGATTAGGTTGGGAAGATTGGGATGGTGGGTAATAGTAGGAAGATGTGGATGATGGATTATGATGTGAAGATTGGGATGATGGAGGAAGGTAGGAAAATGTGGACATTGGATTAGGATGGGAAGATATGGATATGGGATTAAGATAAGAGTATGTGGGTGGTGGATTGTGATAGGAAGGTGTGGATGTTGGATTAGAAAGGGAAGATTGAGGTGGTGGATTACCATAGGAGGACATGGATGGTGGATTGGCATAAAAGGATATGGGTGATGGATAAGGATAAGAAAATTGAGAAGGTGGATTAGGATAAGAGGAATATTGGGATGGTGGATTATGATAGGAAGGAGTAGGTGTTGGTTTAGGATGGAAATATTGGGATGAGGGATTAAGGTAGAGATATTTGGATTGTTGATGATGATAAGGATAGGAGTATGGGGAAGGTGGATTACTATAGGAGGATTTGGATGTTGGATAGGATAGAGGTGGAGAGGGAGGACATGATGAATATTTGGATGGTGAGGGTACTGGATATCCCTTGTCAAGGGTAGTATAAGCGTTTTTATTAGATGTGGATGAAGGCATGGGGGATAGTTTAGAGGAATGGATGGATTTGGAGAGGGGATCGAAAGAATCTTTCTAGCAATGATAACATCAATAGGATATATATTACACTCTTCTTGATCAACAAGACTTTCATTATTGTCATCAATGTAGTTAGGATTCCCCTTGACTACTATTAGTGGTTGTGCAGGAGGAGGATAAGGATTCATGACAGATACAGATGGGAAAGATAAGAATAGATGATTAGCAGGAAATAATGGATGATGGAAGAGGATAGTTTGGAAGAAGATGGGGGAAGAGATCATAATATTTGTTTCGATATTAGAGGATCTTGGGTGTGGATGGACTAAATCTTGGATTGGGACTTAGGTTAAGTGATAGGGAGGTTGGATGAATCAATCACTGATTCATGCTCTAGGTCTTGCTTGCAAGACCTCTAGGGTGTCTTTCTCCACCACTTGCAACCTATAGGACCTTTTCCTTCCTAGGTTCCCCTGGTTCTCCTTGTCAACCCAACTATCAATTAAGTTCCACTCTCCAAGTCAAAACTTGGTGCTATCTTGAACACTTGCCTTAGCCCTTAATCCACCCTAAAGGCTACTAGACCTCCAATTCCTGAATTTAGTTTTACAGAGGTGTGGATGTGATTTCAAATATTTTAATCCATCCCTTCAAGGGTATTAGGGATCCACCTAACTCCATCTTCCTGACGCTTTCACCAAACCCCACTAATAGGCCTAGAACCTAGGTTTTCTTCTCCGAGGGATCAGGGTTTTTCACAAAGTTCTTCCAAGTAACCGCCAATATTTTCTTGGGATTCCTAGTTCTTATGTCCACCACTCAAATATTATTGGGGCCTTGGGCCTCAACTGGCCATATAAAGCTCTAATCTGGAAGTGGTCAAAACTAGGCCTTTTTAAGCCCTTTTCCTGACCTCACTGCAAACTGTCAAGTCTTTCCCTCACCAGATGGATTGGTGGAGTCTCCTCCTTGTTATCATAGCTTGGTAAGCCTCACATCTTCCCTCTCCAAAAGGAAAATTTTCATACAATTAACACCTCTGCAATTTTTAGTGCTCTGCACTTTAGCCTTTCCTAGTCGGGCTCTTCCCTGGCTCACCTATGAGAAGACTTCCACAAAAGCTCTTATGTTTTCAAGAGTTATAACTCCTACCATATTTACAACCATGGAGTCTAGTCACTATTCCCAAAGGGCCATACAATTTGTATAATGGGAAAGTGAACTAAATCTCCATTCTTAACAAACTGCCTGGTTCAGTCCAGCAACAGTTGGGAACCAAAACTAATAAAAAAAAAATGCTTAAAACTACACTAACAAGCTATTTAATGCCACACAGAATCCAAAGAGCTACTATCCTACATTATGCATGAATTAAAATGCCAAACTAATCCAACAAAACATCACAACAATGTCAAAAAACCATAATTTCAAACTGAATTCACATAAGCTTTCCTTGAATTCAAAACTACAAACAAACTCAAATGCTTCCAACCTAACTCCCATGTCGAGGCCTTCCATAAATAGGGTCCCTAAATCATTTATGCTCTCTCTTAACCTCTCCTTGGCCACTTGTGTCTCCCATTGAGCAACATTTTCAAATATTTGTAAAAACATCCTCAAAGTCCTAAACCTCATTTTGAGTTCAGACCTTTTAACACCTATTCTATGGTCAACATGACCTTCATCAGGACAAATCACAACAAAAATGACACACAAATGAACTAAATGAGGTTTCTTAGTTTTCCTAGACAACCTCCTAAACAACCTAAAGCAACCTATGGGTGCTCCTGCACCATTAAGCTCATATTGGGATTGGATAAAAGTTCAGATTCGGATTAGATTGAAGCTTAGATTAGGATTAGATGAAAGCTCGAATTAGGATGATAGGATTAAATCTCATATTAGAATTGGATTGGAGCTTAGATTAGGACTAGATTAAAGCTTATATTATGGTCTAGAATAGTCCAGGGGTGACAAGATTGAGAAAAACAAAAAATTAAAATTTTCAATTTTTTCAGTTTTTCTGTCATTGTAAATCACGTTTTTAGAGGTCTTCAGAGCCAAATTTCGGGTTGAAACTTGTGTCAATCCCTAAAATTGGGTTGTTGAAGGTGCACTATATTAGGGGCTGAATTAGTACTCTTGGAGACCTCTCCAACGGTGTAAATGGTTCTAAATTCTTAGCACCGAGTAGAAAGTTATGACCCCAACAAGTTGGGGTAAACAAATTCCTAGTTTTAAAAAACAAAATTGATGGTTTGAGGATTAATAGGAAGAGGAGAAATAATTGGATGATTATTTTGGACTGAGGAATATGTATGTTAATTGTGGTATGAAGGGTTGACTCTTTCTATTAGTTCAAGGTCAAGGTCAAGGTCAAGGTCACCTATCTTGGGGCAAGGTCACCCATCTTGGGGCAGGGTTGCCTGTTCTTGGGTAGGGTTGCCAGTTCTTAGGAAGGGTCACCTTTTTGAGGCAGGGTCACCTATTTGGGGTAGGTTCCCTTGTTCAAGGGTAGGGTCACTTGTTCTTGGGCAGGGACACCTATTTTTGGGCAAGGTCACATTTTCTTTGGGCAAGGTCACATGTTCTTTGGGCAGGGTCACCTGTCTTGGGGCAAGGTCGCCTATCTTGGGGTAGGGTTGCTTGTTTTTGGGTAGGGTCACCTATTCTGGGGCAGGATCACCTATTATAGGGAAAGGTCACCCAAACAACTACTGGATTTGACTAAGTTCAAAAAATAGTCAAGTGATATCGATAAATGGGGTGAACGGACTTCCAAGACAAGGAAAAAGATGCACGTAGTAGGTGAACGGACACCCAAAATGGGAGAATGACGCTCGAAACAAGAAAATGGCTATCTAGAATGGGTGAATGGATACTCAGAATGGGAGAACGAATACTTAGAATGGGTGAATGGGTACCTGGAATGAGGAACAACACTCAAAACGGGAAAATGGATACCCAAAATAGGTGAACGCATACTTGTAATGGGTGAACAGATATTCAAACAAGGAGAACAGATGTTCGGAATGAGGGAACGATTCTCAGAACGGGAAAATAGATAGCCAAAATAGGGGAACAACACTCAAAATGGGAAAACGGTTGGCAAAATGAAGGTGAAATTGACTATTCAGAGGGCAAGGTCACCCCTTTGAGGGCAAGGTCACCTGTTCAGGGAAAATTGATTAAATTTGACTTGGACAGGGTGAAAATCAACTAAGATAGAAGGGCAGGGTCGCCTCTTTGAGGGTAGGGTTGCCCCTTTGAGGGAAGGGTCACCCCTTTGAGGGCAGGATCGCCCCTTTGGGGGTAGGGTCACATTTTTGTTTTGATTTGGACTTAACTTAGGCAAAAATAGATATGGCAAAGGACAAAAATAGCAAGAAAATGGCCAAGACTGACTGATAAGCACTGGTTTTGCAAAAAGTAGACAGTTCAAGCATAACAATCCTAAGATTAGTGTTAGGGTATGGTCAACACGGTCCTCTAACTAGGTTTAACAAGGCCACTAAGGGAGTCTCTAGATACACACGGTATGTGGGGCATAACCATGACCATCAGCCTGCCTACAAGCATGAGTCAGGAGCAGCCAGCGAGATACTAGGAGCTCAGACCAACTCGTCACGTCTTATCTAGGTATCACCCTTGCTTCGATGCTCCACCAGACATGACGTGACTAGATTGAGGTAAAAAAATTTCTCTCCCTCCTTTATATACCCCGTTGGTAACACGTGGTTGGGATCGTCCCTTGAGGTGATGAAATCCCCAAGCAAGTCCCACTAAGAAAAAAAAAAAAGGTACACAAGGACTAAAGTGGACTACGATTTCTCTTCACCCAGGGTCACCAAATGGTGTAATGGTATTGGATACATCAATAGTCCACCCTTCAAACACAACAAGATATTTCTTTGACTCCCCCTAGTTAGATCTATGTGCCTAGTTAAGCTGAAAATAATAAGCAAAAGTCTAACTAAAGAAAGTGGTTTTTCTCCCCCTGCAGTAAATACATTAGTAGTTTCTACTTTTGAGCTTCGACAATCATGAATCAGCTACACAAATTTTATAAAAAAATAACACACTCACCAACAAGCCAAGTTAGAGAGTCGGTACTAAAGAAAATGGCAGCAACTGAACTATGGAAATGAAATTTTAACTCCCTATTTTACCTCAGTTACCTCTGTCTAGGGTGGGGTCTCCTATGTATTTTGGGTGGAGTCGGCTCTTTGGGTAGGGTCGTCCTTTTGTGGGCAGGGTCACCCCTTTGTGGGTGGGTTCGCCTATTTGAGGGTAGGGTCACCTATTTGAGGGTGGGGTCACCTCTGTGTAGCTAAACCTGCAAAATATCAAAAAATAGAAAACGTAAAATAGAACAAATCGGTTTGTGGGTCCCACCAGGCGTGCCAGAAATGTGTGCAAGTGTTTTTCTACTCTAAGAATGCAAAAAAAAATGAAAATACACAAACAAACACTCAATGATTAGCCTAAGTTGAATCTAAATAAAATAAAATAAAAAATGAAACATTATACCTTGTTCAGATTGAGGAGTTGATTGGCCCTTTGATGATGCTTGGTTGTATGCCCCTTTGATGGAAAATGCATACAATAATGGAGATGGGTATTGTGATGAAGATTGTAGTTGGATGCAATAATGGCTTCAAATGGCTACAAGTGCTAAATGGATTGAATGCTAAAGAGTGAATACAAAATGAATAGCTCTTGTCCCAAATGTTTGTCTAACCTTTTTTAGTCTCTTTTCATTTGAGACCAAGTCTCAATTTAAAGAAGAATGGACGGCTGAGATTTAGCCAACATGGACAAGATGGAGGGTTGTGGTGAGTTGAGGACTCACAAGTCCTCACATCTTGTCATGTGACATATGAGGTGTGAAGAGGACGAATGATGTGAAAAAAGACATGTGAGGTGGAGGTAGTTGCAAGTACCTTGGGATTAGAGGAGGATTTCTTCAAAAAAGAAATTATTGTCCCCATATGAGGCTAATGGTGATAGGTGAGGAATTTTAGAAAGTCTTCTCTTGTCACCATGGGGATGGGAGAAGTTGTTAGAGAAATAAATGTGAATTTTAAATTCACATGATTGGAAGTACCCTGTTGATAAGACAAGGTCCTCCTAAATGAGGTCCTTGTCCCATGTGACTAATGTGACCTATGAGAGGTTATGGGGAAGAGAAATGCATGGGATAAATAAATAGCATTTAAAATTCCATTGGAAAGGACATGTGGATTGTAAATGGAATTAAAAATTCCATTAAAGGTGTTGGAAGAATAAAATTCCATTGGGATGTGGGAAGAGTTGACTAAAGGATTGATTAGACCAGTTAATGAAGGATTAAAAGAGATTTAGGTGGTTAATGATGATTAGGAGCCAACTTGAAAAAGTTGGAGGATGTGACACATCCTAAACATGGATTAGGGATGTGTCACATCCCTAATGATGGGATTAGGAAATGAATTAGGACTAAGTGTTGGATGGGACATAAAGGGAATTAAATAAGTGGGTCATTTATTTAATTCCTTGGAAGAAAGGGATAAATGGGTGAGGTATTTAATTGTTTAACTAAATACGTTAGGGATTTAGAAGACTTTAGGGGTATTAATTAAATAATAGTAACATTATTTAACTAATGTGGATAAAAGGATATTTAGACGAAAAAGGTAAATTTGGCCAAATATAAGTGGTCAAATTTAGATGTCTAAACAAGAAAATAGTCAAATGGTATGCTTACCCATAAAACCATACGCTAACAATTAAAAATAAAATATAGTTAAGATAATCACTTAGTTTCAATATTTCATCGAATCCAATGAAAAATGAAAATTTGGATGGCATACAAGACCATATACTTAAGAATTCACATGAAATTTGAGACAAGAGAAAATTTATCTCACATGACTCTTTGATTATGGTTTGAGACTATAAGCTTACTAAAGTAATCATAAATGATAATATTTTAACAACCTCTTGATACAACAGGAAAAATAAACATTAGAGAAAAAATGAGAGCATTACCATGCAAATCTCTCTTCTAAAAGCAATATCCAATCCAATACAAAAGACTATTTAAAAAATTTCCGTCATGTTGTCCCTCTTATTACCAATGTAGAGCAAAACGAAAGTCTTGATTGAAAAGCCAAATTCAAAATCTCACTTAATGAATCATATTCAATGTAATCTCTACTTCTTTCACTATTTAACCACAACCCAACAAGATTATGACAACAACAAATGTAAAGTATTGATGAAATAAAGTCAACTATAAATTGTGAGGTGGGTCGAGTGACCATCACCACCCCACACCAATCCTAGTATAGTGGTTGCTAAATATCTCTCTTTACTATTAATATTTAAAATTGTTTTTCTTTAAAGTAGGGCTTCACCTACCTTGATAGATATTATCCTTTTCAAAATTCTAGTCATTTAAATGAGCATAACAAAAGAAAGACTAAGTCAAACTTTCACATAATCCAAAACAATCATTACCTTCTCTTTTCAATTAATCCTAGGGTTAGGTATTGAATTAGGTTTAACTATTAAATTTATTCAATCTTTAATAACACTCCCCCTTCAATTCCATAATTTATTCAATTAATTCTAGAGTTAGGTATTGAGTTAGGTTTAACAATTAAATTTATTCAATTTTTAATAAGACTCCTTCCTTCAATTCCATAACTTATTCAAAATGCTACATCAAAACCTTTATAGATCAATCAACATAGAAACACAAATATGACCAACTCATAATTATCTCTTAATATAAAATAGACTTAACTTTCAAATCTAATACCAAATAATATATAAATCAACAATACAAAAACAACAAAAATATTGTTCAACAATCAATTGAAACAATTTTGACAAATCTGTGATTTATTTATTACAAAATATAAAAATACTAACAAATATACATTTTAAAAAATATATAATAAAATTTTAATAATAAATCAATCTATTACTACAATTATCTTAAATATTAGTTTATTACATATGAGAAAAGTGGCAAATATTAGAGGACAAAACTCGTCATGTTTGGTGAACTGGTAGCTTCCCAAATCAATATTTGAATTCGATAAAGTTAAAAACTGATGCAAACGGTCCCCTGAATTTATGGTGATCAAATACTTATTGAATGACCGGCCTTCATATTTAAATTCCGGTCAATGCCCGCCTTCATATTCACAATGCCGGTCATCGCACGTTGTGGAAAAAAACAGAGGCTTGGAAAGCTTTATATTAATTTACTTTTTTTTTCTCTCTACTCCCTTGATGTCCTTTCATCACATTCCATCAATATGATCACCCATTTTTCTAGGCTTTAGAAGAAAAGGACGTTGAAAGAGATTAGGGGGAGAGGACTCAATAGTTGAGCATGTTTCAATAGTTGAGATGGTAGTTGTTTATATAATGTCTAATAGTTGTGATAGTAGTTGTTTATAAAATTTTCAATGGTTGTGGCATAACTACTCTAATTTAAACAAAATGTATTCCTTTGATCTAAAAAGCAACCAATCATGTGATGCCACATCAGCGCTCAACTACCCATGATGTGAATGCACAAGTATTGGTAACACGTTTGTTTTGAGCCTTTTTGGACACCTTGACAAAAAAACATGATGATGTAGCATCATATTTGATGATGTGGCCTTGAAATGAAAGTTATAAGCAGGGGACTTGCCAAGCAAGCTGCTGTAAAAAATTTGGAGTGATTTGAAATTTCCACGTAAGATTTTGAGAAGCGTGAAGTTAGGGTGCACAACTATTGGATCCTCTCCTATACATTTGAACAAACTGATTTTAATGTGCACTACAAATTTATTGGATTTTCATATAAAATTCATAATAAATTATAGTTGAGAAATTTCAGTTTTAAGTTTTAGATTCCATTCATGAATTTCTAAAATCTAGATTGAAATTTGGTCAATTCTAGTTCATTTCACTAGCTATTTTAAGTCTACCAAATGCATGTTTGCATAATTTATTTTTGTGTATATGTATTTGAAGACATTCAATTGCATTTATCTCACATCCTCTTATATCAAGGAATATGCTCTCTCATACTAGATCATACAAGAATTTAAGGAGCAATTGTTAGAAGAACACTTCAATTTGGTGCACTGAAAAAATAACATTTACTTTGACATATTCATCTATGACATTTGCATGATTGCTTGGTACCTACCAATTCTTTGTATGACAATAAAACTAGTCTTTTTCAAGGGTAAAATTAGAATAACATCTACCTTAACAATCTAGAAACCCTTTAAATGTATTAAAAATACTAGTAGACTTTAGAGCAAAGAAAACATTGACAAAACCAATGAATCTAGAAGCCAAAATGTACATATAGATAACGATCAAATTTATATATTAGAGGATAGATTCATGGACATGGAAATGATCTACAAATGTGGACTCAACCTAGAAAAAGAAGTAGATCTAATGTTAAATATGAGGTGAAACCCAAACATAGAGGATTCACTTTCGATCCCAAGAAAATTAATCTTTGATGCCACATAAATTTCATCCTTCTTCATTGAATTTAGATCTAATTACATTTATCCATTATATTTACTTTCCTAGCATAACATAAATACCATTTCAATTATCATGTCTACAGTTGATATTACTTAATCTAGGTGTATATTCATGTTGGTGTATGCATTTCATTTGATTAGATTAGATTAATCTCAAGAAAATGTTATTTTCATTTACATATTTGATTATCTCATTTAGTCTCACATCAATTAGTTTCTATTAATGGTAACTTTGCATGATTGTTAGGGCTTTCAAAGATATACTTTTATAATTTTACATCTTATTTGTAGATCTCATCTCCTTTAATCCTTGTTTTATTCAAACAATCTCAAATAATTTATACTTTTTATTAGATGGGATTTAAAAATCTATTTGAAATGACCTAGAATTTTTTTTTTTTAAATAATAGGATTGGTCAGCATTTTTTTAATGATTCTAAATTATTTCAATTAAATTCAATTAAATAACTAGTTTATTTCATGTAGACTTTTCAAATCTAATCTACCAATAAGTCTATAATAGATCCATATTATTTGAAATAGTTTATTTGAAGGGTTTATTGTTTTGAATGCATATCATACGTGTTACCCATTATTGAGAAAATGTGTCTTAACCTTGCAATTACATAAGGTACTATTTATCCAACAATGAAGGGAGGGGCGAGGGTGTGGGGGATCCCCCCATGAGGTGTTCGGGGGGATCATCCCCCCAACTGGGAGTCTAGGGGGCAACACCCCCAGAAGCCAAATTTTATATACATTTTATTACTATAGATCTAGACCGTTCATCATTATGTTTCATATTTGACGGCCAATATTTTATTACCTTAACTTTCCCTAGAAGGTAAGCCTATTTTATGAGGGCGTTGTATTGCGACTATGCATTGCAATGTATTCTGAGATTTTGATAGCGGTCGTGTTGCCTCTGGATCTTTGAGTGGTGATACTTCTGTGAGAAGCTTGCTCTACAAGTATATTGTAATATTTGTGATTTCTGAATAATATATTGGGCAGCTTTTGGAGTGTGGAGTTTTTCTCTTGAAAGGGTTTGCCCCACGTAAATCACTGTGTTGTGGTATGCATGATATTTATGTCTATTTTTTTTTATGTTTTTGTAACTGTTAAAGATCCGTAAAATTTTTGCATTATTCTCCTCTCAAGATTAGTGTAGGAAGTTGTTCCACTACCTTAGCTTCCTTACAAGTGGTATCAGAGCTTGATTACCTTTGGTTTCAGTTGTGGGTTGTTGGGTTTTTTGAACTAATCTAGATTTGAATGAGAGATTGTGTAGAAGACACTTTGTGATCTTGTTGCATAATTTTTTAGATGGAAAGTTCATCAGGGAGAATAGAGGTGGATAAATTTTCTAGAAATAATTTTGAAATGTGGAAGTTGAAGATGGAGGATCTATTGATATCTATTGATATTTGTGGGATCTTGTTGATGAGAATGTTTCAAGGCCTACAGATCCTACTTAGGTTGCTCAATATGATGTTATGGGTCGTAAAGCCAAGGGTCTAATCAGATTATGCTTGGAAGACTCTATTTTAATCAATGTCCATGAAGATACCTCTGCTCATAAACTATGGAAGAAGCTTGGTGAGATGTATCAAGCCAAATATTTAATAAATAATATTTTCTTGAGGAAGAGATTATATTCCTTAAGAATGGAAGAGGGTGTATGAATTATAGACCACTTAGAAGCATTCAATGTGTTGGTGGCTCAATTGGCATCAGTTGGTGTCAAAATGGATGAGGAATAGAAATGTTTGATCCTGCTTTGTTCTTTGCCTGATTTCTGGAATTATCTTGTGAGATAGAGAGAACTAGAGAGGGAAGGAGAGAGAGAATGGCAAGATAGATAGTAGAGAGGGAAGCAGAGAGAGATATTTATGTTTATTAATGTTTATGTTTATGTTTTTGTAACTGCTAAAGATCTTGTTGATGGTTAAAATGACACAAACAACATTAAAACAGAATATTGCTACTGTATTTCTCCTGAAAAAGAAAGACTACATATAGTGGCCTAACTCCCAAGGTCCTGGTAGTTGGTTCTCAATTGTCTGGTGTCACTCAATTGGTTCATGCAACTGTAATGTTCAAGGGGCCTGTGCTAGTAATAAAATACTTTAAGTTGTGACTCTCTTTCTGTAACAAGTGGATTTTAAATAAAAGAAAAAGATAGGACAAAGGGGTAACTAGTGAATCTTGAATCAATTTTATCTAATTTTCGGACATATATCTTCAATAATGAATGTTTTCAATCAGATCCAGAGACCATAAGATGACACAACCTATAGGATGATCTATACCGTTGCATACATTTCAGGTGCTTAATTAATTTCACACTTACAATACCACGAATACTTCAAGGATTTCAAAACAACACACATTCATTCATCATTTAAGATCATAGATCAACAAACTTCAAATAAACTTAATTCAATGACAATCTAATAAGACAATCTTTAAATCTGGTTTCTTCTAATGATTTTCACCACATAAGAAACTATCATGCTATAGCACAATCACTGGCATTCAGATGGATTATAACTTATCAGCCTTATCAAACAAACAACTCAATTCCAAAATACCATATTTTGAGAAAACCTACAATTATATTAACTATAAAAACTATCAAGTAACGATGTATCTTCAAAAACAATGATCACTACAAAACTTTATTTCCTAGCCTTCAGGTAAGCTAATCCAATTCTCAATTAGCCGACCTTTACAATATGATACCCATTAGGTATTTATAGACATACAAAAGAAGTTTGAACTTCACTTCTATTTTAGGCTTTCCATCTTTTTAGGAACAATCAACTTTCTTGGAAACTCAGATCAACTTTGATCTTGAGTTCTTACATTATACATTCAGTTTGATCTAAAAATAGAAGAAAAGAAGTCATGCGCCCTCAAGACTGTCAGTGTTGCATGCATGCAAGATTTGTATGCATGTGAAGCTGGATCCGCCATGAACTCATCATAACTGGCGAAGACTTGTTGTAACATATCCATATCTAGCCCACCAATCTAGTCATCTTCGAATTTGATCCGATCCAACTCAACTGCAGCAAACTCTTTCATACTTTTAACCTTGACCAATTCTCTCCCTGCAGCTTTTATTTCTTCTTTAACTTCTACAAGCCAATCTATCACCAAGTCTCCTCCTTCATCTTCTTTATTTTTGGTGTTGTTTTTGATGTTCCAGTCGGTTGATTCCTCCGAGCAGCCTCTCCTGATGTTCCTAACATCTTTCAATCTGCCTGCAAGCAAACCTCGAATTAGATCTTTAGATATCATCATAAAACATGCTTTTAAAACATACCTGTTACACATACATTAGAGTCAGAACCAGACAGAAGCTCAAAACAATTTCTTTTACAAAACTGGTGGACTCGGAGCAAAAACTGATATAGAAACTTTGCCTAATAATAAACGGGCTCAGAGTCGGGGAGATTATCGGAACCGGGATTGGAATGAAAAAAAAAAATTGGTTTTCTTCGAATTCTCATTTTTTTCATATTCTATTTCCATTCCACCTTCGCCTCCGATTCGGTCATTATTATTTTGAAGAAATACTTTCCATTATACGCGGAGCCGGAAACGGGATGAGAATAGAATCGATAACTTTTGCAAACAAAATTCTTAAGTTCAAGATCGATTCTGATCCCGTCTCCACTAGTTATCATATATTTCAAGAAAAGCTTTTTAGAACTCGGAATCGGAAAAGGAGTAAAAAAGGAATCAATAACCTCGTAAAACAAAACTCTCAGATCCATAATCCATTCCAATCCTGCCTCCGCCTATGCTAAACATGACGTCATCAAATACTTTATTCACTTTCAACACAACTTCATGATTAAGACCTAGGTCACTATAAAATGGCAAAGGAGCTTAAAACTCTACACCCATATGACCATGGGGAACAATTGCACTTCTAAGATATCATTTTTTAATCATTTAAAGTAATTGCAGAGACCAACAAAACCCTAATCTAACAAACACGATAAAAACTAGGGCACGGGTTGAAACCTTGCCATTCTACCAGACGACGAAACCCTAATCAAGCAATAAATCTAATCTACCCTAACTCACTGTAAAAACTCTAATCTAACAAATGCCATTAACAACCCTTAATCTAATCTAATCTACTAAAAACCAAAAATGACACGATCACAATCACAATTAAGACGTGAAAGCGATGGTGCCCTAAAATAGAAAGAAACAACACGATAAAACAAGAAAACAAAGATTTAAAGTAAAATAAACAAGACAAAACAAGAACCTGCTCATTCAATCATATCAATGATCCTAGATTTGCCTTAAAACAAAACGATTGAACATACGAGCATATACATAAAGCAAAACAAAACAAACACAACAACAAATAAACAACAAAGATAAGAAACCTACCTCAAACGCAAACAAACCCTAGCTAACTTCCTGAATCGATTCGCACACAATATCCCTTCTCTATCTCGATCAATTTGCTCAAACGAACTCTGCTATTGCTCTTCGCGCTCTTAGACTTGTAATAATAACAATAATGATCGGCTTTAACCCTTAATAGAAGTAAATATGCGAATTTCTACCTACACCGGCAATCACCATTAATGCATTAAAACGCAGTAAAGGCGGAGTCAGAACTGTAAGAGAACGAACACTCGTCTGCAGTGGAACTTCAGTCAAAAAGTCAACGACAAAAAGTGGCGGGGGCGGAACTAAAATGGAAACGGAATCTCAAATTTATAAAATTTCCAAACTCAATTCCCATTCCGATTCTTGGTCCGCCAACTAAAAACAAAACACAAAAACCGAGACAAAACAAAAATTAAAAATAGCGGAGGCGGGATCGAAATAGATTTGTAATTTTGCAATTTTCCATAACAACCATCCTAATTCCCTCTCTGGCTCCGCTTCCGCTAAAAAAAAGAACAAAAAACAAAAAAAGACTATCGGGATAAAAACCAAAACAAGTTTCAAAGGAACCTTCAGAACCCGATTCTGTTCCAGTTCCGATTCCGACAGTGAAACCAAAGAAAAACAAAGTATTGGCAAAACTAGACTCCAAACTTTGTTTCAAAAACAATTAAGTACAAAAAAACACAAAGGGGGACCCATTTTGACCAAGGCAAAAGATGGGGTGGTTATGCAAGGCATAACAAATCTGTAAAAGATGTGGTGGGTTCTTTTCTTTTTGCAGAGATGAGGAGGAAGGTATCCATCAGTGTCAAGGAGGCCTTGAATTTTTTGGAAGACCTAAGGAAAAAGGCAAGAAGAATGAGAAGCATGGGGTGATCCCACAATACTGGTTTATAATTTTTGGCCAAATTGGACACTGAAATATTTTTTTATAACTAAATCTTCACTTTCGGGCACCTATAGCTGCTAAACCGTGAAGAATTTGAAGATGATGCAAACTAGTGATTTGTGAAATTTTGTCTATAGATTCTAAATTTTTTTTTTTTTCAAAAAAATTGGAATCAGATTGAACTTATTTTTCCATCTCCTTCGAAAACTATTTTTTTTCAATAAACAACATTTTTAAGGAGTGACGCTCACAGTATACAACATAACTTTTTTTCCATGAAGGATAAAATTCTAATTTTTTCAAATTTAGATTTGTAACTATGATATTTAGTGCTTCCAATTGGTCTCATAGTGTTTTATTGAATATTTTTTCTTAATCAAGTTTCGAAGTCAAACCAATTACAATTCAGACATAGGCGAACCGTATACAACGTAACTTTTTTTGTATGAATCAAAATTCAATTTTATTTTTTTGTTGGATCAAGGACTTTAATATCTGGTGCACTCATTTTATTTTATTTTAAATGATAATCTGCTATTTTTCCACATGTGCATAACAAAGAGCTTGATTTTTGGTGAAAAACCTATGTTTAATAAAACTAAAAAAAAATGCATAATAAAACCAAAAAATATTAAAATTATATTCATTGGATAGCTCATTCTAAGGGCTACCATCATCCAGTTGGGTCTGTGAAGTCTCCTCCATTTTTTTCCTCAACCTGAGCATCAAAGAGAAAAATTTTGGACTTTTTGGGTGCTTGAGGAGGAGAAGGGGGAAAGGGGGATTCGAGTGAACCCCCTTTCCTTTACTATTTTCTTTGCTTTTTTTAAATAGGAAATGAGGGGCCAACATTTAAAGGGTTCGCTTGAGCTCTGGTTCAAGTGAACCCCTTTTGGGTTCGCTCAAACCAAATAGTTTGTTTGAACCCCAAAAAGCAATTTTTTTTGCATGGGGTCATTTTTTGCAACTTTTCCTTCCTCACTCGAATTGTAAACCACTTTTGTGGATTTACCCCATGACAAATCCAAGTCCAAAGGGAGATATAAGTCTCTTGGAAAGTCCAAAGTTATTTTTTGGAACTATGGTAAGCATGGACACGTTCATAAGGACTGCAAAGAAGAAAAGAAGAAGAAAAATAAGAAATTTGATTTTGATTTTGAGTCTGAGAAGGAAGATGGTGATGCATTCATTGCAGATTTGGAAACTCGTGCAGGTAATGATGCATGATTAATTGACTCAGGTGCATCTTTCCATATGACCTTTAATAGAGATTGGTTTTTTTGAGTATGAAGAATTTGATGGAGTAAGGTGTACTTGGGTGATGATTCTCATCTAGACATTGTTGGTCGTGGTAAAGTTAAAATTAAGTTTCCTGATGGTAGAATAAAAAGGATTAATGGTGTACTGCATATCCCTTGTTTCGAATGAAATTTATTATCTATGAGAAAACTAATAGATGCAGGTGTGCAGGTATTATTTTCTGATGCAAGATGCAAGATGGTCAGAGGTGCTATGGCGATTGCTAGAGGTGTCTGTTTTGGCACATTATAGTATAAGCTTGATGCATGCACTATTGAGTGCAAAATTACTTCTATGAAAAGAAAGGTTGTGGAAGAAGTGAGGGTTTCACCTTCAGCAGATGGTCATGGCTTTTGGGTACCCAAGGGTGCTTTTTCTTCTAAATCAAAGTTACTTCTATAAAAAAACTATGTTATGGCACTAGAGACTTGGACACATTGGAGAAAAGGGTCTAAGGACCTTGAAAAATAAAAACCTCGTTGAAGTTTTGTCTGATTGTAATCTTGAATTTGATTTATGTGAGCATTGCATTTATGGAAAACAAAATTGTGTTCATTTTTACTCGAGTTCTTATAAATATTGTGGTGTATTAGATCTTATTCATTTTGATGTGTTTGGTCCTATAGATGTTCTTTGAATTGTTAAATTCACATATTATGTTTCATTTATTGATGATTACAGTAGAAGGACATAGGTATATTTTCTAAAGATTAAATATGAAGTTTTTAGACAATTTAGAGAATTTAAAGCAATGGTTGAGTTGCAAACTAGAAAGAAAATAAAATGTTTGATTACTGATAATGGTGGTGAATTTTTCTCTAATGATTTTGATAGATTCTATGACAAAGAAAACTCTATATTCTTCCCAATAGAATGGAGTTGCAAAAATAATGAACACGACACTGATGGAGAAGGATAGGAGTGTGTTGAGTGGTGCTAGTCTAGAAAAAAAATTGGGCTGAAGTTGTTGCCACTACTTGTTACCTGATTAATAGGTCTCCTACATCAGTTATTTTTGATAAGGTTCCTATAGAAGCATGGTCGGGTCACAAGCCTTCATTAAGACATCTTAGAGTTTTTTTGTTGTGAGGCATATGCACATGTACCAAAGGAGAAGCAAACAAATTTAGAGAACAAGGTTGTGAAATGTATCTTCATCAAATACATTTATGGTGTGAAAGGATACAAGCTTTGGGATCCTATTACACAAAAGGTAATACAAAGTAGAAGTGTTATTTTTAGAGAAACTAAGCTTTCTTTTGTTACATTATAGCTAGAACAAAGTAAATAGGAAGATGTGATTCAATTTCCCTCTACACTTGAGAAATTTGAATCAAGGTCCATGGATAGACAAGAAGTTGAGGAGAGTTCATCTAGCTCTAAATCTTTAGAAGAGGAGGAAGAACCTCTAACTCAACTTTTTTTTAGGCCTACAAGGCACAGACAACCACCTGAAAGGTATTCACCTGATGATTGGAGATGTACTTTTTCTTTGAATACTAACACAAATGAACCTAGATCAGTCGAAGAGGCATTAGGTATGAATGATGCAGAATCCTGGAAGATTGCTATGGATGAAGAAATGGAAGCTTTGAAAAAGAATGATACATGGGATCTTGTACCATTTCCAAAGGATGAAAACCTATTGGTTGCAAATGGGTGTTAAAGAAAAAGATTGGTTCAGGTGGAAGTATATAGAAATACAAAGCAAGGTTGGTTGCAAAAGGTTACTCTCAAGTTGAGGGTGTTAATTATGGTGAGATATTTTCTCCTGTTGCAAAAAAGGAATCCATTAGATTTTTTCTTTCTATTGTTGTTGCTTATGGTTTAGAGGTCGAGAAAATGGATGTGAAAACTGCTTTCCTTCATGGTGACTTGGAGGAGGGCATTTATATGACACAACTAGAGCACTACGTGGTGAAAGGTAAAAGTAAATTGGTTTGCAAATTGAAGAAATCTTTGTATGGTCTAAAACAGAGTCCTAGAATGTGGTACCAAAAATTTGATACATATGTTTTGAGTTTTAGATTTGAGCGTTCTAAACCATTGAAATGGAGAAAAATGGGTTAGGATGCTTTTGTATGGTTTAGGACATAGAGCATACCCACTTTTTAATTTCATTCAAGGATAACTCTAGAGATCTCAATGAAAAGGAGAAACAGATCTTGCAATAGGGTTGTCTTAGGGGTTGATTGTAAACTAATGAGGGGTTCACCACCAAGTAAGAACTTGGAAATACAAATGCAAGATGTAATATTAAACCCTAGTTTAATGAAATATTTCACTAAATGACCTAGAAATGCATATAAAACAGAAAAAAAAAAAGTTGTAAGATGAAATGTGTGCACCTAGGAATCTGGAGATGACTGGAAAGAGGTCTAAAATGCTAGAAATTCTAACTTTAATGCTAACTGGGACTCATTCGTCAAGCTGGGAAAATCAATCTAAAATCTGGGTTTTTGTGTAGGAATAGGAATCTAGCAAATGGGTATCCGAATCTACAAAAATCTAAATTTTGACCTAAACTGGGACTCATTTGCCAAAAGTGGAAAATCAATCGAGATAGGGATTTCTGAAACTTCAAGGTTTGAATCTTTTCTCCTTAGTCTACCCAATCTACTTCTTCAAGTTTCCAGATCTAAATCTTTGTAAATCAACCTATAGGTGTTCTCCAAGTACCTCCAATGCTTGATGACAACTTTGACAAATTTAGGCACTTTGACAACTTTCTCCAAGATTTCTCTTTAATGTGTCTTCAACCTAAACCTTCAAATCACACACTAAAGAGAGGGGAAAATGTTGTTTTGTTAATGGATAGGGTTTTTCCTTGGTCAAACCCCATTTGTGTAATCAAGCCTTGAAATAGAATGAAATAAGAATGGAAAATGATGAATGAACAAAATATGATGTTGCAACTCACCAAACTCTAGCAATGAAATGTTGTAAAAATGTATGAGATGGCTCTAATGGATGTAGATATTGAATCTTGCTTGAAGGTGATAGATCTTGAATGAAATGCTAGCTTGAATCATGAAACCCTACATCACAATTGTTAGCTCCAAAACAAACATAATGCATGAAGACTTTGACATGATGCTTGAATAATGCACTAAAATATTTGATAATTTTCCCTTGAAGACTCTTGAATGCTCTTGTAAATGCTTGAATGCTCTTGTGAACTCAATTAAGCTAGTATGAATGCTCTCACAAAAGTCTTAGGTGAAAATGAGTGAAAGAACCTTGTATTTATATTTGATTATGCAAGAATACCTAAAATTACAACACTACAAGTTGACATCAGATCTAGGAGGATAAAATCTCGCCAAGAATTTGAATTAATTTTCATTTTGGGCCACACAGGACTCATTCGCCCAAGGTTGCGAATGATTCCCATTAGGCATAATTTATGGGACCATTTTTAAAAATGCTTAGAAAGGTGTGAAACCAGGTTCAAGATCCAAAAACCTAGGTGGGACTCATTCACCCAAGGTGGTGAATGAGTCGCAGATCACTAAATCTAGGCCACACAAGTTGAAAACACCTAAATTATGATTCGATGTTGATTTGTTTCTTGATTATCCTCGAAAACATACATTAAATGAGGCTTATGGATGTAAAATAAGGCCAATTAAAGCGTAAAGAAGCCCAATTATTAAATAAAACCCTAGAAAAGTGTGAAAGTGTGTTACAACACTTTACAACACTCCAAATAAGGCATTGATAAGCTCATTTAGTTCACAAGGGCCCAAGACCTAATGTGAATATGTTAGAAACATTGCAACACTAAATCAAGGCCATGTTAAGGGGCACCTTTTTTCATCATTATAGTCATATCATTATTTTTATTATAAAATGAATGGTGATCATTTCCTGTTTATTGCATTATATGTTGATGATATGTTATTTATTGGTAGAGGGAAAGGGCTCTAGGAAAATTAACCACCAACAATTCACCGACAGAAAATTCACCGCTAGTAAGGTGATCCCACAATAGTGGTTTACAATTTTTGGCCAAACTGGACACTGAAATAATTTTTTTTAACTAAATCTTCACATTCGGGCACATATAGCGGCTAAACCGTGAGGAATTTGAAGATGATGCAAACTAGAGTCTCGTCACATTTTTTCTGTAGATTCTAAAAATATTGTTTTCAAAAAAAATGGAATCAAATTGCACTTCTTTTTCCATCTCCCACAAAAACTGGTTTTTTTTCAGAAAACAACATTTTAAAAAAGTGACACACACTGTATAACGCATAACTTTTTTTTCATGAAGGATAAAATTATAATTCTTTCAAATTTAGATTTGTAACTTCGATATCTAGTGCTTCCACTTGGTTAGATAGTTTTGTATTGAATATTTTTTCTTTAATCAAGTTTCAAAGTCAAACCAATTACAATTCAGACATAGCACGATCATATAACGTGTAACTTTTTTTGTATATATCAAAATTCAAAAAAAAAATATTGTTGGATCAAGGACTTCAATATCTGGTGCACTCATATTTTTTCAAAAAAAAAAATTGATAATCTGCTATTTTTCCACATGTGCAAAATAGAGACCTTCATTTCAATGAAAAACCTATGTTTAATAAAACTAAAAAAAAAAATACATAATAAAATCAAAACATATTAAAATTTTATTCGTTGGATAGCTTGTTCTGAGGACTACCTGATTCCACTTGGGTTCATGAAGTCTCCTCCATTTTCATCCTCAGCAAGAGCTTTGAAGGGCAAAAAGTTTGGTTTTTTTTGTGCCAGAGAGTAGAGAGGTGGGAAAAGGGGGGTTCGAGAAAACCAGGGTTCATTCGAACCCCCTTCAATATGCATTTTTATTTTTATTTTTGGGTGGGAAATGTGGGCCCAGTAATCAATGGGTTCGCTCGAACCTTAGTTTTGTCGAACCCCTTTTTGGTTCGGTCGAACTTGTAGGTTCATTCGAACCCCTAAAACCAATTGTTTTTCCATGGGGTCATTTTTTCTCGGTTTTCCTTCCTCCATAAAATTGCAAACCACTATTGTGGCTTCACCCAGTAATTCACCATGGGAAAATTCACCACCATGACAAATTCACCACCAAGTAAAATTCACCGCTAGCAATTCACCGCGACGAAAAATTAATTGCATTATATAAATAAATTTTTAATATATTATCAGGTCAAAAACATTCATATCAAAAGAAGTATTAATGCAGTTAATTTTCCCCCACGTTGAATTGTTGGTAGTGAATTTTACTTGGCAGTGAATTTTTCAGGGTGGTGAATTTTCCCATAGTGAATTGCTGGCGGTGAATTTTCCATCAATGAATTTTTCATATGCTAGGGAATGGTATAATTTCATAACTGAAATCTCAACTTGCCACTAAATTTGAAATGAAAGATCTTGGTGAAACTAAACACATTCTTGGGATGGAAATTAAAAGAGATAGAGTGAATAGAAAGCTATGGCTTGGCCAAAGTAAGTATGTCAACTCAATTTTATAGAGGTCTGATGTGTAGGCTTGTATACCATTGTTTGTTCATGTTTTAGTTGGAACAAAGTTATATGTTTCAAATTATCCAACATATCCATCAAAGATGAAAGACGTGAGTAGAGTGCCTTACCAGAGCGTAGTTGGAAGTTTGTTGTATGTTATGGTTTGTTCTAGACCATACATTGCCCAAGCAGTGTGAGTTCTTTCCAGATATATGTATAATCTTGGTAAAATTCATTGGGATGTAGTTAAAAGTGTCTTCAGATATTTATGTGGTACCTCAAATTATTCATTATGCTATCATAGTAATATGATTGAAGATAAGATTTCCCTTGATATTCATGGCTATATATGTGGATTCAGACTAGGAAGGTGATGTTGATAGTAGAATATCCATCAGTGCTTATGTTTTTACTTTATTTATTGGTTCAATTAGTTGGATGAGTAAGCGACAGGTTGTGGTTGCTTTGTCCACTATTGAAGCAGAGTATATGGAAGCTACTCATGCTTGTAAAGAATCCATTTGGCTTAAGAGGTTGTGTTCATATATTGGAATAAAACAAGGTGTAGTGAAAATTTATTTTGATAGTTAGAGTGCGATATGTCTAGCCAAGAACCTGACATTTCATGTTAGGACCAAGCACATTGATGTACGGTATCATTTTGTTAGAGATATGGTCAAAGATGGTAGGGTGAATCTGGTTAAGGTAGAGACTTCGATGAATGTTTTTGATTATTTAATGATGTAGAGTAGGGAGTTAATTTGTTTCCAATCACAATTTGAACCAAATTCAAACACTCTTTCAGGCCTTACAACCTTAACTTACCAATCCTTCACCAACTCACCCAGTTTCTCTTGTAGGTGTCCAAAAATTGAAACCAGAGCATATCTCCATAAAATATTGATCAAACCCATGTAAACTAATTAGGTTTCCAAATACTCATTTTTCCATACAAAAATATATCTCAAAATTAGCATAGGTCACTTTGGACCAACTCCTCCAAAATCAGGCATCTACGTTGAACAGGCTCTAATTAGCCCACTTTTCCAAAGCTACTCTACTTTAAACTTTCTCTTTCACCCAGAACTCAATGGAAAAACCTTAAACAACCTTCAAAACCTCAAAATCCTCAATCTTTGATCAGTGAAATGGTCTCCAAATCACGTGACCAAAAAACCCTCATTTTAGGCCAATTCTAGGAGGGTTTATTGAAAATATACTTTCCCAAACACTTGGAACCATTAAAAAGAATCAAAAACCATTAAGAATACCTGCAAATGCATGATATTCCTTCATACTATTTTCCCCCAAGAATTTCACACATTCCCACTCTTAAACCTATCAATTTCACTAAAAAATGCACTATTTTGACACCTAGGGCATCATGCCCAAACCCTCACAAGGCCTTCCTTGCTCAAAAAACTCCTTCCCACTCTTATTCCTAACATATCTTACCCATTCCATAGATTCATAGTAGAAACAATAGGTGAAATGAGCCTTTAGTTCATTTTATGGCTTCAAAACCCTTAAATTAGTCTACACAGACCCGCCTTCAGTAAATTTATAATAAAATGCTTAAATCACAATGAAATCCCTTCACTCCAAATCCAAAGTGGAGTTAACTCTGATGCACATAAGATTTAATTTATTTGAGACAAAAATCACATAGTACAAATCCGTACAATGACTTGAAATAGGAAATTTCTGGAAAAACACATAATTTTAGTGAAATCAAGGAACTTTTATTGATTCTCTTTCACAAAACCATCAATCAACCTTCCATTCAAGTTCCTCAAGTATTTATAACTTGAAAAAAATCAGAAAACCACCAAAATAAACTTTAGAACTACTAGTGACCGTTGGGATTCCACCCTTGTGCATTTTTTGCACTTTTACAACTTTTACAATCTTGTTTTGACAAAATGTGCACAATATTTTCTAAATAAACCCCAAATCACTCAAGAACATCATAAATGGTCTAACAAGACCTTATTGAAAACAAAGAGACTTAAAAACGCCTAAAAACCACTACTTAACCCCTTATTTGCATAAGTATGGCCTAGGTGCCTCTACACCATTTAACTAAGCCTGTGAGCATAGAGAAGTTCATATGGTGTTCAAATACTGGGCCTTTCAGCCCCTAGCAATTAAGAGATGATGATGACACCCTTCTATATTTTCCTTGCAATGTGTTTGACTAGTGGGAGATTTGTTGAGAAAATGTGTCTCAACCTTGCAATTACATAAGGTATTGTTGATACATAAGGTATTGTTCATCTAATGACGATGGGTGGGGCATGGGGGGGATCCCCCCCACGAGGGTTCCAGGGGGATCACCCCACTATTTGGGGGTGTAGGGGGCAGTACGTGCGAATGGGGGCTTGAGGATAGTGCACCCAGAAGCTAAATTTTATATACACTTTATCATTATAAATTTGGATCATTCGTCATTATGTCTCATATTTGATGTTGATATTTTATTAGCTTGACTTTCCCTAGAAGGCAACCCTATATTATGAGGGTGTTGTATTATGACTATGTATTGTGATGTATTATGAGAGTCTGATAGTGGTTGCATTGCCTTTAGATCTCTGAGTGGTGATACTCCTTTGAGAAGCTTGCTCTACAAGTATATTGTAATCTTTGTGATTTTTGAATAATATATTGGGTGATTTTTGGAGTGTGTGGTTTTTCTCTTGAAATGGTTTTCCCCACATAAAGCACTATGTTGCAGTATGCATGATATTTATGTCTATTTTTTTTTAAGTTTTTGTAGTTGTTAAATATCTATAAAAGTTTTGCATTATTCTCCTCTCAAGATAGTGTAAGAAGTTGTTTTGCTATCTTAGCTTCCTTACACCCATCCTATCTAACCTTGCTTTTGTTAGGATAAGGTGACATTAATCTTGTAATCCTAGGTCATTTGTATCTCTCCACATTCCTTTGAATCTCTTCTAGGGGACATGAGATCTAAAATCATTAATTTTGGGCATGTTGTAATTATATTCTAAAGAGAGGATTTAATTATGATAGATGTTACACATCAAAATTGGATGAGGCATCTCTTCTAGGTATTCATATTGGAATTTGGAAGGTCTTGGATGGGGCACCCAAGATTTGAGAAGGAAAGGTGTCTATTGGTGATCCATCAAGGATCAAAAAGGTCATCAAAGTATCTGAATAGTTAGGAGTTAGATGTAGGAGCATCTAGTGGTGTAGGGGCAATCTTGCATCACCCCAAAAAAATATTTTTCCTTATTTTCTTTTTTTTTTTAAATCCCATGATGGTACTTAAGTGGTGTAAGATAGTCAGAAGTTAGAAAAGGTGAAAAACAGTCACTTACTATTTTTAGTAAGTCGGCCTAAACAAGCTCATATGGACTTAAAAATGTACCCCAAGGAGCAAAACTGAAAAACAAAATTGATGGCAGAAGAATCATCTCAATACCATTTGGCAGATATTAATTTCTTTCGTCCCAAGAAATTTCTCCAATATAGCTTGAAATTCAATTTGAAAACCTTAGAATCCTTGAAAAAGCTTGAGAAATGGATGAAATGACCTTCAAGTGATTTCAACATTGTGGATCTCTTCAAGAGCTTTCTAATAATATATTATAATAGCAAATTGGACACCCAAGTCAAAAGTTATGGCTCTGGGAAGTTGTCCCACTAAAAAGTGAATTTCAATTAAATATCTTCCTAGGCAGTAAACCAAATGGTTGGACTTCTAGCACCAAAGAAAAAGGGAAAGTTACACTTTTAATAGAACATTTTAAGGTGGTCATTAGTGTAAAATAAAGGATTGAGTGGAGGTTATGGGGATGGCTCTATTAGTGCAGATAGCATGGATTTAGGATTAACATAGGATATTGGTAAGTGAGTAGTGTTTGCTGAAATTTCATATAGGGTCATATAATGATGCAGTGTTGTGTGATATTATTCATATGGATGCATGCCATTTATTTTTAGGAATACCATGGTAATATGATAGGAAAGAAATTCATGATGGAATGAAGAATACCTATACTATGACTGCAAATGGCAAGAGACATATATTGATACCTTTGGGAGAAGAGGACAAAAGTGAATTTTGTGGCACTACCAGAAAATGTCTAGTAGATGGAAGGAAGTTTTTGGATGGATTGAGTCATGAGAACATGTTCTTTCATTAATTCTGAAAAAGTGCAGCAATCAGGAGGCAAATAATTCCTTTGTAAAGGGTGGAGGTCCAAAATAAACAATAGTAGGAGCAGTTTTGAAAACTTATCAGGATATCATATTAGAGAATGTACTAGATGGATTACCAATGGTCTAGAGCATTAGTCATCATATAGATCTAATACCTGGAGCAAGTTTGGGAAACAAAGTGGCACATAAGATGACACATGAAAAAAATATGGAATTGAACTGACAAATATAGGACTTGTTGAATAAGGGATTGATTAGAGAGAGTTTCCCATGTGTGGTACCTATTGTATTGGCACCAAAGAAATATGGAGATTAAAGGATATGTATAGACTCAAGAGAAATTAATAGGATCATAGTCAAGTATAGATTCCTATTGCTAAGGATGGATGACATTATGGATTGTTTGAGTGGAGCAAAGTATTTAACAAAAAAATGAACTAAAGAGTGGATATCATCAAATCAAAATCAAAGAAGGGGATGAGTGGAATACTTAATTTAAGACTAATTGAGGGTTGTATGAGTGGTTAGTGATAGCTTTTTGATTGACCAATGCACCAAGAATTTTCATGAGGCTAATGAACAAGGTATTGAAGCAATTCTTTGGTAATTTAGTTACTGTTTATTTGGACGATGTTCTAATTTTTAGTAAGAATAGAGAAGAATTTTTTTGGCACACCAGACAATTATTATAGATGTCAAGGAAGGAGAAGTTACTGATAAACATCAACAAGTGTATCTTTATTAAGATAGAGTTGGCGTATTTAGGGTTTATCATTTTTGTTGAAGGATTAAAAATAGACCCTGAGAAGGTTAGAGTAATTGTTGAATGGTTGATGCTAGACAAAATTGAGGAGGTAAGATCATTTCATGGACTAGAATGCTTCTACAAGAAATTCATCAAGAGCTTTAGTAGTGTAATGTCAAAAAAATTACTCATTTACATTTTCACACTATGTTTGGGTCCCTTAATTAAATTGGACTTAATTAAGCCTATAATTGGCCTAAATATGCATTTAAAAGCCTAATTAATCATGTTTCCCAAAAGGAAAACTTGTATTAAATAATTGCAAGCATTAATTAAATTGCCTTGTAATTAGTGTGTCCTAGGTTTAGGGCCTAGGATCCATTCTTCCAAGGGCGGATATGTCACCCTTAAGTTTAGGACCCCAATTTTTAATATGTTTTTGGTGGGATTTTTATGATTCAAATTTAATTTTCAATTATCAGATTTTTATGTTTAATTTTTGAGAAATTAGAAAAATACCTATAAATACCTAGTCTTTTTATCAATTCAAAACATATCACAAGAGGGAAACTTTCATATGAGAAAATATTATTGTCAAGAGAATTGAAGTGAAGATTTATCAGTCATATACAACATCATTCAAGATACTATCATGATGTCAAGATTTTTGTGTGTTCATGCATGTTTTTGTAGCTAACATTTGTATGTAGGTTTTCAAGAATTCAAGTCAAGATCCAAGCTATAAAATCAAGAATCCAATCAAGCCATTTATGTAAGATCAAGACCTTAAAGAGATGTCTCAAATTTCAGTCCTCCAAGGGTGTCCATTCAAGGGTTTGGTGAGTTGCAACAAGCAAGTGTTCATTCATCATTCCTTCCATTCATATTTAATTCCATTTCAAGGTTTAATTACCAAAATAGGGTTTGACCAAGGAAAACCCCTATTCACCAAAAATAAACAATTTATCCCTCTCTTTGTGTTTGCAGATTTGCAAGAGAAGAAAGATTGGATATTGATCAAAATTTTCAAATTTTCAAAGTTGTCAACATTGTCATCAAGATATGGAAACTTAGATCCTGAATTTATTTTCGACTTCCCAGTAGTGAAACCTAGGGAGAAAAAGCTTAGATCCACCTCCAGAGGACCCTAAAAATTGATTAAAAAATCCCTACAAAGACTCATTCACCCTAGGGAAAATCTATCCTAAGACGACACTCAGTAGGAGCTTTTTGTGGTAGGTTCATAAATTCATAAATTTCTCAGATCTGCTAGAATTTTGTTGGTTCTATTAGATTAAGGTTTTAAATTTATGTTTCAAGTGTTACTTTACTATTTTTATTTTTTCTCCAAAAAGTGCATTTCAAGTTGCTTTACCCTATCAGAAAACAACAAGATCCCCATCAAGGTTGACTCAACTAAGGGTTGACAGTAAATCTTTCCCTAGGGTATCTCCTTTTTCCTAATGAACTAGGGATATAGGTGCATCATATCCCTTTTACCATTTCATTTTGGTGAACCTATTTTCCTATGTTTCATTGTGGTGAACCCAACATTCTACATCTTAAATTTTGAAATTGGAGTCCATTCAAACCCTAGATCTAGAATTTTCAATAGTTTGCATTGCATTGCATTAGTCTACACTTCATTTAAGGTTGTCAAAATTGCATTAATTTTCATCTCATATAGGGTTTTAAGTTTGCATTTTGCATTCTTTAAAATTTGAAAAATCCAAAAATTGCATGCATATTACATTGATTTTGCATAGTACTTGCATATTAGTGTATTTTAAGTCATTTACATTCACAAATTTGGTCAAAATTTCATTTCAAAAGGTGTCACATTGTTCATCATTTATCACTAATTTCATTTGGATTAGGAAACCAAAATCTAGAAAAAAATGTCGGATCTAAACAATAGTTTGCAATCCAAAATAGAAAGCATAAATAATAACTCAAAATTCGTATTCTTCATTTTTTAAAGCGCTGCACAAGGACTCATTCACCCTTAGGTGAATGAGTCCTTGAGAGATCATCAAAACCAACTTTTTTGAGCATTTTTGTGGTTTTCTACACTTCCTAGATTTGCTAGTAAACTACTGTTTCAGCTTGTCAATTTTAAGGAATTTTTATTTTATGCATTAGGTCTAATCATCCATTTAGTGTAGCTATTTTAAATTATTCCAAATTTATATCAGTATTGAAAATCATCAGATCGGTAGGTCAATTTTTTACATTTCAAAATAATTTTATAAGTTAGATAGATTATTTTTATTTTGGCTCACAATGTTAGTATCTTTCCTTTCCAAGTATTCCAAGAAAATGCTCATTAACAAGCATGTTAGACATTCTTCCAATATCTTTCTTAGTTATAAGAGTCTCTTAGTGAAAGAGTGAAATTTTTGACACATTTCTTAATTCCACATTGCCTGTCCTTCACTCATCCCCTAATATCTCTCCTATTTGTGAGGATGTTTTGATACAAGAGGATGAAAGCATAGATAATCATGATAACCATATATGTTCTTGTCTTGATACCTCTCCTACTTGTGACAAAGGTATCCTGGTGTTAGAAGATACACTTATTGAGATTCATGACAATATTGAAAGCTCCTCTCCTAAAAACTCTCCTACTAGGGAAGGTATTATGGTGCAAGAGGATGAGATCATTAATACATTTCTTAACATCACTTTACATAGTCTCCATTCATCTCCCACTTGTGAGAATGTTTTAGTGAAAGAGGATGCAATCACGGACAAGCATGAAAATCACATGTTTTCTTCTCCCAATATCTCTCCTATTTGTGAAGAATATATTTTGGTGTTAGAAGATCCACTCATGGAGAGTCATGAGAATATTGTTTCTCCCTCTCCCAATACTTCTTCAACTTGGGAAGATATAAAGCAAGAAAATAATAATCATTCTTCTCTAGATACCTCCCCTACTTGTAATGAAGATCCAAACATGGAATGTGATGAACATCTTGTTTTCTTCTCTCCTAAAACCTCTCATACTAGGGAATATATCATGGTTCAAGAAAATGATAGTAATTTGGATTTATTAGGTGCAGATGATAAGATGATATTAGACTTCCCCTCATTAGAGGATCATCAAAATGAGGATAATTTTGTTAATATCTTGAATATTATATCTCCCTTGATTATTAGACCTCTTGAGAGACATCTAATCATTAGACCTCCTACAAGTCCTTTAATTATTGGGCCTCCTAAGTCACCTCTTGAGCCAATTCTCATCATAAGACCTCCTAAAACTCCAAGGACTATCTTGAATTTTTCATAGATACTTACTACCAATAATTTTTCATAGCAACCAAGTTATAATATCATCACTCATGCATATAACACAAGGAATGATAGGAAACCAAAAATCATACCTAATTTGTTACCACTACCTCAACCTATTTTTCCTAGTGCTCCTCATTTTCCTTTTCATAGTGGAAAGGAGTATGATCTTGTAGAGCAACTCAAAAACACTCCAGATAAGTTTTCTTTATGGGATCTTATTCAAGATTCACCTAATTACCATAACATGCTTCAAAATTCCTTACAAAAAGTTTGTATTCCTCCTAGTGCACAACCAAATGATGTAGCAGCCCTAATTCAAGGTATGAACTTGATCAATTTAGACATTGCATTCCATCAAGATGAGTTACCTCCATTAGAAGTGTACAAATAAAATGAGGCTTTGATTATAGTGGCTAAAATTAATAGATGTAGAAAAAAAATAACTCTCATTGATAATGGTTTGACACTCAATGTTTGTAGTGTAAGTATTCTAGATAAGATTGGAGTGGACAAAAGGAAAATTCAATTAGAATCTTTATCTATATGTCATTTTGATAATGTGGGAAATCAAAAGAGAACATTGATAACAACTTCAAAAGTAGAACCCATGCAAGATGAAGAAAAAGAGAAGAATATTGAAGAAGTCACAAAGCTATTGGATGATGATTAGGGTTTATTGGATTTCACACCTACATTCATGGGAGAATACAAGATTAAACAAAAATTAGGAAAATATAAAAAAGCTGACATAATATCTACACAAGTTGAGTCATCAAAAGCATGTGAGTCCACAACTTTTAGCAAAGAAGAAGAAAACACCAATTACACATCCACATATGAAGAGTATGATCATGAGAAACCACCAGATCTAGAAAGAGATGGAAAAGCTTTATGGAATAGGTTACAAACTTTTGAAACATATTTTCTATAATGTAAAAGGATGTGGTACTAGAGAACAAGGTATATGTGTCCTTATAGAGCCTAACACACAAGAAACAACTAGTGGTCTTGGTTATTGTCCCTCGAAAGAAATGAAAGCATCAAATAAACCTTCGCTTAATATCAATGTCATCACAAAAAACACTCCTAGGACATGTTCAAACACATGTCTTAGTAATGATTGGAGTTCACTAGATTTTTCACCCTCCTTTATAGGAGAGTACAAAATCTCACAATCTAAAGAGTCTTGAGTATTTATGACACCTTGTACTAAGAAAGAAATATATTTTCACAAAAGAAAGACACAACTTCTACTATTGATAAAGAGAGTACCTTGTGGAAGCTTCTACAAGCCCTCTTAATTACTTTCCCTCCAAGAACATGAAATAAATTTTACAATAAAATCTCATTTTGTGCATATCATCGAGTGCATGGTCATTCTACTAATGAATGTAAGGCTTTGAGTAACAAAGCTCAACAACTAAAGGATTGTGGTGCTCTTCCTTTTGTTGATGCACCTATTTACTCTAATTGATAATGATTTGCATCCTATCATGTTTCTCATCACTATGTGGCATTGGTATCTTTACGTGTCTTGCTCATTTTCATTCATGGTGGTGCAATTTTAGGTGCAACCATATATCTCTTAGCAGAAACATGATAGTTCTTGGTGGTTATTTTTGTCTCTATGATTGGGAGACAAGGATAAATGGTTTTGGGGAGTGTGAATTATTTCCAAGGATCCTCTCTTTATCTCTCTCTACTTAAAATACCAGCATAGAAAGTATGTTGGCATTTTAAGCGGGGAGCATATTTCCCCCCATTCATTATTTTCATGTCCCCTTCTTAGTGATGATAACACACATCTCCTAGGAAGTGTGAACTATTTATTCAAAGTGAAATGGTCTTCTTACTTCACATGATGTGTCTTCTTGGTGATGACATTGGGCTTGATATCCTTCAATATTGTGACCTTTCTTGGCATATGGCATTCCTCTTAGTGTTGATGTTACGACTTGCATTCCCTAAGTTGTGAATCTTTTATCCTCGACAAGTCCTCTCTTGGTGATGTTAGACACAATGTTCCCTAAGATGAGACCTTTCATGAACTAATAAAAAACCCTTTGAATATCCTATCTTATTGCATCTAAATATTTTCATGGCCACCAAGCCTAACACAGCTTGCTTGCTAGTGGAGCATTTTTCATGAGTGTCTAGCATAACACAACTTTCTAGCCTTGTAGAGTATTTTTATGTGGCACCTTATCAAAGTTATTAGGATGTATAAATTTGGTATGGTTAGTATAATGGGAGCCTATAGAAGTGGCACAACTTCTCATTAGCCACTTTTTTGGGCTTACCTAGTGGACAATGTATTTCACTACCCCATGTGAGTATATTTTGTTTGCATAATGGAAAAAAAGTTTCCACTTGTAAACATTTTTGGACAAAAAACTAAGGCTTGATCCATACCAATTGGATAAAAATTTGAGGCTTGATCCACCCCTTTTCTCTTTTCTTTGCATTAATTTTGGTATTGTATGCATGTGTATCTTGTCTTCTTGTTGTGTATTTAACATAGGCATGTGTCTCTTTTTTCCTTTGTTGGTTTTCCATGAGATATTAGATCATGGGGGCTTGATCATCCTTCTTGAACTTTTTTGTCCTATCTTTCCAATAGTTATACAAGTAGACCTCTCTTGATGCTTGTTTGAGTGCTTTAGTGTGAGTTTGAGCATAGGTATCATCCTGTCACTAAAGTGGGGGCTAAATGTAATGTCAAAAAATGTACTCCTTTAAATTTTCACACTATGTTTGGGTCCCTTAATTAAATTTGACTTAATTAATCCTCTAACTGGACCATTTAAGCATTTAAAAGCCTAATTAATTCTATTTTACAAAAGGGAAACTTGTATTAAAAAATGAAAGCTTTAATTAAATTACCTTGGAATTGGTGTGTCCTAGGTTTAGGGCCTAGGACCCATTTTCCCAAGGGAGAATGGTCCCACCTTAAGTTTAGGATGTCAATTTTTAATATGTTTTTGGTCGATTTTTTGTGATTTAAATTCAATTTATAATTGTCGCTTTTTTATTTTAAATTTTTTGGAAATTGAAAAAATAGCTATAAATAAATAGTGTTTTTATCAATTCAAAACATCTAACAAGAGGGAAATTTTCATATGAGAAAATATTATTTTCAAGAGCATTGAAGAGTGGATTTATCATTCATCTATAGCAACATTCAATATCATATCATGATGTCAAGATTTATGTGTTTTCATGCATGTTTTTGGAGCAAACATTGTGATCTAGGTTTCAACCATTCAAGTCAAGATCCAAGCTATTAAATCAAGCATCCAATCAATCCATTCATGCAATATTAAGACCTTGGAGAGATTTATTAGATTTCAGTCCTCCAAGGGAAACAATTTAAGGGTTTGGTAAGTTGCAACGAGAAAGTGTTCATTCATCATCCCTTCCATTCATATTTCATTTCATTTCAATGTTTAATTACCAAAAAAGGGTTTGACCAAGGCAAACCCCTATGAACACTAAAAAAAAACAATTTTTCCCTCTCTTTGTGTTTGCAGATTAGTAGGTGAAGAAGGATTGGAGATTGATCAAAAGTGCAAAGTTGCAAAGTTGTCAAAGTTGCAAATTTTTCAACATTGTTGTCAAGCTACGGAAACTCAGATCCCGAATTTATTTACAAGTTTGTGGTAAGGAATCCTAGGGGGAAAAAAATCTTAGATCCACCTCAAAAGGACCCTGAAATTTGAGAAAAAAATCCCTACAAAGACTCATTCACCCTAGGGTGAATTTTTCCTAGGAGGACACTCAACAAGAACTTTTTGTGAGAGGTGCATAAATTAAGAACCTTCTCAAATATTATGAAAGTTTGTTGGTTCTATTAGATTAAGGTTTTAAATTGATGTTTCAAGTGTTAAATTGCACAATTGGGTTTATTTACTAATTTTATTTTTTCTCCCAAAATTTCATTTCAGGTTGATTTACTTTGTCCTCAATCATAAGGTAAACAGCAAGACCCCCATTAAGGTTGACTCACCTAAAGGTTAAAAGTCAATTTTTCCCTAGGGGATCTCTTTTACCAATGAACTAGGGAAGATAGGTGCATCATATCCCTTTTACTATTTCATTTTGGTGAACCTATTTTCATATGTTTCAAGTAGCATTTGCACACCCATGAAAGAAATAATGAGAAATATAAAAGAATTTAAGTGGATATACAAAGCACAAAGAAATTTTGAATTGATGAAGAAAAAGGTGAGAGAGAAACTAGTGTTAGCACTACCTATTTTTGATAAAGTATTTCAAGTGGATTATGATGCCAATGGACATGCACTAGGAGCAATGTTGATTCATGAAGGGAGACCAATAGCTTATTTTAGAAAGAAGTTGAATGATGCTAGAAGGGGATATTTAGTTTATGATAAGGAATTGTATGCCATAGTTCAAGCCTTGAAGAAGTGGAGAAAATATTTGTTGCCTAAGGAGTTTGTTTTGTACACTAACCATCAAGCCTTGTAGTATTTGAATAGTCAGGGTAAGTTGAACTAGAGACATATGAGATAGGTTGAGTTCTTGTAGAGTTACACATTTGTGTTGAAGCATAGGAGTGGTAATTCAATTAAAGTGGCAGATGCATTGAGTAGGAGAAGGAATCTGTTGACAAAATTAAAGATAAAAGTATTGGGTTTCGAAGAACTGAATCACATGTATGAGGATGATCCATATCATTTTGAAACATGAAATGCATGTAAGGAATTAGTAATGATAGATAGGAGTCAGTGATTGGATTATTTCATTCAAGAAGATATGTTAATCCATAGAAATCAATTGTGTATCCCAAGGAGTTCAATGAGGGAGAATTTGATTAAGGAGAAACATAGTGGAGGACTAGGACATCTTGGAGTAGATGAGACAATAGCTTTGGTGAGTGAACACTATTTTTTCTCATAGATATATAAGGATGTTAGGAAGTATGTTCAAAATTGTAGAATTTTTCAAATAACAAAAGGGAGTAGTAAAAATACTAGATTGTATAAACCTTTGTCAATACCAAAGAGACCTTGGGAATATATAAGCATGGATTTCATATTGGGATTACCACGAACCCAAAGGGGATATGATTCTACAATAGTAGTGATGGAAATATTTTTTAAGATGGCACATTTCATTCCTTACAAGAAGAATAACAATGTTATGTATGTTACTAACTAATTATTCAAGGAGATTATGAGATTGCATGGACTATAAAAGAGTATAGTTTCAGATAAGGACACAAATTTCATTGGATACTTTTTGGAGGATATTGTGGAAAAAGATGAAGATAGACCTGAATTTCAATTTAATATATATCACCGACGCATAGATGGGAAAATAGAGGAAGTAAATAGGAGTTTGGGTAACTTGTTGAGATGTTTGTTTGGAGATAAGATAGGAAACTAGGACATAGTTCTACTACAAGAATATTTTGCATACAATATTTTAGTAAACCAGAGAACGGGGAAGATTCCATTTGAGATCGTGATAGGAATACATCCTATAGGAGTTGTGGGGCTTAGAGACATCAGAATGGAGAATAAGAGGAGTGCAGAAGTAGAAGAATTTATAGGATTCATGGAGATAGTCCATAGTTAGTTCTGAAAACACTTCCAAAGGACATGAAAAATAAGTACAAGGAGAAGGAAAATGAGAAGAGGAGACATAAGGAATTTTTTGTTGGATATGAAGTTATGGTATATCACAAGAAGGAAATATTTCACGTAGGAACATACAATAAGCTGAAGATGAGGAAGTTTGGACCATGTAAGATTCACAGGATGTTTGATTTAGGAAATGCATATGAAGTGGAGTTACCAGAGAAACTTGGTATATCACCTATTTTCAATATTATAGACATATATGAGTATCAAAAAGGATAGACAAGTGGTCATATCAAAGCAGATAACTTGAAGGAATAGTTGCCACATCAACCACTAGAGAAAATTGAGTAGATCTTGGACACCAGAAATGGAAGGAGCACTAGGAACATGCAATACAAGGAGTACTTGGTGAAGTGGAAAGACAGACCAGTGGAGGATTTATCATGGATTTCTCAAGTAGAGGAGGGCCAGTTTGGTTTTCTTCTAGCCCCAAGAAAGTGAGGGACTCACTTTTCTTTATGTAACCCCATGTGTTTAATACAAGAGCAGCCTTGATACCAAAAACATTTATTTTCTTAAAATTCAGTCTATAGCTATCTCGATAGTTTCTTCTACATATTACTATAGTACCATTTTATGGATCATGAAGCAAAATATATGTTCTATATGAGGCCATCTTCAATATATCCAAATTTCAAGTGATTTGTATTCGTTTACATAATGTTATCGCTCTTAGAAGTTCACTGTCAATTCTTTGTCAAAGCATTCAAGGCCTATCTGGTTCATGCTTGATGTGTAGACAATTTCTAGAATGTGCATAGCTTAATGGAACTTCATACAAGGAATTTTAGGTTCACAGGAACTTTCTTGGAGATCCATAACACATTTTCATCTCCTGATGGGTTATCTTATCATATTTTAAGGTTGACCTACATGTTTGATCTTGTATTGGGGTTTTTAAGCCCTTGAGGCCGGCATGGATCATAATTGAAGCTAGTGATTCATATTTAAAAGAAATTTTGTAACCTGTTGGAAGATGATTTGAAGTAGTTAGGATAGTTCTGATAGTTAGGTCAAGTTTCCTAAATTGTTGGACTATAATAAGGTAATGTACCAATTGCAATATCTTGTAATTCCCTACAGTAGGCCTATGAGCCCCAATTCATTCTTCACCATTGCCATGTGATGCATGTAAGACTGTAGGTTTCTGAATCAATGATAATTCATGTTTGTAGAGCATTCCTTATGTTATTTCCATTGTATTAAACTCAAGGCTGCATGGTTGGTTAGTCCTTTCTAGACCCTCCATCCTTGATGAAAAGATAATTGATATTCATGATTGTGTTATTTACAAGAGGAGATGAAGACTCCTTATAAAGAAATTAAAAAATGATGTTTTTAAAAAGAAACAATCATAAATTGAAGCAAACTAGTGCTAAAAATAGAAAGAAGCTAAAACGTCCACTAAAGTGCAAACAAAAGTTACTAAAAATTAACTAGAGACAAGATGAACATTAATATTGCATTTAATATTTTAATACCCTCCCTTAATAGTCATTATACAAACAAAAACTAAGTCTACCCATAATCTTCTGGAAGCATATCATCGGCGACTAATAACTGGAGAAGCATAACTGCCTCGTGATTACTAGTCATTCCCATGGAACAAACAAATCTAGACACTGGCACTCGAAAATAATGAGCTTTTGTTGCTTCCAAGTAGTAGAAATTTTCAACATGCTACTGGAAAAAGATGCCATCCCTCCCATTTTCTAAAACCCCAAAAAATGAGGTAAAGCTTGTGATCAGCTGGCATAAAATCTGGATATCATCTAGCACAACACTCACGAACTATAAGATTTTTCAGAAAAACCTTCAAAAACTCTGAAAAAGTAATATTTTTTTAGAAAAAGCCCTCAAAAAACTTATTTAAAATTTTTTGAGGTGCACGATTTTTTGTTGAGAAAAAAATCGTCCAAAAAAAAGTCTACAAACCATAATTTTTTAGATATGAAAAAATCGTCAAAAAACTCTTCATAAAACAATCCTTAGTAAAAAAAAATAGAATTTTTTTTTTTGAAAAACTCTTTGCAGAATTTTCATTTTTCCCCAAAAATTTCTATCAAAACTAGCTCAAAAAAATTCTAACCAGGTTCGAGTCTGAGCTCTAATACCATGAAAAGATAATTGATATTCATGATTGTGTTATTTACTAAAGGAGACGAAGGATCCTTATAAAGAAATTACAAAACGATGTTTCTAAAAAGAAACAAATGTAAACTGAAGCAAACTAACGCTAAAAACAGAAAGAAGCTAAAATGGACTAAAGTGCAAACAAAAGTTACTAAAAACTAACTAGAGCTAAGATGACCATTAATATTACATTTAATATTTCAATACTTGATTGCATCACCCAAGGTGAAATTCTCTAAAGTGATGCTTTAATTATGTACTAAATTTATTCTATTCTCCTTATAAATGGAATTTTATAAGTGCTCCATGAATTATAGGTGATTTCTAAAAGAGTAAGTGAATATCATTAAATTAAAAAATTATGCACATATATCAACAAATCTTGGGATAATGTGGCTCACAATGGCTACAAAAGTGGTTAATAATTATAATTTAGATGTTTAGAATTTAAAAGTGTGTGGTTCAAATAAATTATTATATAATTAAATTGATTCAAATACAACTATATATTTTATCCTTGAGATGATGAAAAATGAATCTAGAGATCAGCAATGTAAATCTAAGGATCGATAATAAAGGTAGTAAATATATAGATCCAATGAGTCAATTTTATACAATTGTATGTCACATGTAAGCTAGTTATTAAAATTATGACACTCTATTTAAAGTGAGCCCAAAACATAAAGGAAAAGGACATGTATATGCAATTTTCACCATTATAAAATTATATGGTGGATAAACATCTCTTTGAAGAATTTAAGTTTCTTATTTGATGCATAAAAAAGTTGCACTTAACATAATGTTGCACCATAAGAGAGATAAACATCCCTTTCAAAAATAATCTATTTATAATTTAATGTGATAAATTTTTCCTTAATTAGTCCAATACCATGTCAAAAAATGATAAAAAAAATAAGTGTAAAAAACAAAATATTTTCTAACTCAACAACATTTCAAAGATAGGTGTTCCTATTTATTTGATTAAAATTTTGAATTTTAGGAAGCCATCTTCTTTCCTATATTATTAGTTTAATTTTATTTTCTTTATTTTTTATCACAAACAAATTATTTGCACAAGAAATGGGCATATATAGATTCTTTCAAGGTTCCACTTATTCACTATCTATACAAATATAATGACTATTCCCACATGTATTCAACTTCTTATCTCTAGTATAGGACTAACTTCAAATTCTTTTTTTCCATATAATTTCATTTCTATTATTAAAAATAATAATTTTCCTCCCAATACCATTAACTTTATTTGTTATATTCATATATGACATATAAGAAGAAAAATCTACATATTTCTCTATTAATTTTAATATCATGATATTTCAAAAAGTATTATAAATTAAAATATTTTTGGACATTATGTCTTAGTATTTTTGGTACAGTTTAATGTGTTAGTCATCTAAGAAATAAATGGCAATTTCATTTAATTAGAAATATATAATGTTAGTTATTTTTAAGGTGATTTTTAATTTGGAAAATATCTTTTGAATTAAATATCTAATTAGAAATATCTATTGTAAAATATCTTGTGAGTGGGAAAAATAAAGAAAGGGTTTAAGGGGTCTTAGAAATTTTTTCAAATTAAAAAATAAAGAAAAGAGATCATTTTCATTTCTCTTTTCTTGAAATTTATCTCCTTCATTTATTTATTTTCCGGTCTTACTTTGTATGTGGATTTGGATTTCCTTCTAGATTTATTCACTTGTGGTGAAGATAAATTTGGGAAAAAAAATCTCTTTTGTGTCGAGAGGCAACACCTTTATTTAAGTTTTTTTCATGTTTTGTATTTATGCTCCTAATTTTCCACATTCAAAATTTTACATATGGTTAGATATTCTTAGGTCTCAATTTGGGTTTTAATCTAGAATAGATTTAATTCATGTGTTTTTTAATTGTGTATTTTTTTTTTGATGGACGTAAAATGCAACCGTAGTTGCATAAATTTTATTAAAAAAAAAAAAAGAAATTACATTAACTCTTCCATGCAGAGAGAAAATAATCAAAGAGGAGATGAGAAGCTAAACAAGACAATATCAAGACACAACAAAGGAAAGATAGAAGGAGAAAAGAAGCAAGACACAACTTTAAAGGAGCATAAAAAATTGCTCGCAGCCACACAAAAATAACTAAGCTTTTATATTCTTCCTAGAGAGGAGTGCTTCCATTGTCCATTGGTAGCCCTCCTCCATAGCCTCCTTTCCTTCGATACGAAGTTTTTCAGCCTCAAATTTTCTCCCAACTTTCTTCTTTGTGCCACCACAATCAGGTTTCAGTTTGTTGTTGGCAATTTGAGAAATCCCAAGATTTCGTGATGGAACCAGTATCGTGTCGAAGTCTAAATCATCATGATTCATGTTTTCTAAGTCATCCATAAAGGAAAAAGTGCCATCAGACTTAGAATCCTCCTCCGTCGACCCATAAGAGTCTTCACGAACATTTTCTTGAGCAAGTACCGGAGGGGGAGAAGAAATCACCGAAGGTTGCACAGGAATTGGATCCAGAGCAGGTTGGGATTCCATGAACACACCATGATTCCGCCAAATAAAATCAGCATTGGGAGAACCAACCTTCTTGACCCACATTTTCAACTTGATAGACCTAGATCCAGCCTATCGCTGCAAAGATAAAGCCTCAATTTTATGGCCCAGCATGTTGCAACGAAAGTAGTGAAAGGGAAAACCTTCAAATTTTAAGAATTGAGTCTAGACACCATGAGAAGAGTGTATCCGGATGGAATGCGACAGGGGTTTAGAAATGTCCACCATTGCACAAACCCTATAGAACCTGCAATCAAGAGCCACGCCATTAGCATCAAGTTTAACAAAGGAACCCACCTGATTGATCAGTTCACGAATGAGATCCACAGTATGCAACACCAAGGGCAAGTTATAGAGTTTGATCCACACATGAATCAAAGTAATTTTTGCAGTAGCCAAATCAGAAAAGAGGTTCCAAGGAGAGATAAAGAGGCCTGAGCGCCCAAAAAACCAAGGACCCTACTGAAGCACAAAATTGCAATCCTCCATGTTGCAAAAAGTGAGCAAAAAGAATCCAAAATCAAGAGCTTCAATCTTCAGAGTCGATAGGTTTCTCCAATTCGATTTCACCCAATCGAAGACAGAGGAAATAGACGGGCATCTTTGCAAACACATCAAAACCAAAGATCTTTTTCCAATGTCTTTAGAAAACATCTCAATGCAATTGTCTGAGACACAAAAGTCCAAAGGCGCACCAGAAAGAACAACCTTTGTATCCCCAATAGAAACAATGGAGTCACCAGGTTGAGGGGATTGCTCCACAATGGGTGGAGAAGGTGAAACAGATGAAGGAGCAGACATAGATAGTGGCTATGGCGAGCTAGGGTTTTCTTCATAGATTTGTTCTAGACAAAAGATAGAGAATTCATGAAAAGGGTTTGCCCGATTCTTGCAAGCAGTGATGGCAATCGGGTCAAGAGTAGGGGAAACCAACATGGCACTGAGCGATACACCAGCCTGAGCTATCCCCAATGGATCAAAACCCAGTGGATTTTGGCTTGGATCAAGAAGATCAAGAATGTCTTAGGAAGGAGCTAACCGAAGATCATATCGCTTGTGCCCCAATCCAGCCCCGTCATCACCATTTCCAATCCCAGAACATGTGTTAAGCTTGGCCTTCGATCCACCCCAAGTCTTCCTCCCTGTGCGTCGTACCCTTCCATCCGTGTAGGCCTGCAAACAATCAGTGTCGCAATCCTAGCGAACTCCAGGACTTCCTTCACACATTTTTGCTTCCCTTTCACTTTAATTTTGTTTTTTAAATTTGAAGAAAAAATCTCATTTTCATGACATTATGTTGGCAAAATTTCTTCAATTTCCTATCTAATGTAAAAAGTGGGGTGCCGCTCTAAGATCATAAAGGTATATTTCTTTTGAGAAATTATAAAAATAATTAGGTAGATCAACAATGAAATGTGATTTATTTCCTTGAATATTAATTTGTGTCTTGTGTGTGAATTAGAGTTAGAACGCTTCTACTTTGTTTTCAGTTCTTATGAATGTTACTGCCTTTGGATGTTATGAGTTGTGCCTAGTGTTAGGATGACCAACTTTAGGTGAGTTACACTATTTCTCATTTATAATCTATCAGATTATTGAGAGAAATGTTAGAAAACTTTGATTAAGTTTAATATTTTTTATTTGGTAATTCAATTATAAAAAATTGTTTTCTATGATTACAACATGGGACTATTGTGACTACACACTATTCTTCACCAAGGGCACTAGCATCCACTTGGCACACTAGATTTCTTTGGGTGCACTATAACCTAGACTATGTGTTGTTGTCTTGACCTACCTTGTCATCTAGACCCCTTTAGATAGGAAGCCCTTCCTAAAAACAATTGAGAAAATTTACTAAATGGAAGTTTTTTATTTATCTACTTAATATTCCTATAATCTTTGGTGAAAGATGTATTTTATAGTTTATACTCTCTTTCATGTTGGAAATCATGTCTTAGTGTGAAATTTATTATTCAATAATTAGATTGGTTGAGGTCTTGACCTCCTAATGCTCCTTCCTCTTACAACAGTATTCCTAGGTGTTCAGATGTTGATTTGTGTCATTTTGGAATGTGTTGTGCACAAAATTATACTCTCATCATATCTTTGTGTTTTCAAGAGAATGAGATTTTGGAATAGTGTTCAATTTTCACCATGGAGGAAGCCTTATCCTCTCGTGTGGCCAGCACAGTGAGAGAGTCTCTCAATGTGTGAAGTATTCTAGTTGTGCTATCTTATATGATGCATTAGTGATGACATCCTATGTGTCGTTTTGATCTGTCATGACACCTTGGGAATTTGAAGTATGTAATGCAACAAGAATTTTTGTTTTTCAATTGTTATATGTTAATTTCTTAGGAAAAACCTTGGAAATTACACTAAATTCTTTGAAATATTTGAACTTCTTTATTATTCATGTGCAAGGATATAAATGATAATGACTAAAAATATAAATGTGCATATATTTCCTACTTCTTTTATACTATTGAAACTTAAATGATTAAAAACAAACATAAATAAAATTCAACTTATATGAAATGACAAAATATTGTGTATCTAATAACCACCTCTTAATATTTCAATACGTAGGAAGTGATTTGGATTAGAAGCTCATTCATTCCTCTTATCTATGATAAAAACTTCTTAATTTAAGAATAAATTTAAAGTATTTAATAATATAGAAAAAATAATTATTAATTTGAAGAATTGTTTTTTATTTAATGTAACAAACATTTTTTTTTTTTAAAATTAATATGAAAACTAGTGAAGTTTAAAATCAGTAATTTATTTATTTACTTAGTGTAACACCACACCATAAAAATGGAAAGAAAAGCTAAACAAAAAAAATTAAAGAAAAACTTAAAAATATATTTATTAGATATAAAAAATATTTTCTGTAAAAATAATACATTTCTTCTCAAAAAATAAACTATAATAGACTTTTCTTCACTTAATATAAAATCATGATAGAAAATAAATTAACTTCTTTTTAAAACAAACATTTTTAAGATTAAACATTATAAAAAATTAATAATTTTTAAAAAATATTATGCAAGATTAACCTTTTTAAAATTTACCTAAAACTAACCTAAAAATTTATTTATTTATTAAAAAATCATCTTCATCATGGTTGATTAGAGGACGTCCAATGAAATTAATTTTGTGCAATTCAACTCAGATTAGTTTATAGGCACTGATTTTCCTAATCTATTTATTCCTCCTCCATTCCATTCTATTCTATTGCCTTGTGTGTTCCCCCTGCCTCACACTATTTTGGTCTACCATGGCTGAACTTTTGTTACTTTTAATGCTTTCCATCCTTTTAATCCCCGCTCTTCCTCATTCTCTCAATAATCTCTCTCGTCATCAACAACAACAACAGCAATTGCTCTTGCGATTCAAAGCTGCTGCCGTTTCCAACAACGCCGCTTCTCTGCCCGACTGGACTCCCCTTCAGCCCTTCTGCAACTGGTCTGGTGTTATCTGTTCTTCTAATTCTGTCCGTGCCATCAATTTAACCCTCATGAGTTTAGACGGCACCATCTCTCCTGTGCTGGGAAATCTCTCCTCTCTTCGATCCATATATCTCTCCCACAATTACCTCACTGGTAGCATTCCACCTCAACTCGGTCAACTCCCACATCTACGGATACTCTGGTTGGACGACAATCAATTACAAGGAGCCATTCCGCCCACTCTCTCCGCGTGCCGCAGTTTGTATTCTCTGTCACTCTCCTTTAACCAACTGCATGGCAGCATTCCGCCTGAGCTGAGTCTTCTCACAAGTTTGAATAACCTCGGCTTGGGCGCTAACAGTCTCACGGGTACCATTCCGCCCTCTTTCAAAAATCTGTCCGCCTTAGTTATATTGGAATTGTCCAACAATAGTTTATCAGGCACCATTCCTCCTGAATTGGGAATGCTCACCGACGTAGAGTATCTTGGTTTATGGGCAAATCAGCTTAGTGGAAACATACCAAACTCCCTTAGAAATTGTTCCAGTCTCAAAGAGCTTTATTTAAATACAAACCAACTCGGTGGAACAGTTCCAGTGGAGCTGGGTAAGTTGAACCTTCTTACCCACCTCTACCTACACTCCAATCAACTGGTTAGTCACAGCAGTAACACATTTGCCTTTCTCACTGCTCTACAAATTGCTCCCAATTGCAAGAAATAGATATGGCAAACAATACTTTCACTGGTATATTGGCCCCATCCATAGGCCAACTGCCTTCAAATCTCAATTACTTGGGTTTATCTAAAAACATGATAAGCGGAAGTATACCACAACAGATTGTCAATCTGACAAACTTAACTTTCTTAGGTTTAAACAATAATCTTTTCAAGGCAATATTCCCTCTGGAATTAAAAGATTCAGCGAGTTGGAAAGATTGTATTTGCATAGGAACCAATTAGAAGGAAGCATTCCAAGTGAGATAGGTCAAATGCAACATCTAGGACTCTTAAATCTTGGTTACAACCAGTTATCTGGAAAAATACCAGATTCTCTTTGTAGCTCCCAGCAGCTAAGACGTCTTTCTCTTCAAAACAACAAGTTATCAGGGAAGATACCTGTTAGTTTGGAGGGATGTCAGAACTTGGAGCTCCTTGACTTATCATACAATAAACTAGGGGGACAGATACCTCGTGAAGTCATTGCCAGCCTTCAAAACCTGCAATTCTACCTCAATCTTTCATGGAATTCTCTGCAAGGGTCATTGCCACAGGAGATGAGTAAACTTTTAATGGCTCAAGCCATCGATATATCTGGAAATTGACTTACTGGGGTCATTCCAAATTCTCTAGGAGACTGCATAGCATTAGAGCATCTAAATCTGTCCCACAACGCCTTTGACGGTCCAATACCAGATTCACTCTCCAAACTACAAAATCTCCAAAAAATGGATCTTTCTTTCAATAATTTGTCAGAGCAGATTCCAGACGCAGGGTTGATTCCAAATAGAACTGTTGTAGCATTGCTTATGGGGAACCCTGGCCTATGTGGCCCAAAGAACTATTCATTGCCTCCATGCCCAAATCAGACCGAGGAAAAGCATTCCCTGCTAAAAAAAATAGTCTTATCGGTTGTTGGGACCATTGCATCAGTATTATTCTGCTTGATTATAGGAATTCTATGGAGACATAAACGTTCAAGGCAACTAGTCCGCCCCTCAAGCTTTACTTTTCGAAGGCTCGGCTATCAAAAATTCTCTTATCAAGATCTTGTCATTGCAACATCTGGATTTGATGAGTCAAACTTGCTTGGAGTGGGTAACTTTGGATCTGTCTACAAAGGCATCTTCAGGGATGGTGAGGTAATTGCCATCAAGACTCTTAATTTGCAAAACGAAGAAGTTCTTAAGAGTTTTAAGAGAGAGTGCAAATTGTTAGGGAGGATTCGGCACCGTAACCTCATCAGAATCGTGAGTGCATTTTTCTACCCTGAAATCAAAGGTTTGGTTCTTGAATTCGCATGTAATGGGAGCTTGGAAAAGCATTTACACCCTGACAGGGATGATGAAGGCTTTTGTAAATTGGGATTGAGTGAGTGTTTGAGCATTGCTATAGATGTAGCCCATGGCATGGAATATTTACATCATGATTGTCCTCTACAAATTGTGCACTGTGATTTAAAACCTAGCAATGTGCTCTTGGATGCCAACATGACAGCCCTTGTGACTGATTTTGGTATATCCCGTTTGACTGCTACAAATTCCATAGATTCACTGAGTACAACACATTTGCACTCAAAGGATCTATTGGATATATTGCTCCAGGTAAAATTTTTGAGTTTTCTTTCTATTGGCATTATCATCTTCTTTATTAGCTTTTCAAGAATATAATGAATAAAATTGGTGGCAGCGTATGGATTGGGTGGGAGTGTTTCTATAAAGGGAGATGTTTATAGTTTCGGAATTCTGATATTAGAGATGGTTACAAGGAAGAGGCCAAGTGATGACATGTTTGTGGGAGACATGAGCTTGCAAAAGTGGGTGAGATCAGCTTTTCCAAACAGACTGGTAGAAATTGTTGATAGCGAGCTATTGGGAGATGTGAATGAAAACATGGAAGACAATAAATGTCTCATTTCTTTCATTCATGTTGGTTTGCTTTGTAGTAGTGAATCACCAAGCGAACGACCTTCTATGAGAGATGTAGCCAATGCCTTGGAGAGCTTGAAGACATCTTTGATGGGAGGTGCAGCTGCTTCCAATTTAACAGCTACCATATCAGAACTCCTGGACAATACCAATCCCACAGGAACATTGGCATCTGACAGTCAAAGTTCTACATTTTAGATGTTCATAACTTCCATTAAGAAGTTTTAGTCCCCAATGTTTGATAGTTTCAAGTTTGCCTTCCATCATAAGCTAGTCTTCTTTCCTGTAAAATCCACTTTTGTAAGTTGTTTCAATTCATGTGTTTTCATTAAAATAGTTTGAGAAAGTCTGATGTTGTCAATACATACTTATTGGAACAATGCAAACTGTGTTAACATATTGTCCTGTTTATAGGACCTCCTCTCGTAATGTGCAAAAGTTTAAGAATTGTTTTTCTTTGGTTCCTAAATATTCATTTGTCTTCAAGCTCAAAAACATGGGACCAATTTGGATGATATCTTCATCGCCACAGAGGAGAAAACGTGAATAAGAATTTAATGATCGTCCATTTATTTGAGTTGTATAAATGATGGATCATGGAGCTACTTCCACAATTCATAATTAGATATAATATAATTCTCTTAAAACGGATGCTACACCGTTTGCATGCGTTGCACAGGTGAAAACAATTATGTTTCCTTCCATTTTTAACTTAAATCATTTATGATTATATCTTTATTTTTATTAAAAAAATCTTTTATACTTTGATCTTTATTAAGAAATATTTTATATTTTGATTTTTATAAAATATCATGAAGGATTATATTTAGTATTAATTTTAAGTTGAATATAATTTAATTTGAATATATCATAAATCAATATTTTAAAAATTAATTTCTTCGTTTATTTTAATTATAAATTATTATTTTTTAATTAATTAATTTTGATATAATCAACATAATAATATAATTTCTATAATACAAATAACAAATGAAATTATATAATTAATTATATATAAAAATTATATTATATATTTTTTAAAATATATAATTTATATCATGTTTCTTATAGTAACCTTTTCAATTTCACATTTCTCATTTCTATAATATAGGTATAATTACATATATCTTTTAGTTGAGCATTTGAAATCTAACAAAATGTCTAATATTGTACATTGGTCCTATTAAAGTGTTGTAGCTACTATGAGGTTGCACAACCTTTTTTTAGTCTTTGGACCTTCTATAAGAGACTTGTCTCAATTGCAATGTGAGATGTCCCAAATAAAATAAATTTCCATTAACAACAAATTCAGAAATTCATTCCATAAATTGTCTAGAAAATCACAATAACAAGACGTTTAGTTTATATCATTAAACTCCCAAATTTTGTCAGAAGCTTCCCAAGTCGTTAATTACTAATCTTTAATAGATTATAAAAAATTGGGATTGATTTCCTTATAAAATCCTCACTACAAATCATGGATACTAAATCAAAAAATTAGACAATCTTTGAAGGACAATAGGGCAAAATGAGTTGGAAAATATCACAAATATATTTATTTGGTTTTATTATATAAACAAAAAGAAATCAGGTGTGAAACACTTATTTGCAACAACAATAAACTTTTGCAACATAAACCCAAAGATCTACTAAAACTACACCAAACTATGCTAGAAAATAAATTTGATTTCAACCAAAATTGTTAGATCACAACAAACACTACCCAAACTTGCAAGATTTGATATTTGGTGCCTAGAATGGATGAACAACAATAAACATGCAAAAACACACATGAAATACAAGCACAACATTAAACATTACTTCTAGAATCAACACTTATGGAACAAGACTTCTAGAAACGACACTTCCAGAATAGTACACCAAAAATGCAATAAAATGACCTGCAAAAAAACACTGGAAACTACCAAAATCACCTCAATCCTTCAACACCAATGCAACCTTTGGATGAAATTTCTCTCTATGAACAAAGGGTTTTCATCCTCTGACCACCTGAAACTCATGGGTTTTCATCCACAAGCCTCCAACTCCAATGGGTTTTCGTCAACTGAAGAAAATATAAGAACAAGTGCTCAGTACTAAATTGTGAAAAAATGCAATACCTCCAAATAATAAACTTCATATATTTTATATGCATTGAGCCCAAACTGGGTACCCAAAATCTCAACACTCTTCTTGATGAAAAATCCTCAATTGGATGCTAAAATTAGTATATGATTGTTCTCATACATTCTTTCATAGTTGTTGGTAAGACTGCCAAAGATTCTCTTTTTAAATATTGTATTCAACACCAAGATGCTTCCAAAATTCAATGCCACCACATGTGAACTGATAGAAATTTTATTTAATATTTGATTTTTTGAAAAATATAAATTGCACCAAGATAATATTAAATATTAAATAAATTATTGTCCCTATGTTGGCCAATTAACCCATGGAAAATAGGATGGTTTAATAATGATCTCAAACTTACTATTTTTAAAAATGGGACATGATAACAAAATACTAGAGGAGGTTGTTGAAGGATGTGGTATCTTCTTTGCTAGGGTTTTGTCCTTTATCTACGTAACTTGGCTTTCCTTTGGTTTTTTTTGCTATCATACCACATTTATTGCAAGATTTTTAAGCCTCTCTTATCCATTGATTTCAGCCCAGTAGTTCATGCTAGTGTTGGTAGTTTGGTGGCGCTAAATCATTACTCCTCCAAACAAGCGAAGAAAAATTGTACTAAAAGTATTCCATAAGGTATGTATACTGAAACTCTAGTGGATGTGGTTCTTCCCATCCCTAAATTTGATAGTGGATTTCAATGGTTAGAGAAACATACTCTTATTGATTTTTTTGGGGGAGAACTCCACTTAGAAGCATGCCAAAGGAATGGTTTTCTAAGTCCTGGACCCTACATGGGGCCAGCTTAGATGTTGTTCAAAACCTCACTAAGAGGTTTTTTTCTTTTTTCTTCTTGAGGTCAATCCTGCATAGGTTATTCTTTAGCATGGCTTGTGGTATGTTTGGTCATCTCTATTAGTCTTTCAATTGTGGACCCAAGAATTCTCCATCTTGGATGATAAGAAACTTCATGTGCCTATTTGGCTTGAATTTCTCGATCTTCGTTAGAATTTTTTGCATGTTATTTCCTACTCTCTAGAGAAGGTTGCTTGCATTGTGCCAGACTACTTTTATCAGTACCACCCTCAAAAATGAGTTTGTGTTGAGGTGGATTTTTCTAAAGACTTGAAATAATCAATAGAAATTCAAATTGGAAATCTTTGTCACTCTCAATGAGTTTTATATATAAGTTTTCCTAATACTTTTTTTAGATGTTAGTCCTTTGAGCACAATATTAAGGATTTCCCTTTAGCAAAACCTAGGGTTAAGTCTCCACCCAATTCTTTGGATCGTCCTCATGATTTTGAGGCCATCACCACAAAATATGAAGATAAATAGACAATGGTGACTCACCGGATAGGCAAATCCACCTTTATCAGTGGTACCCAAAATAAAGCTCAAGATTATTTGACTAATATTCAAGCGCAACCTATTATTTCAAACCCTTCTCAAAATAGAAAGTTATGGCCACTTTAGTTGAGCCTCCTTCTCATCTAAATTATTCTCAAATGCCTCAACAAGCAACAGTGATCTCATCACAACCATAATTTTCAATGCATCTTTCCTCGTCACCAAAGACTTATGACATTCTCATAGCCCTCTCGGGTACTTGGAGGATAGTGAGTTTTTTCAGAAAAATGGATAAATTCCACACCCATAATTCAGTTGGGCTTTGTACCATCAAATATTTTGTAGAATCACTTTTCCTCTCTAGTTGAGTTGGATTGTCTGAGGTCTTACTAACCACTCCAAGAAGTGTTCCATGCAGGATAATCATTAGCAATATTTTGGTTTTGGTTTTTTGTGCATTCAAGAAGTTAATATTTTAAGTTTCATGTTTTATGTAGTATGTTGGGTTATTTGGCCAAATGGAAGTTTGTTCACAACCAATCACAATGTTTTTCGTGGAGGCATTATCACTTTTCTAGCACCACAATGGCATTCTAGTGTAGTGGATCATGGCTCTAATCTGACTAATCAACTAATCTCGATCCTAATGAATGCTGACAATAATTCATTTGGAATCATTAATGTTTATGCTCCCAACGATGTTGTGGAGAGATCCTTTTTGTGGTGGTGGATTGCAAATTCAGTTCCCCCTGCCACTTGGGTTTTGTGCAAAAATTTCAATATGGTTGAGATGACATACAACAAGGATGGCACATTTCCTTTTCATTAGGAGGAGCCACTTTTCTCCTTGCACCCAATCCCCTCAATCCCAAGCTTCTCTCTATCGGGTTGGTGGTCACAAAATCACATTGCAACCTAGTCGAGGATGCTCTGCTTCCCCTCTCCTTCAAGGTGCCACATCTAGTTTTCCTTCTATGGGTGTTGGGGCATCAAATGGTTTTATTCCTAGGTGGGCTACTACTGATTCTTCAAAGTTTCTACCTCGGCTCACTTTGGATATTTATCTAGCTCATATTGAAGATAAAGATAAAGATATTGATGAAGGTCAAGGGATGTCCCTAATGTCACTCTAGACCTCATTGATGTATGGGGTAAGTTGGGTGACTTGGATCCTCCACCCCCTCCTAGTGCTACGGCTCTTTCCACTTAGCACATTTGTTAAATCTAATTATTATATATTTTATGCCCTAGCATGTGTGACTCTCGAGGTGTGATCTTGTATCCAAGCATTTTTTTTATGAATGTGTACTTTCATTTCCTAATTTAATATAATGTTTCAACACATATTCATAAAAAAAGGGACATGATAAGTCCTCCCTCCAAAAAAATTATTTTCATCAAGAAATTGCAAACCATGATGCTCAAGAATCATTGTGCCAATGTGATCAGTCATGCTATACTACCCATAGGGATTGGAATTTTTACCTTATATAATTATGTATCTCCTATCAATAAACACTATGCAATCCCAAATACTTGCCAATATCATAAATACAACTATAATATCCATGTAAATTCGACCTTGTGCCTATCAAGTGAGATAAATTCTTCCAAACAACACCGTAAAATCTACTCACTCTATTATCCATAATATTCTTATACAATTCATGTAATTTGATCGCCTCTTTGAAGAACAAGTTTATTTCATGAGATTAAATATTAAAGGAATGTGCATAACTCACAACCTCACATATGCAAACCTTTAGGAAATCCAAAATGCAAATCTGGATTAAACCTTTCCTTTCTTGACTTGAATCATGCAATGAAGACAACCAGCCCATTGTGTATTCTTTGATATGTATGAGAATATTTTTATTCTCTCCAATTCCCAATTTTATCAACATCCTCTTGTGGAACTTCTGTAAACTCTCTAATATCTATTTTATCTCACTCCCTCTATAAAACTATAGTAAAAATAGGAAGTGGAAAACTCGTGGTTATACCATAACATGTAACATCCATCCTTTCAACTATGTACATTATACCAATGAGAATCAATGCACTAAAAACAAGCAATGACTTAAGAGGAACCATAGCAATGGACTTGTGATGAGTTAGAGTGTATTAAAAATCTCCAAGGTATAACCAATTGATCCGGTAATCAATGCACTTAAAACACACAATGACTTAAGAGGGACCATAGCGATGGACTTGTGATGAGTGAGGGTGTATTAAAAATATCCAAGGTATAACCAATTGATCTGCGCTACTTGTTTTCCTATAGTAGATCTCCAAACTTCTCCTAGCATCAATAACCTTCCTTTAAATGTTTGTTCTTCTATCTGTGTATATGCACAAGCAAGAGATGATTTAGACCAAAAACTCCTAAAACTTATTAAAATGATATATAAATATTATTTTGAAATACAAAAGATTATTATGGTAATCAATGCATCCTCCATAACAATATATACACACTCTAAAAATAATTACTAACTTTACCCCTATAATGTTGAAATACACATTAATAGATCCAAAATTTACCTCAACTTGAGATATGTTAATTTTAACTTCATGGACCAATCTATAATAGCAAGAGTATAGTAGTAAATTGGGATTAATTTACCACCAAGTCTCAATTTTGACTTCACATCTCCAAAATTAGAGACTGACAATTGGAAAATTAAATTTGTTTGGAAAAACACTTGGACTAGGATGCTAGCACCCTTTTCTATCTATTTTGCACACATTTAAATTTGATTTATGTGCTTAGGGTTTTCTTTCAATCATAACCCTTTCAAAAATTGAGTGCTTGTCACAGTTAATTTGGTGAAATATGATCGAGAAGGAACTTTTAGGATAGCATGGACACGTTCTCTTGGGTTGAAAGGAAATTTCAAGGCTATGGGTTATTTCTAAAATACACTATTGGAGTGGACACCAAAGTGAGTTCTAAATAAAACATAAAATTGTACTTTCACATTTAGAGAGTATACTTTTTTATGTTGGGCATGTGCACCAAGATGGGGAACCAAAAAGTTGCCACTCCACTTTTTGGTCCTGAAATAGAGAAAGTGTGTTCTAATGAAATTCACTCGTGTTATGGTTTGGCTTCTACAAAATGTGAGTGCAGTATAACACGTACATGTTTTGTGTTGCATTGAAAAAAAATCTTTCTCTTTTGTTTGTCTTTCTCTTTCACCTTTTCATTCAACAAAACTATATACATGAAATAAACTTATGTAAGTTGACATTTACGTATGGACATTTACTTTCTTATACTTTAATTTATATCTAGTTTTGGATCTCTAGGAGTTATAATGCAAATTCTAGTTTTTAAAATATCTTATAATTTCCCAAACAATCAAATTTTAGTAATCAAGAGGTCAAATTTAAGTAATCAGCAAGTTGTATCATCCTTATCTCTCTCTATCTCACTCATTTTTTATCCCTTACACTCTAGACCTATCTCTCTCACTATCTCCATCTCTCTCTCTCTCTCTCTCTCTCTCTCTCTCTCTCTCTCTCTCTCTCTCTCTCTCTCTCTGCCATTATGAAAGATATTGGAATGGAGTATCAAGCAAAAGATGCATGTCCCAATGATCATATTATATATCATAAAAAACATGAATTTGCAACAGAATGCCCAGAGTGTCATATCAGTAGATATCGAACAGATCAACTAACAAAAAAGGTGCCTCGCAAGGTTCTTCATTATATTCCCATTATTCTATGTATGAAATGATTATTTAGGTGTGAAAGCTTAGCGCAATTTATGGATTACCATGCATGGAATAGAAGTGGAGATGACATTCTTCGAATGCCTGCAGATGGCTCTGCATTTAGGGACCTAGAGGAAAAATGGCCACACTTTAAAGAAAAACCTCATAATCTCAGGCTTTCATTGGCAGCGGACGGTGTCAATCCATTTGGAGAGTTGAGATCTGTTTACTCGATGTGGCCTATTTTTGTTATCAACAATAACATTCCTCCATGGATGTCAATAAAGAGGGAGCACATAATGTTGGCAATGATTGTTCCAGGTATTTGTTTACTTCAATTTTCTTTAACATAGTAGCATCTCATTTGTCTTATTTGTTGCATAATGACTTATATTTTTTTCATTTAATAGTCATGTACATTAATTTATATATATTGTAGTAAAATGGTTGTAATAATTATGTAATGTTTATGTTCATTCAACTAGGTAAGTACCAAGTTAAATATATGAATGTGTATATCGAGCCTCTTATCGATGAGTTACTAAAGCTATGGAATGGCATCACTATGTATGACATCTCTAGACTAATAGGACAAAGACAATTTCAATTCCATGCAATGCTTGTATGGACAATTCATGATGCCCCAGGGCTAACACATTTTTGTGGTATGTTATAATGTTCGACTGCACTTTAACGATATTTAATTTTATGAATTAGATATCATACATCTTTTTAAAATAATCTATTCATTATGTATAATTATAAAAATTGAAATATTTAGTCCAATTATATATGATCTTGCAAGTCTTCAAACAAAGGGAAAATTTGCATGTCTAGTTTGTGGTCCAAAGATGAAATCTCGTCATTCAACAAGTTTAGGAAAGCAGGTGTTTGATGAGTATAGGCACTTCCTCCACAAAAATCATAAGTATCGAACTACTGAAAAACATCTTTTCAATGGGAAAGGAGAGACTGCATAAAAACCATGAAGAATGACACCTCGCCTAGATGGAAGTTGGAATATAATAGAATTAATCGTCAAGGTTATACATCGAATCAAATTGTTTATCTATCATATATGATATGTTTGGAATTTATATTTGTATATTGTGTTTTGTTTACTCATGTTGTAATTGACAATGATTGTCATTGTTAATTTGTTTAACTTATATGCTTCATGAAGGTCGTCAAGGCATTGATGGTCGGCTTCCACAGGGACTGAAAAGTTATCCCGAACAATTTAGTAGGTTGCCCTACTATGAGAAGCTACAAATTGTGCATTTGTTTGATACAATGCATATCTGAAAGAATATAACAGAAACGTTATGGAAAATATTGGATGGAGGGCATGAAAAAGAAAAAATTGTCAAAATTTGTAGTGACATTCAGGAAGCCAATCATGCAATGAAAAATTTCAGTCAATTAAATAGCGATGGAGACCAAATTAATATAAATTCCCTTCCTTGGTTATTAACGGAGCAGCAAAGCAATGCTATAAAAGAATTCATACGAAAAATTCGATTTCCCACAGGATTTGCTACAAACATAAACAATATCATAACAAAGAAAGGTGAATTTGGGTCAAGGATGAAAACGCATGATTGGAATACCTTCATTAAGGTAATTATTCTCGTATATTTTATATATATTTGTATACTGCATGTACTTTTCAGTGTATTATGTTTACTAGTTTTGGAAAAATAATGAAAAGATCATTTTATAATTGTTGCAGTACATTCTACCTCTATCTCTCCTAGACAACTTCAACAACAATTTCAAACAAGTTATATATGATCTTGGAAAATACATGAGGCAAGTAGTGATATTTGTTCAATTCGTTGTATAGATCTTATATTGTCTATTTCTTTTAATTGTTATGTAATATATTGTATATTTTTGTTAAATCTCATTAATATATTTGCCCCTTGAATCACTTATAGATGGTTGTCATCTAAAGAAATCCATAAAGAAGATATAAATTATTGGAGGAGAAAAATTCCTCGTATAATGTGTGAAATGAAAAAGTGTCTAGCTTCGACATTTTTCAATGCACAAGAACACTACCATACACCAAGTTGAGGAGATTGAATTGTGTGGACCTATACACACAAGGTCAATGTGGATGGTTGAGAGGAACTTGAAATTTTTGAAAGCTTTGGTTAGAAAACAAGCACACCATGAGGGTTCTATGGTGGAGGGATATATGGTATACCAGACCATGGTGTACATTACTGAATATCTTCCTAAGTTCGCAGCAAAGATCCATGTAGATTGCATTTGGGATCCCAACTCCATTAAAAAATTCGAAGGGGAGTACCTGATGGGGAAAGGTAGATTGAGGAAAGTGAGGTAATTATAAGATGGTCATGGAGATTAATTAGAATAAATTTTACATTGCCTTCAATTGCTTGAAAAGAAACAACAGAGAACTAGTCCAAATGAAAGAATCTTCCACACACAAATATAAAAGTATTGGTATTGTATTACTCTAGAAAATAAGTCTTTCACTACTGAAAAGTATTAAAATCTTAAAAAGTGTTGATGATCAAATATTACAATTCTAATTTCATATATATAAGAAGACCCAACAAAGGTGTCTCTTTTGGCAAATAATTAAATTACTGATCTTAATTAAACCTATAAAATACTTCATTTTCTCCTAACATTGACTTAGTCATTGGGTAAACCCATAATAGTGGTGTACAATTTTTATTAGGAAGGAAATTTGAGAAAATTCTCACGCATTGAAAATTTCATGTTTTAAAGGGTTCGTTCGAACTAGGGGGGTTCACTCGAACCCTATGATGCCACGTTCCCTTATGGGGAATTCAAAAAAAGGGGGGGTTCGAGCGAACCAACTTTCACCCTTTCGAGCGAAGGGGGGTTCATTCGAAGGGGGGTTCGCTCGAACCCCCCTTTTTTGCCCTTCTCCCCCTCTTCCACCAAATTTTACCAGAATTCTGCCCTTAGAAGCTCGAGTTGAGGATTAAAATGGAGGATACTTCACAAACCCAACTGGAAGATGGTAGTCCTCATAATGAGCTATCCAACGAATTAAATTTTAATATGTTTTGGTTTTATTATGTATGTGTTTTTTAGTTTTATTAAACATAGGTTTTTCGCCAAAAGTCGAGCTCTCTGTTTTGCACATGTGGAAAAATAGCAGATTATCAAAATAAAATTTTAAAAAATACGTTGAGGCTGGGTATTGATGTCCTTGATCCATTAAAAAAAAAAACAATTGAATTTCGATACATACGGAAAAAGTTATGATGTATGCAGTCCACATATGTCTGAATTGCATTTGGTTTGACTTCGAAACTTGATTAAGGAAAAAATATTCAATAAAAAACTATGAGACCAAATGCAAGTGCTCGATATCGTAGTTAAAAATCTAAATTTGAAAAAATTAGAATTTTATCCTTTATACAAAAAAATTTATGTTGTATACGGTGAGCATCACTTTTTAAAAATGTTGTTTTCTAAAAAAAAAACTAGTTTTCGTGGGAGATGGAAAAAAAAGTGCAATCTGATTCCAAAAATTTTTTTTAAAATATTTTTAGAATCTACAGAAAAAATGTGATGAGACTCTAGTTTTCATCATCTTCAAATTCCTCATGGTTTAGCCGCTATAGGTTCCCAAATATGAAGATTTAGTTAAAAATAATAATTGCAATGTCCAGTTTGGCCAAAAATTGTAAACCACTATTGTGGGATCACCCCACTGAGAGATGTTTTGTATACTCCTCCAAGGTATGGGTATCCACATCATGCACTTCATTTCGGGCTTCATATTTGAGTTTTATAATCAATTCCATATGTTTGCATGCTCCATCCAGCAATAGCCCTTCTTCTTTGACTGTATCCAATGCTTCCTGAAGTATCCTATTGCATTCATCCATCTTGTTAGCTCTCAAAAATGCAAGTTAAATACCTCAAGAGGTTTCCAAACTCTTGGTATGTTTCAGGGTAACATACAATGCCGAATGGTTTAGACCTTCTCTTTAGGTGTCAGTAGACCTAGGTGGGTACACCTATATGAATGAAGCATACTTGATTTGTGTTTATTCCCTAAAATAATTTATCCACAATGGCAAGTGGGAGTGGATAAATGAATTCTTATTTTGGTATAGATTGTGTAAGCAATATCAAGGCTAATCTTAATATGTTCAGTTAACAGATGTAAAATCTAATATGTTCAGTTAATAGATGTAAAAGATAAAATGAATGAAACTAGAATGATGGAATGTGAGGGACCAATGCTTTATTGGGTATATGGAGTCATATAGAAATCAAAGTTAAGTAACTTATAAATGTCAATAATTCTAACTATTTGGAACTTTTATGTTTATAACTTGTATAAACAGGCAAGGGTGTAATTATTAGATTCTTCTTTAATAATCCAAAATAATAATTCTGAGTTGTTGTGAATAATCAAGAGGATTTTAATCTTTACTTGAAAGACCCAATTAAATATGCCACACAGATACAGCAAATGTGTACTGATAAATTGAAAATATGCTTGATATATCAATTTAAACAACAGAGTAATATTAAATATGGAGACAATCTGACAATATCTTCAACTAACTTAACAAACAATTGATACCAACATAGAGCCACTGAATCAGAGATTTTCCATTAACTTCATAAAAAAAATTACACGTGCATCTTGGTCCTTTATGATGTAAACATTGTATTAATCCCTATTCTCTTGCTTCTTCTATCTACTCCTATCTTAATCATTTTTTCTTGGTCCCGGTCTCTCTTATTTATAGGAGAGGCAACAAGATTCAAACCAAAAGACTTAACTAACATGTAAAATATAACTAAAACAATTAACAATTAACACATCATAATTTTTTTAATCTCCGAGTAAAAGCCTGAGTCACTAAAGACCTGTGCAAAGCTTTTACTTTATGATAATCATCATTGATAGTGATTAATCTTCATCCGAACCGAGGTATTTCTCCTGCCAATTGCTTATGGTCAAATCATTCAGCCACTTGTATTCCTGTGCAACAGTGAAGTTTGACAGGTGGCTTTTCCATCTGCTATCGAGCAAGTTTCTAGCATCTACAATGAACTTTGTATAACCATTATCCAATACAATAATTCCATCAAGCAGAGCATGAAATTTTTCTAGATTTATATTACCATCACCCTATATATGTGTCAAACATTATGGAACCATTTGATCAAATTAATTTCTCCATTCATCCACATCCTTGAGTTGACCATCACCTTTAATGATCAGAGGGCTAAAACTGTGTTTTATTGAATCAAATGAATTCCTTATGTTTTCTACCTTCTTCTTCATATCAATCAAATACTTATGCTCATCAATGACTACTTTTACCATTTCTTAAGTAGGTTTTAACCTTTGGGGTCCATCAGGATCTCTTTGTGTGGCTTTACACAGAGTGGCTAAGATATGGTAAGTGGGCTTCCATCTTTTATGCAATTCCTCTAAGATAGGGGAAGTAGTATTTATCTAGTCCAGAGCTTTTACCAAATGACTGAAGCCCTTGTGAACTCCACTTATTTATTTTTTTAAAACTTCAACTTTGTGTTTCAATATTTCCTCCAAGGTACTCAAGATGTGTCGTTTGATATCATCCATATTATTATTCTTTAGTTTCTCAACCTCTTCTTTCAATTGTTGAATTTGTGGATCTTCAATTGAAGCAGGTGGATGATATACAACCATTTCATTCCCCTTTACATTTGTGGCTTTTTGCAATTGTTGTTTCAATCTGACATTTTCAATGAATAATTTATTTATCTCCTCATTTGATAGTTTGAGTCTTTTCTCATACTTTGTCATCTTCTTTTCCATGTTTTCCACTACATCTCTTGTAAATATTGTTGAATGCATTATCATGGTTGTTGCTTCTATGGGAGTAGTGTCCTTCATAGTTTTGACCAAAGCAGAACCTCTCATTTCCTACACCACATCTAGAATCCTAGGATTCCTTGTGCTTTTTTGTTTTGTCCATAGGGCAAGGGTCTGGGTGGTTGGATTATATCTTATCCTTGATACTACTTCTTTTGAATCAAATTCTGCAACCAATTTGGGATCATCTTGAGCTCTGATTTGATCCAATAGAAACACTTTGGAGAGCTCCATTCCTGGTATAATGAGCATGTTACTTTTCAACACTAACTCCCTTGCTTCTTTAGGAGTAATATTGACATTTTCAATATTTAACTTTGTCATTGTTTGTGCCTACACTTCTGCATGTTTTGAATCATCAACTCCAATGAGGTTAATATTCAGTTTGTCATCAAATTATTTCATCTTCATTTTTATCCAAAAATCTTTGAACTCCCTAGTATGGATAAAGTCATCATCCTCCATGAATCTCAGGGAAGCAATAATTCTTTCATCATCCTGCATTTCATCAATAGCCTCCTCTGATATTCTCATCTAGGGATCATGAGGCTCAAGGATTTCATGTTTCTCTGCAACCTCTTTCATCTCAGCTAAATTTAATACTGCCTCTTGTTCTTCATCACTTGACTCATAGTCCACTAGTGACCCAATCTTTTTTTTCTTGGCAGGAGGCTCATCTATTTGAGATGGAGGAGATGGATGAATTGGTGATGAAGGTGGTGTATTTGATGTAGAGGTTTTGGATGTTGGTGGTTGGGGTGTAGGAAGTGGGGCTGATTTCACTTCTTGAGCCTTTTTAGACAATTCATCAAATTTACCAAGGACTAATTGCATTATTTTCAACAAATTTGGCTCCTCATAAAAAACCCCTTGAACTTATCTTTTCCTCTCTTTTGATCCTCCCATCTCATCATCATTAACCATCTTTTCCTTATTTGAAACACATCCAAAATAGACCAGGTTTCTTATTACATCCTCTTCTGGATCAAATTCATGTGTTATTGCCCTCTTTGTGCATAGGGTTCTTCTGATATTGTTGATGTGGCATTTTGGATCACATATTCTCTCTTTCCCTGATCTGAGAGCAAAATTAGCTTTTATAAATCTCTGCAATTCCTCCAACATATCTGATCTAATTGAAAATTCTTGAAATACCGTCAAATCAAGTAGAAATGTACCTTTTTCTGATTTTTCATGAAATCATGCTCCATCCAGAGAATTTGAGACATAAATTCTATAAACAATACTCTACTAGGCACAAATTTTGGTAAAATATGAGGGGCCTAATCACAACCATATACCCTGATGATGGTGTGTTGTGGCATCAAAAAACAATCAGCATAATTATGTGTAAAACCTTGATCTAGTTTGTATTGCAGGGGTCTCATGACATCCATTAGGGATTGTGGTAATCTTGGCGTAGGAAAACCAAGCTAAGCAAACAGTTTGTTGACAAAATCATCCCTAAATACAACATAATCACTTTCATTGCATTTACTGTCCCAAATATAACACCAATTTTGTACTAGGAGCATAACTCTATTCTCATGTGTTCTTAATTGCATCCTCTTTGTCTACTTTGTTTCATTTTGAGATAGAATCAAATGACATAATAAGGAGTACTTTCTAAAAGTTATGGGCGCCTTGGCTTCCCTAACCTATAATAGACCTTCATGAATTTGTTCCTTAATGAATGAAGCAAAATCAAACTCCACATTCGATTCAAGATGTTGGATAATCAAGGGCATTCTCATCAACCCTATCAACATATTCTCCTCTGCATCAACTCCAAGAATTTGGCATAATGCATAGTAGGTATTTTTGAAATAGGTCTACAAGTCAGACACTGGAAAGGGTTCAAGTCTTGAAGAGTGAATGGGCAAGACTCTATTTTTGTCACCCCTTTTCATGTGTAAGGGTAGTTCATCAGCTCTATAGGTCCTCTTCAACCTTTTATATTCTTGCTCCAGCTTCCCCAAGTCAATTTCAGTGACAGCCTACCTGTTTAGGTCAAAACACCTAATTATAGATTCCCTCAAGATATCTACCATACATTTACCATTTGGAAGTCTAACCATTTTTTATGGGGCATGATATCTATTGTCCAAGGCTCTGATTAGCTCGATATCAACAAAAACATTGGGAACAACTAATTTTCCTATGTCAAAATTCCATGGATTTGACACTAGAACCCTTTCATCTTTGTTCCTATAAAAATACCAATATAAATTCCACCCAGACTGTGGAATTATTGGGTCCCTACACCCCTGAGCTAAATCCTTAAAGACTTTCTTAGAACCCTTATCTACTGAACTAGGTAACAGGGCAAGTAATGGCAACTACAATGAAATTCTACTAGATTTTTCTTCCTTTTTAGTTCCTGCCTCTGATTTCTTTGACGCCATTGTTTAAATTTCAGTGAATGATAAGTAGAATTACCAAAAATTTTGCTCGCTCTGTAGAATTCTTCCATTGTCGTACTTTGAGCTTGCCTGTATTCAACTTCTGCTAGCACAAGCACACAAATTCTCAATTTGCCTTGTTAAATTTTGATATCATACCGCATTAATTTCATATCTTAATTTCTTCATCATTCAAATCTTTCATACAAAGCTGAATTTCATACTTCAATGCTGATTGATGTGACTGGTCTTCATTTAATGCTCCAACGGTAGATTAACGCACTACCACATGACATTTTTCATCCCCCCGCGGTATAGCGGTTCCTCCTTATCTCTATTCTTATTTCACTGTTCTATCGCGGGCTCCATTCCAACCCCTCGTGGTATAGAGGTTCCCTCTATTAGTATTAACCATGACCCCACTCTACCACAAGCAAGACATCAACCTTCCGCGGTATAGCGATTCCTCCTTATCTCTATTCTTATTTCACCGTTCTATCATGGGCTCCATTCCAACCCGCCGCAGTATGGCAGTGAAATATTACCTTTATTCTTAGCTTACCACTCTACCGTGGGCAAGACATCAACCCCACGCGGTATAGAGGTTCTGATTATGTACAGGATCATCATGGAAAAAATAGGCCCTTAAGTGGCAATGAAAATTCAAAAAATCAGAGTTAGGCAACTTGACATAAAAATTTGAATAGGTTATCTATATTATTTCAAAAATATATAAGAATAGAATCTGTAGCAAATTGAATGTAGTTTCTAAACTACTAGGTTTATTTTTAAAAAACAAATCTATTTGGTGAAATTTTGAAATTTCAATGCAATAGTACTTAAATTTTAGGGAAAAATAAGAAGTAGGTTTCTGCCTGATCACCCTAACCACAATAAAATGATAATATTTTTTTATAAGATTTCAAATATAAGTAGAGGACTTGTGTCTGGATGTGATGCATATTTTTTTGTAATTTTTTTCCAAGTAAATAATTAATTATGATTTTTTTATTACAACTTTTAAAAAATATAAAAACTCGTATGTCTAACCACCTTAACTTGGTCAAAACTTCATGAAATTCAATTATTATTTTTCTAATCCTATAGTATAAAAAGTATAGAATGTGACGCATTTTTTGGATTCAAAAAATGTGATACCGTTTGAAAGCTATAGATGTTTTTCAATCAGCCTATTAATCAGGACTTTAGTTGTAATTCAAATAGAAAATGAATAATAATTATTTATTAAATTCAAAGTAAAGCATAATTTATATTGGTGGAAAGCTGAGAATCTCCTTTAAAAACCCTTTTTGTTTCATCAATTTTGGGTAAAAAAAAAGTTGTCAGCTACATGGGCCATCATATCACTTACATATAGCCACTTTTTGGCCCATCATGATCTTGCACATACCCTTCTCTCTATTAGTATTAACCATGACCCCACTCTACCACGAGAAAGACATCAACCTTTCGCGGTATAGCGGTATATAGTGTATTACTTCCTTTACCCACCATGCTATCGTGAGTTGCTTTATCGGAGGTTGTGGTAAGGCGGTAAAAGGCAATTTTGACCTTGTGGATGGTAAAAACATGGTTTTTAAGGAAAAAAAATTGATTTCATATGAAAGGATCATCATAATTTCAAATGAAAGTTCTAGTTCCAAAACACCTAGGCCATTCCTGCAATTTTTTTATTGGTGAAGCTTGCTAGTTGTTGTGTCGATATATTGTATCCTGCCAATATAAACATAAAACATGATCAGGGTGACATAGATACTACTTGGTCGATATGTTATATCTCTTCAATTTGAAATGTGTGAACAATGGGTCTTGGATACATATAGTTCAGAGGTTTCTTATGAAAGATAATAAGATTAGTGGGATGTTAGGTTTTCAGGTACATCAATTATAAATTAAGGTTGAATACCTTGGTAATTAATTAATTATATGTCGTTTGTGAATTTCATTTTTTTGATACAGTTGGTCGAGAGTGGGATGCACTACATTTGTACATCACAAACAATCTTGATTGGATGACGGTATGGATTGAATGATGTCAACGATTTGGTCACACATTAACATGGGAAGGTGTGGCTTCATTAGTTAAAGAAGATCATCGTAATGGAGATTCCAATGTTACACCAAGGGAAATTGATTTAGCATATGGTTTAAGAGATAAACAGGTATGTATAAATATATTAATCACCCATATTATTTAATTATTTTCAATTATATTGATGTATATAAATTTTGAGTTTTTTTTCTTTGCATACATTCGGCCAAGAATAAATATGTTTATCAACTGATGATGCAATAATTTTTACATGTTTGACATATTGTAGGTGAAACACCACAAGGCTATGTGGTGCAATGGTTATAAATTTTGAATCAAAAATTTGGATGACACGAAGAAAACTTGTGATTCTGGGATAATTGTAGTCTTTCAGGTGACTAATGTTTCATCTAGAAGCAACATGCATCCAGAAGTCTCAGAAAATCGATACTATGGCATTTTGGATTATATACTTGAGTGTGACTTTAAGTCCTTCAAATTAGTTGTGTTCATCGTCCAATGGTACAAGCTACGATTGAATTAAAATGATCCCGAGAGAACTGTTATTGAACATGATAATGGATTTACCATGGTTAACACAAGGTCAATCGAGCGAGCTGGAAATGAGCCCTATGTTCTTCCTAGCCAATGTGAGCAAGCTAGAAATGAGCCCTATGTTCTTCCAAGCCAATGTGAGCAGGTATTTTACTCAGAGGTTCCAGGTAAACCGGGTTGGTCATTTGTTGTTAGACATGATCCAAGAGGAAGGCTGGTAAAGTATAATGTGGTGGAAGAAGAAGATATCGAAGAACTAGAAGATGATCTAGATGATGATCAGGATCAATAGTTAGTTGATGATGTGCCTGACAAAGATATCGAAGAAGAGGAACTAGATCATGATGATGTAGGAGTTAATGTTCATGAAGATGATATATGTGTGGATGATGACATTATCGAAACTGATATCAATTATGATGATGATGATATGACCAATCCTTACAATGTCGAATCTGGATTGGATGATACAGACAAAGAGTTGGATGAAGAAGAAGATCAATGACATTGAAATGTATGAGTTATGCGATTATATTATCTATTTGATATTGATTTATTGATAGAATTATATTTGACTTATATGGTTACACAATTAATTCATGATGTTTTTAATTTTTATGCCATTACATAATTAATTCATGATGTACTTTTTAATGTTGTTAATTCATGATGTTACAACTATTGTAGCTCTCCTATAAATTTTTGTATGATCAAATCCTAATTACTCTACGACTATATATGATTAGATATTATTTGATCATATCTTTGGTTATTTCATTCCCAAAAAAATAGTGTTTCCTCATGTTGACCCCGCATAGTGACATGTGAATGGGGCCAACATTGAATTTTTTTCAATTTGTGCTTGTATGGAGTGAAACTTGACATGGTTAGCCTAGATGCGTGTGTTGACGATATGGGATGGTTTCGAGACTCAAACATGAGGTCATGCATGTTATAAAAGTGTATGGTAATCCTACTTATAGCGTAAGTTCACATGATAAGCTAACCAATGGCACTATATTGGAGGATAAACCCACCTATGGAATTAATTTAAGAGGTAAGGGATGCCTCTTCGTGGAATTTTGAGTCTTGGATTAATCCATAGTGCTAAAATTAGTTCTAGTGTTCTTCCCTTGGTGTTATATTTATCTCTACATGAATTTCCCATACTTAACCATTTCATCATCCCTTTTCCCAAGCTATTTGTATCATAATATAAACTTGGTCCAATCTCACATTAGCCCCTTAGGTAATTATCCATTTCCTCCAAGTTGAATGGAACCTTTTGTACCAATGCATCTATGTTTTCCTACCCTAATGGATCAAGACTTAACATCACCTTAACAATCTTCTTTATGTCATAGCATATCTCTGAAGTGCCTTTGGCATGCTTTAAATGTGTCAATATTAACTAGATTGAATATATTAATTTTAAAGTCTCTTAACACATTCCATGACAAGAAAATGACTCATTTGGATTAAGGAGTACTTTCCTAAACCATTCCTTCATATTCAACAATCCCTTTGCACACTCACATCATAATTCATATCCATGTTAGTTGTAATTGTTAGAGTAATTGGACATTTACTTTATTAATTAAACAATATTTGTTTAATTATGTAAAGTTTCCTTTTAACTCTTTTTCACTTAAGCTAACATTGGTGCATAATAATTAATTACTTTATTAATTATTATTGTGCAAGCCTAGGGTTTTCCTTTTTAGGGTTTTCATCTATATGTAGTTGAAAACTATCTTTTGTATCATTATTCATTTTACATTTTCAGGTGAATACATTGCTCCACATTCTTGAGCATTTCTTTTGTTGCTTCTCTTTGTTTCTCCTTGTAACAGGTTATTTGCTTGCAAAGATCTTTTGGACTTCTGTGGTGTTGTATCTTCTCAACTCCAACATGGTATCAGAGCTTCAGATTTGCAGCTGCTTGTTCTTGTTTTGAGATTTTGCATTGGAAGCAAATCTAGGGTTCTAAAGTTTTTTTTGGGTGGATTCAGCATACTCCATTTTTTGGGTTCACTTTGGGCTCAAATGGACAGTGCCATTGGATTTGTAGCACCCAAAAACCCCTAAATCGACTGTCAAATCGTCGATTTTGGTTACAGTCAATTTGGAAGGCAAAATTTTTTTGCCCTAAGGCCGTACGGAGCAAAAAAAATGCAAAAAAATCGAAAAAATTTTTAAAAAAATCATTTTTTTGGTTTATTTTTGTGCGGCCAGTGTTAAACTGTTGCGCCGCCAGAGTGCCACTCGGCCACCACCACCGTGGCTGCCACCGGCGCGGCCAAGCGGCCACCGCCGCCCCTACCGGCCCACCACCCGGTCTGCTCCACCCGAGCGCCGCCTACGCGCCACCGGCCGCACCGCCCACCTCCAGCCGCACCGCCTGTGTGCCGCCACCTCCTGTGCGCTAGCCCCCGGTCCACCATGTGCCCTGGGGCCACCGAATTTTAAGCCCTTGAGGGCTAATTTTTTCTCTCCAACCCCCTATTATGTCATTTTTGGTCAAATGGGCATAACTTGGGCATCCTAGCTCCGTTTTTCGAACAGGAAGATGCGTTGGAAAGCTGAGAATGGCACCAATCTGATGGTATAGAAATATTTTTAATTTTTTTACAGTCTAGATATTTTTTACCAGTCAAAGTGAGGTCTTCTTTCTTCACTTCCGGGGTCATAGAAGATGCAAACGGACTCCGTTTTTCAAACTTGAATAGGCGTTGGAAAGCTCTCAACATGCTCTATTCAGTGATGTGATCTATTTTATCAAAATTTTCACCTAGGTACATGAGAATTTGTCTTGAATTATTTTTTGCTTATGCATTGCTTCCTTCTTCTCAGTTTGTACTAGGGTTTGGGTTTATCTTTTGTGGGGGGTGTTTTTTCTCTTGCTTTCTGTCATTTATATCAGAAAACCAGAACACCAAAACTCTCAAAAATACAAACCCTTCTACATCTTCTGTCTATTCTGAAAGATCACATAATAATAAAAAACACAAGCAGGTACAGGTGCAGGGTTTCATGGCAGACTCTTCAGTTAAGCTACTCACATCACATAACTATCACACTTGGAAGTCTCGTATGATGAGGCTACTCAGGTCACGAGGGTTATGGTCTTGTTTAGATGAGGTTCAGCCTCAGTTGCAACGTGCTTTTGAGATTATGCAGCACAGGAACAAGATGGATGAGGCTATGGGTTTGATATGTCTGCATGTTTCAGACAGTCTTTTGTTTCACCTTGATGCTTTGCTCACTCCTCGAGCCATGTGGATAAAGTTTGAGACACTTTTTGGGGCCATTAATGAGTTCCACACATTACAGATTGAGGCAGAGCTGACTTCATTGTTACCTGATTCCTTCCCCACTATTGAGGACTTTTTGAACAAGTTCAAAACTATTCGCTCTATTTTACAGGGTTGTGGGAAGAACAAGACAGACACAGAGTGCATTTATTTGATTCTTTCAAAGCTTCGTGGTCCATTTCAGATATTTGCTTCCTCCTTCTACTCCACCATGGATGGTTTGGGTGCCAATTTTACCATGCCTACCTTTGATTTATTTTGTGAGCGTTTGTCTCGGGAACAGTCCCACCTTTCTCAGATGGATATGCTCTCAGGTTCAAAGAGCAAAGCATTGGTTGCTCAATCACCGAAGGGGAAACAGAAGCAGAAACTGAGGCCCAAGAAAGATTTTGCAGGTAGTGAGCATTCCTCCAAACCGCCTCCTAAGTCTGATTCTAAACCACCATTTAATCCTAAACATGGGAAATCTTTGAAGTCTGGTGAGCCTTCCTCCAAGACTAAGGAGAAATCAGGAGACACTTGCAGTTTCTGTGGCAAGCAAGGTCATCTAGTTTCCAGGTGTTGGAAATGATTAGAGGCTTTAGAGGAGGCCATGCAGCAGCAACACATCTCCTCACCGTCGTCTTCTTCTTCTTCCACCACAAGGAAGGGTCATGCTCTCACTGCACGCGCATCGACCAATGGGTCCACTTGGATTTTAGACTCTGGTGCTTCTCACCATATGACTCACACTCAACAGTTGGTCACTTCTCTTGCCTCTTGTGGTACTTCACAGATTGCAGTGGGTGACTCTTCACAGCTTTCCGTCTTGGGTTCAGGTTCTGTCTCTTTGGATGGAGGCACTCTACAAGATGTTTTGGTTGTTCCTGACATTTCGACGAACCTCTTGTCCATTTATCAGATTTTCCACACTGGCTCTGGTAAGACAGTTGAGTTCTCACCACATGATGTGGTTATTCGGGACCTCCATGATTCTGATTTGGTTGTGGCTACTGGTAGTGTTGATACTGCATCTCGTCTTTACAGATTTGATGGCTTTGCGCCTTCTGAGGGTACAGGTTCATCTCTTATAGCACATGCAGATTCAGTGAGTCAGCTTTGGCATGAGCGTTTGGGCCATGTCAATTATAGATATCTTCAGCAGATGAGTACACAGTCACTTGTTCTTGGTCTTCCATGGATTTCCTGCACTGACGGTGTTTGTCATGGTTGTGTGCTTGGCAAGCATCACAGGGATCCCTTTCCGAAGGGAAGTACCACTCGTGCTTTGGCACCCTTGGAGTTGATTCATAGTGACCTCATGTCATTTCCCACTCCTTCTTTTTCAGGGGCCAAGTATGTACTCACATTCATTGATGACTTCTCCAGACGCACATGGTTGTACTTTCTTAAGTACAAGTCTGATGTCTTTGATTCCTTTCGTGTCTTCAAGACATTTGTAGAGAAGCAGTCTGGTCTCTCTATCCGGCGGATACGTACAGATAATGGGGGGGAGTATGTGAATCAGGCTTTCAGAGATTTTTGCACTGAGCATGGTTTACAGCATCAATTTTTTGTTCCCTACACCCCTCAGCAGAATGGTATCGCTGAGCGCAAGAACAGAACTTTACGGGAGATGGCTAATTGTATGATTCAGTCCAGGTCCATGGATTCGTCTTTTTGGGCAGAGGCAGTCAATTGTGCCAACTATATTCAGAATCGGATGCCTCACAAGGTGATTCGACATATGACTCCTGAGGAGGCTTGGTCTCATGACAAGCCTAATATTTCATCATTTCGAGTATTTGGTAGTGAGGCATGGGCTTTTATTCCTGATGCTCAGAGCAGAGCTATGGAGCGGAAGAGTCGACCCCTCATATTTGTCGGCTACTATGAGGATGTTAAGGCGTACAGGTTATTTGATCCTGATTCCAGAGAGGTCTTGTTTCGACGGGATGTTCAATTTGATGAGCGCCTTCCTCCAGTTGATACCCTGTCTCCAGTGTCCACTTCACTACCTACTCCACCCTCTATAGCTCTTCAAGATTATTTTGAGGATTCTGATGAGGATATTGATGATCCCCCATCTCCACCTCCACTTGCTCCACCTCAGAGGCCCAAATGGGCTCAATTTACTATTGAGGCAGCAGGATCTATGGTCGGTGATCCTTCAGACACTCGTCGCACTCGTTCTCATACTACGGGTTCTAGTCTTTTGACTCATGCTCTTTCAGAGGATCCTCAGAGATTTTCAGAGGCGACAGGTCACCCTGAGTGGGATAGTGCCATGGAGGAAGAATATTCTTCTTTGATGAGGAATAATACATGGGATCTCTGTCCTCTTCCTAAGGGCAGAAAGATGGTTCGGTGCCGATGGTTGTATCGCACCAAGTATGTTGCTGATGGTTCTATTGATAAGTACAAAGCAAGTCTTGTTACGAAGGGTTTCTCACAGGTTGAGGGTATTGATTACTCCGAGACATTTGCCCCTGTCGCTAAGATGAATTCCATTCGCTTTGTATTATCACTTGCAGCTTCTAGAGGATGGCTCATTTTTCAAATGGATGTGAAGTGTGCCTTCTTACATGTTGACCTACAGGAGGAGATCTATATGGAGCAGCCTCAGGGATTTCTTCATGATTCTTCTTTGGTTTGCAGACTTCAGCGTTCATTATATGGTCTCAAACAAGCCCCTCGGGCTTGGTATGAGAAGATGGACTCTTTTTTGCTCTCCACTGGTTTCACTCGTTGTCATTCTGATCACACGGTCTATATTCAGCATCTTGAGGGTGAGATCCTGATTCTTGTGCTATATGTTGATGATCTTCTCATCACAGGTAGCTCATCCTCTATGATTCAGAATTCTCAGCTAGCCTTGATGGAGCAGTTTGAGATGATAGATCTTGGCCTTCTGCACTATTTCCTTGGTCTTCAGGTGATTCAGTCTTTAGAGGGGATCTCCATTTACCAGCAGAAGTATTCTTTTGATATGCTTCAGTGCTTTGGCATGCTTGATTGCAAACCTGCCCCCACACCTTTTCAGTCAGGGGTTATTTTGACTACTACTTGCCCCACCCCTTCAGTAGATGCTACACTTTACTGGCAGTTAGTTGGCAGTTTGTTGTACCTGACTCACACTCGTCCTGATCTTTCCTTTGCGGTTGGTCTTGTCTCTCGATTCTCACATGATCCTCATGAGACTCATTGGCAAGCTGCCAAGCGTATTTTGAGGTACATTCAGGGCACCACTTCATATGGCATTCACTACACATTAGGGGATCCTCACATTCTTGGCTACACTGACTCAGATTGGGCTGGTGATGTCAATGATCGGAAGTCTACTTCTGGCTTTGTTTTTTGTCTTGGCTCTGGTCCTATCACATGGTCGTGCAAGAAGCAGACTGCTCATGCATTATCATCTATAGAGGCTGAGTACCGAGCTGCAGTGCTCGCTAGTCAGGAGATTTTATGGCTTCATCAGTTGATGACTGAGTTTGGTTTTCCTCCTGATAGTCCCACTATTCTTTGGTGTGACAATCAGAGTGCTATACACATTTCGCGCAACCCGGTGGAGCATCAGTGGACAAAGCACATTGAGCTTCATATGCATTTCATCAGACAGTTGATTCAGGATGGTTCTCTCATCTTGGAGTATGTTCCCACTGCCGAGCAGGTTGCAGACATCTTCACGAAACCTTTTGCATCTCCACGCTATCTTCAGTTGCGCTCTATGCTTGGGGTGAAGGAATTTGTCCTTGGGGGGTCTTTATGAGGCCTTCCTTCCTTCATGTTTCTTTCAGCATGTTGTTCTATCTCTTTTTGGAGAGGAGTTTTTCCCATTGGGTTTTCTCCTTTTCTCCGTTTCATAGAGATTTCATTGTACTTGGGTACCTGATCTGGCCTTGTTGTCGGGACCCATTGCTTTTGCTTTCAGTAGCTTCTTCTAGGTTTTAGCTTCTCCCTATGTCTATCTTAAGGGGGGGTGTTAGAGTAATTGAACATTTACTTTATTAATTAAACAATATTTGTTTAATTATGTAAAGTTTCCTTTTAACTCTTTTTCACTTAAGCTAACATTGGTGCATAATAATTAATTACTTTATTAATTATTATTGTGCAAGCCTAGGGTTTTCCTTTTTAGGGTTTTCATCTATATGTAGTTGAAAACTATCTTTTGTATCATTATTCATTTTACATTTTCAGGTGAATACATTGCTCCATATTCTTGAGCATTTCTTTTGTTGCTTCTCTTTGTTTCTCCTTGTAACAGGTTATTTGCTTGCAAAGATATTTTGGACTTCTGTGGTGTTGTATCTTCTCAACTCCAACAGTAATGAGTGTCTTAAACCAACAATCAATGAATCATAGGATAGAAGAAAACTCGCTATGCACAAGGATAAGAATCAAAGAGACTGAAAGAATCGATTCACTAGATATTCTCCCATTACTATAATAGACCAATGTAAAAAAATAAGTCCTAACAAGAATAGGACCCAAAAAAACTAGGAAAAGAAACCTTGTAGGCTACATTAATAAGACATTGATTGCAAGAATTTCTTTCATGATGTTTAAATGATAAAATATCAGATAGCTCAATCTTTAGTCAAGTAGTATTTCAATCATTGATTCTTAGATATCCATCGTGATTAAACATCACATATCATAAGCCTTTTTAACAATCACTAGGACTATAGATAATATTCAATCATGACATAGGAAATAAATCATCAAAAATTATAAAGAAAGAGAAAACCAACTATATAAGCTCAGCAAGCCACCATAGAAAATTATATTTTGTAGAAAATAAAATAAACTATATGTTGACATAGCATATATATTTTTTATATAAACTATATGTTGACATAGCATATATATTTTGTATATAAACTATATGTTGACATAGAATATATATAAACTATATATTTTGAATTTTGGCCCCATGCGTGTAGGAGCGCAACATATGAATTTTGGCCCCATGCGCACAAGAGCATGACATAGCATATGGCACCGAGACCCTAACTGGAGAGTTGCACCGAGAATCACTACATCCAACCACTGAGTGGGGAGTTACAAGACTTCAATAGATGAGTGTTGCAAGGCCATTGAGTCAAGGAGGAAGACTAGGAACCATTTGGCAGGAGGAAAGCCAGAGCGAGAGGTGAGGGCACTCAAAAAGGGAAAATTGACCAAGGGACAATGACTATAAGTGAGTTTTCCCCCACATTTAGAAATCTTGTTGCAAGTACAGTGATTTAGACTCTATTTGTTCCCATCGAGGTGTTACATGCTATATTTTGGTCAATTCGAGCCAATGTCCCATTCACAAACCCAAGTACTACCTAGTACTAGTGTCTAGTTAGTTTGAACAACCAAGCTTTGAGATGTTCAATTAGTTGGGTGGCCATTTTTGGCCTGTGAACTGCAGTTTTTGTATCTGTCTTAGCATATTTTTCTAATATAAGATTGAAAGGAATTCCCGTCACATAACAACACACGAAGTTCACTAGGGTTCAAATTTCTAAACTTCGATGAAATAAATTTATATATTGAGGTCCACAAATGATCAAAGGGACTGAAAACAATACATGGTCTGTGAGTGCAATGAAAAATGCCTAGTGCATGTCCATAAGCGAACGTATAGAAGTACATGATGCAGATTCAGAGGAAGGAAACAAACTCACACAATCTCATTTGACAAGTCACAAACAATCTTGAACTTTCCTTCTTTTCACACACTTATTCAACTATATATCCCTTCACACAAACACTCAACTTTTGCTTTAGAGTTCCAAACCATTACCAAACCTTCAAACACCTTAGTCAACTTCATCTTGATCAAAACAAACAATTAACTAGTCTGCCCTTTCATTTTACCATTAACTCTCTTTATGATTGTCCTAAACTTCACAATTTCAACTCAACATAAAGTAATCTAACCCAAAACAATATTTAGGCTAATATAGACCACACAATTTCCATTCCATTTCACTTCAAAAAAATGTAAAACATCTCCCATCCAGTGTTTGGGACATATTTAGTTTGACTGTTATATGCTCTTCAAAGCATCAAAGTATGTTTACAAAGTATTTTCACAAAAACCTAAGGGCTTAACCTTCATAATTACTCTTTTCACAGACTGTACACACAATTTTTCAGTCAAGAAACTTCATTCCCTCGCATCTTATCTTTATGATTTTTCCCTCAATCCACTGAAACATGAAAGAAAATTCATAGTAGCATAATCTCGCAAGAAACCAGAAGATTCCACCAATTAATAAAGGAGAAACATAATTATTTATGTCTTTGCTTACCCTAACTGAGGGTTTTAGCAGTATGAAGTAAATCCATAATAACTCACACAAATATTAACTAAAATGCATGAAATTTGATGTAATGGGAAGGTGATTGAGATTATTAACATATCCAACCATTCTACCAAGCCTTCAAGGCCGTACAATTCTGTACAATGCTCGGAAATGCAAGATTTTTTAAGAAAAATGATTAAAAATCAGAGATTTTCCTTGAACTTATTCTTTATTCAACCACCCTCAAAGTTCTAAAAGATACAAGGGCCTTTTTAAAGGCAAAACAACTGACTTTTAGCCTTCTAACTGCCTCTAACTGACCCTAATGACTCTTCATCTCTTAATATTGCCTATTTTATTAAGTTGACGACTTTTTACATTGTTTTCATTTTTGCATTTTTGGACTTAATAAACACAAAATGACCTCAACATGACCTCAAATATATGAAACATGACTCTAATAACATGATTTATAAATTAGGAACAATAACATTGAATCAAATTTCAAAACATTGCTTCATAGAGGCCTAATTATGCCAAGGTGCTCCTGCACCAGTACAAGAGATGAAAAAAAGACAAGGAGCCATTAAAAACTTCTGAATATTTCACTGACTCAACCAAACCTCCAAAAGAACAGTACAAATTCCAGCACTAGGGAAATCCCGAAAGAGAACACTAATGAAAGTGGAATTTATTTTTCAAGTTCCAAAAGACTATAAATGGTTCAAAGATGTTGTGGGTGTCTAGAAAATGGTGAAGGAATGTTGGATAGGGAGGGACCCAATTAGCCTCTTTAACTGGATTCTTAAGAAAGAAACACAAACTCCGATACATTTTGGGGTTCTTCTAAGTAGGGCCCATCTTTTATTATTTTATTTAGAGGACCCAAAAAACTATAGGGGTAGAAACCTGTGGAGCTTAATCATTAAAGGAAAGGGGTCTGTCCATTTAGAAATAGACTGAAAGGATGGTTGCATGAGGGGCTATTTCACATCAAAGGTGGTCCAAAAATTTTCATAGACTAACTAACCAGACACTAGTACTACCTCAGAGGGACTGCTATCTTTCAGGAAGGTGGTCCAAAAAAATTCATAGACAGGTACAAAAATTAATAGCAACCTTTCACCAACTAACCCAATCAACCTCCAAGAAACAAGACAATGACTCCTCTAGATGTTCCCAAAACCCAAGGCTTCAAAACACAAGGTTGGTGACCCTACAAACCATTCCCATGCTTACCAAGTGATCTCTGATCATCAGACCTGGTGCAGGAGCACCCTATAGTTCATCTAGGAAGGTTGTCTAGAAGGTTATTAATTGGCAATTTGTTTAAGCCAAATGTACCATTCTCTTTCTAATTCTTGAGTTTGTGCCTTAGAGGCATTTGAGAATATGTAATGTGTTAGTAAATGTCATGTTGACCATTTATTAGATTGAGGTTTGGCTACAATGATGGTTTAAGACCTTGGTAGACCTTCCTAAGTGTTAGTTTCTCTTAAATGTTGCAAATAATGCTTGTTGGAAATCACACAAGCGACCATGGAGTAGTTAGGATCGAGCATAACTGATTTAGAAACCTATATAAGGTGTGTCTCGACCTAAAAGGAAGGTTGGAAGCTTTTGTATTGGTAAAAATTCATGAATACCAGTGAGGACAGTGATAAAGTTGTATAATATTTTGTGTTTTGTTTTGAATTTGTGTGGTCGGGAGCAATCATGGCATTGTGAATTGTTAGAGAATGTAGTGTAGTGGTATTTGAAGCTTTGTGTGGCAGTGTTTAGTGAGTGTGTTCAATTTTTAGGCGTGCTTTGTAGTTAGTTTGTTTCTTTTAAGTTGTTGTTTTGACTGGCAGACTGTAAATAATGGAGGTTTAGTTACATTCCCACTGTACTTTGTGTATGGGCCCTTGGGAACTGTGACTAGGCTCCATGTTTGTAAATAGGATAGGGTTAGGAGTCAGGGAATCATGGAGAAAGTCTTCTCCTAGGCGAGCTTGACAGTGCTCGGCTAGGAAAGAAAGGAAGTGCAAAGCACTTGACTTGCAGGGGTGTCCATCTCCCAGAAAATCACAGTGTGGAGAGGGCAGGTGTATGCCTTGACAAGGCATAGTAAGAAGGAAGCAGCTCCATCAACTCGTTTGGTGAGAGAAATTTTGAACAGTCTGCAGGGAAGCCAAAAAAGACCTAAAAAACCTAAGTTCTTTGTTCATTTCCAGTTTAGAGTACTGTACGGACATTGGTGGTGTAGAATCCCAAAAATCATTGAGAGGTGGGTATAGACACCAAGAACCTCAAGGAAATATTGGATGTTCTTTGGAGGACTTAGGAGAATAAGACTATTTTCTTAGAGTTGGAGACCTAATTGGGGCTCTTGGGCTAGTAGCCTTTTTAACCCTAAATGAGGGTTTGGTGAAAGTGATGGCCAAAGGAAGTAAGGTGGACTCCCTAGAACCATGTTGGAATGGTGTGAACCTATTAGAAACATCCCCACACCCCTGCAAAGATCAAATTGAGTGTTGAGATTAGGTTAGCCTTTAGGGAAGATTAGGGGCTAAGGAAGAGTTAGAAGCATTGCACCAAGATTGACTTGGTAGGTTGAATTGTGATAGTAGTGGGGTTGGAAAGGTGAACCAGGGGAACCAATGGAACCTAACCAAGCATTAGGTCCTATAGGTTAAGGTGGTGGAGAGTGACACCACAAGGATCTTCCAAGTGAGACCCAGAGCATGGAACAGTGATTGTTCCATCCAACCCTACCCTATCAGATTGGTATCAGAGCAAGTTAAAGATTTGGGATAGAATCTTGTATGTCAGACCTTGAATCCAATGGTTCCACAACTATGGTGACAAACATTGAGTTGGCAAAGAAGGTCGAAGATCAGGAGGAAGATAATAGGAGGTTGAGAGAAAGACTAGCTCAACTTGAGCAAGCATTGAGCAATGTGCAGATCAAGGCCGATGAGGTCAGTGATAGATTGGAGGGCAGGGTACCAAAGAGTGAATAGGTTGTAGAGGAAGACAAGACCCCTGAACCTGACCCTGTTCTTCAAGAGGAGCCTTTCTTGAAGGCATTGAAAGCTTTGAGTGGGAAATCACTTGAAGGCATACCACTGTTCAGTGGAAAATTGGAAGTTGATCTAGTCATGGATTGGATAGAAGGCATGGAGAACCATTTTGAGTGTGATGGAGTCACTGAAGCACAGAAGGTGAAGGTGGCCAAGTCTAGATTGAGAGGATTTTCCTTGACATGGTGGAAATTTATTCAAAAAGAGAGGGAAAAGGAAGGCAAGAAGCCTATTTCAACTTGGAAGGGTATGGTGGCAAAAGTGAGAGAAGCATACATACTAGATGATTATGAGATCCTGTTACATAAGAAGAGACAAATCTTGAGGCAAAGAGACCAAGATGTGAACACTTACACTGAGGAGTTTCAAAAACTTTGTATGAGGTCTAATGTTTCAAAAGATGAAAGTCTCAAGGTGGCTAGGTATCTTAACGGCTTGAAGTGGAACATTCAAGAGGAGATGACTCTTCTAAGTCCTAAGATAGTACACCATTATTACCAATTAGCTATTAAGATTGAGGAAAGAAGCAAGAGGAAACATGATCAGGCTTCTAAGAGTAGAGGCAAAGGCAAAGATCAAAGAGATCAAAGAGGACATAAAGGTGGCTACCAAGGTAGAGGAACTGAGCAATGAAACCAAGGAGAGTCTAAACTCACTGAGCATGGAAGTGAAACACCTGCTAGAGGAGGTTATGGAAGAGGTAGAGGTTCTCAAGGAGGATCAAATAGAGGAAGAGGAGCAGGCAGGAGCAATTCATACTTTGCTAATATGAAGTGTTATCATTGTGGTCAAGTAGGCCATCCAGCTTATAGGTGCCCGGAGAAAGCATCTTCATCAAATACTAAGAAGAGAGTGGCATATGCTCAAGAGGACACCATGAGTACTAAATCACCAAAGGTCAGTCACATTGAATCAGAAATGGGGGAGAACCTGATGTTTAGGAGAGTTTTGATTAGACAACCGGTCAAGGAAGAGCCAAAACAAAGAAGAGCTTTATTTAGAGTAAGATGCAAAATACTTGGGAAAGTATGTAAGGTTATTATGGATTCAGGTTCAACAGATAACATCATCTCAGAAGAAGCAGTAAGGAAGTTGAAATTGGAGAAGGTACCCCACACTAACCCCTACAAAGTAACATGGTTAAACAAAGGGCAGAGTGTTCTTGTCAATGAGCAAGCAACGGTGGAGTTTTCCATTGGAGGGTACAAGGATAAATTGATTTGTGATGTGTTACCCATGGATGCATGCCATCTACTATTGGGTATACCATGGCAGTATGATAGAAGTTCCATGTATGATGGGAAAGAGAACACCATTTCTTTCAAAAAGGATGGGAAGACATTTAAATTGTAGTCACTGTCAGAAGAGGAAGAAGGACAGTCAAAGACACCTAGTGTCTTGTTAAGCAGTGGTAAAGAGTTCCTTAACAACCTACATCAAGGGGGTGAAGGATATGTGGTGATGTTGCAACCTAAAGAAGAGGACAAGAATGAGAAAACAGTCATACCCGGAGCAGTCCAGAAGTTGCTTGAGAAGTATAAAGACATAGTGAGTGATGGTGCACCTGCAACTTTACCTCCAAAGAGAGATATTAGTCATCGGATTGACTTCATACCAAGAGCTTCATTTCCAAATAAAGCAGCTTATAAGCTTACACCGGATCAAAATCTAGAGGTAGCTAGACAAGTGTAGGAGTTATTGGATCAAGGATTGATTAGGAAGAGTATCAGCCCATGTGCAGTACCAGTGGTCTTAGCAACCAAGAAAGGAGGAAAGTGGAGATTATGCACTGATTCTAGAGCAATAAATAGAATCACAATCAAGTATAGGTTCCCTATCCCTAGGATTGAAGACTTGATGGATTGTCTTGGAGGAGCTCAGTACTTTACCAAGTTAGATCTCAAGAGTGGATACCATCAGATCGGAATCAAGGATGGAGATGAGTGGAAGACAACATTTAAGACAACAGATGGGTTATATGAGTGGAGAGTTATGCCATTTGGCCTCTCTAATGCCCCTAGCACATTCATGAGGCTCATGAATGAAGTGTGCAAAGACTTTACAGGGATATTTGTGGTGGTATATCTTTATGATATACTCATCTTTAGCAAGACAGCGGAAGAACACCTAAAGCATGTGGAGTTGGTTCTTAGAAGATTGCAAGAAGAGAAGTTAGCTATCAACCTAGAGAAATGTGAGTTCTTTAAACAAGAGCTTGTATATTTGGGTTTTGTAGTGTCCCAAGGATCATTGAAGATGGATCCAAGCAAGGTGGAAGCTATCCTAAATTGGCCTACACCAACCACAGGGACAGAGGTAAGAAGTTTCCATGGATTGGCTCAATTTTATAGAAAATTCATAAGGAACTTTAGTGGCATATGTGCACCAGTCTTAGATACAATCAAAGGTGGTTTAAAAACTAAGTTTAAGTGGACTCAAGAAGCTGAGAAAGTTTTTGAGAAACTGAAACAAGAAGTGGCAACTCAACCTATTCTCTTATTACCTAGCTTTGACAATTTGTTTATTGTGGAATGTGATGCTAGTGGAGTTGCAGTAGGAGGAGTGCTAAGCCAAGAAGGCAGGCCTATAGCTTTCTTCAATGAAAAACTCAATGAAGCTAAGAAGAAGTATTCTACCTATGACCTAGAACTTTATGCTTTAGTTCAGTCACTTAGGAAGTGGAGGCATTACCTTCTACCCAAGGAGTTCATGGTTTTTACTGACAATCAGGCACTTAGTTATATCAACACCCAAGAGAAGTTGAGCAATAGACATCTGAAATGGATGGAATACATCCAAGCTTTTACTTTCACCATCAAGCACAAGAAGGGACAATTGAACAAGGTAGCAGATGCACTGAGTAGAAGATTGCTGACAATGCAAGAGATACAGATCAAGAATATTGGAATAGAGAGTTTCAAGGATCTCTATGGGGAAGATGAAGACTTCTCGGAGGCCTACAAGGTATGTTCTAACTTTGAGAATCATTTTCATAGCCAATACTCAAAGTATACATTGAAAAGTGGATTGTTGTTTAAAGGGAATCAGTTATGTGTTCCAAAAGGATCAATGAGAGAAAACGTCATCTAGGAAAAGCATAATGGTAGTCTTAGTGGACATTTTGGCATCAACAAAATATTGGAACTAGTGCAAAGGTTCTACTATTGGCCTAAGTTGTCAAGGGATGTTAGGCGGTATGTGGAGCAATGTGTAGTGTGTATGAAAGCTAAGGGAGGAGCTAGTAATGTTGGTCTATATAAACCCCTACCCGTTCCTAATAGACCATGGGAGTGTGTTAGCATGGACTTTGTGGTAGGACTCCCTAAGACCAAGACAAGATTTGATAGTGTCTATGTGGTGGTAGATAGATTCAACAAGATGAGTCACTTTATCCCTTGAAAAACCACTCATGATGCTAGCTATATAGCTCACCTTTTCTTCAAGGAAATTGTAAGGATCCATGGATTGCCTTTGAGCATTGTTTCAGACAGGGATGTGAAGTTCATGAGTCACTTTTGGAAGACTTTATGGAGTAGATCAGGTACCAACCTGTCTTTTGGATTAGCTTACCATCCTCGGATCGATGGTCAAACAGAGGTGGTTAACAGGGTGTTAGGTAACCTTCTAAGGTGCCTAACCAAAGAGTATGGACAGACATGGGACATGGCTATCTCACAGGCTGAGTATGCTTATAATGACAATGTGAATCGGACCACAGGGAAGATTCCTTTTGAAATTGTGTATGGAATGCACCCAAGAGGTATATGTGAGCTCAGGGATCTAGAAGCTATGGAGCATAGGAGTGGACATGCAGAGGACTTCACTTAGACCATGAAGGAGATTCAGGAGCAGGTAAAGAAGACAGTCACCGAGGCTACTCAAAAGTTGAAAGATAAGGTAGATATGTCAAGAAAGGATTTGCAATTTGCAGTAGGAGACTATGTCATGGTCCACCTCAATAAATCCAGGTTGCAGAAGGGTACATCAACCAAATTGCAGATGAAAAGAGTGGGACCATGCAAGGTGTTAGCCAAGTATGGGAAGAATGCATACAAGGTGGAGTTACCTGCAGATTTAGGGATTTTACCAGTGTTCAATGTAGCTGATTTGATCAGGTATAAGGGAACATTCAATGACATGGATCACCACAGTAGGTAGATCTTCAAGGATGTAAGTAACATTACTTACCTTCTAAGGACAAGCTACAAGTAGAGAGGATCTTGGAGTCAAGAGTAAAGAAGTCTACAAGGCATAGGGTGTACATGGAGCACCTCATCAAGTGGAAGAACAAACATGAATCTAAGGCTACATGGGTGGATGAAGCTCAGTTCAAGAAGCAGGGAATTGACCCATCTCTAATCTATCCCCACATTCCTTAATGTCTATGCAGAGGGGGAGAATGGTGCAGGAGCACCCCATAGTTCATCTAGGAAGGTTGTCTAGAAGGTTATTAATTGGCAATTTGTTTAGGCCAAATGTAGCATTCTCTTTCTAATTCTTGAGTTTGTACCTTAGAGGCATTTGAGAATATGCAATGTGTTAGTAAAGGTCATGTTGACCATTTGTTAGATTGAGGTTTGGCTACAACGATGGTTTAAGACCTTGGTAGACCTTTTTAGGTGTTAGTTTCTCTTAAATGTTGCAAATAAGGCCTGTTGGAAATCACACAAGCGGCCATGGAGTAGTTAGGATCAAGCTTAACTGATTTATAAACCTATATAAGGTGTGTCTCGACCTGAAAGGAAGGTTGGAAGCTTTTGTATTGGTAAAAATTAATGAATACCAGTGAGGACAATGATAAAGTTATATAATGTTCTGTGTTTTGTTTTGAATTTGTGTGGTTAGGAGCAATCATGGCGTTGTGAATTGTTAGAGAATGTAGTGTAGTGGTATTTGAAGCTTTGTGCGGCAGTGTTTAGTGAGTTTGTTCAATTTTCAGGCGTGCTTTGTAGTTAGTTTGTTTCTTTTAAGTTGTTGTTCTGATTGGCAGACTGTAAATAATGGAGGTTTAGTTACATTCCCACTGTACTTTGTGTACGGGCCCTTGGGAACTTTGACTAGGCTCCATGTATGTAAATAGGATAGGGTTAGGAGTCAGGGAATCATGGAGAAAGTCTTCTCCTAGGCGAGCTTGACAGTTCCCGGCTAGGAAAGACAGGAAGTGCAAAGCACTTGACTTGCAGGGGTGTCCATCTCCTGGAAAATCACAGTGTGGAGAGGGCAAGTGTATGCCTTGACAAGGCATAGTAAGAAGGAAGGAGCTCCATCAACTCATTTGGTGAGAGAAATTTTGAACAGTCTGTAGGGAAGCCAGAAAAGACCTACAAAACCTAAGTTCTTTGTTCATTTCCAGTTTAGAGTATTGTACGGACAGTGGTGGTGTAGAATCCCAAAAATCATTGAGAGGTGGGTATAGACACCAAGAACCTCAAGGAAATATTGGATTTTCTTTGGAGGACTTAGGAGAATAAGACTGTTTTCTCGGAGTTGGAGACCTAATTGGGGCTCTTGGGCTAGTAGCCTTTTTAACCCTAAATGAGGGTTTGGTGAAAGTGATGGCCAAAGGAAGTAAGGTGGACTCCCTAGAACCATGTTGGAATGGTGTGAACCTATTGGAAACATCCCCACACCCCTGCAAATATCAAATTGAGTGTTGATATTAGGTTAGCCTTTAGGGAAGATTAAGGGCTAAGGAAGAGTTAGAAGCATTGCACCAAGATTGACTTGGTAGGTTGAATTGTGATAGTAGTGGGGTTGGCAAGGTGAACCAGGGGAACCAAGGGAACCTAACCAAGCATTAGGTCCTATAGGTTAAGGTGGTGGAGAGTGACACCACAAGGATCTTCCAAATGAGACCCAAAGCATGGAACAGTGATTGTTCCATCCAACCCTACCCTATCAAGACCCTTACAAGGTTTATTGATACATTCACAACTATTGTTACCTCCACATGCATTTGACTAGTAGTGACAACCTTGGTTTTTAATCCTCCAACCCCATACCTTGGGATCACATCACCATGAAATAACTTCATCCAACATCGTTATGAGTGCAGGTACCACCAAATAGGTATTTGTCAGATCTGTCTTTCTCGAGCGAGGGAAATTCAGGAAGAGAAGAGGAAAGCGAGACATGTAATAGGTCTAAAAGAGGAAGATCAACTAGAGGTCAAAAGATTAGAAGAAAATTACGTAAATGCATGGAGATTTTTCTTGTTGAAAGGGGCTCATGTTCTTATGATGATGAGAGCATAGGCGACATCGAGGTGCCCTTGAGGTACAAACATCTACGGAAACAATGGGTACCCAAGGAACTTCCTCCAATAAACACTTATTTTTGTGTCAACGAGAGGATATATCACATAGCACCATCATCATTACATGGTTTGGGCCTATTTTGCATGGACGGCATAAAGGTATGTTACAAAAAATTTACTGAATTGATGGAGTATGTCGGACCCCGTTACAGTTACAAAGATTGGATGCAGCTAGTTCGATATACACAAAGTATGCGTAGGTATGCACTGTCAGCAAATTATATATAGCTAAAAGATAAGGATCAAAATAAAGGAGTGGCTATGTACATTGATGGAAGGCCAAAAGCATCAGAGAATATTGCAGGGTTTATAAACAATACATGACCTAGGTCAACAAATAAACAAACCAATTGCATATTTGAGGCGCACGAGGGAAACTGTGTATTCGTATGTGCGATAAAAGTAATAACTATAGGGGAAGAGTTGCTAATCGATTACAATTTGAATTGCATAGATACAAACACAGTTACTATGGGGGTGGTACGTACTATATACCATTTTACCAAACCTTCAATTAATGACTCCAATATACCATTTTATTATTATGTTTTTTTTCGTAAGTCTATTGGTTTCATTTCGGTAATTTTTTTTATATTTAATTTTTGTCACAGCGGGACATTGATCGTAGGGGGAAGGCTCCGGCCCAGAGCATAGATCATGATGCATCTTCAAGTGCTTCTACCCGACAGGTTTACCTCATTGTAATTGTACAAATTAGATATGAGAAAAATGTTTTTTTTTTTTTTTCATAAGTTTATTGGGTTAATTTCAATAATGTTTTTAATATTCTTGTCGCAGTCGGATGATTAGGGAAAGGCACCAGTAGTAGAGAAGAGCATCCATAGGGAGGTGCAGTCACTATTATACGATGATGACATCGCATATTCCGCAAATCGTTTGGATATGATAAGGAAGACCCAAAAAAAATGCAATGAAGAAATCCTTCAATTGTTATTCATAGTGCCTCAAACATATGAGATAAGAGAAAGGGTTAAAATATTGGCTGAGAGAGCATGAAACTTGCAAGTAAGCTGTCATGATATCTTTAATTATAACATAAGTTCATTCATGGTTTTATATTTTGTACTCTTTTATGTCATGAACTAAAATATGTGTTGTTTTTACAGGATTTTTTGTGTCCTCATGATGTTGTTGGCCATGATCAGGGTAAGGTGCTACCCAGGGAGTAGGGGTTGGTACAAGTGTCTATCCTGATCTTTCTGCACATACATCACATCATCCGACCCCATCATTCGTGCCTATATTGGCGACTGAAATGTCGGCAACATATAGCATGCAGGCATCGGGTAGTGCACCCTCTGGCAGCAAACACATGCCAGAACATGCGTCAGGACATGTACTTGGGGTTGTAGAGGCCACTAGTAATGGTGACGTTCTAGCAGATCTTCCCGTATTACTAGTACGGGAACATTGCCGGTCACATTTGTGGTGACCGAGTATTTCGTTCCCATAAAGATAGAGAAGGTCCCAGGTACTTTAAAATGTTTTAATTATTATTATATATTAATTCAATTGAAATTTACTTATTGATCACTCTTTTTAGACTAATGATCCCATGATCATTTTGCAGGAAATGATGTTTTTTATAAACATATAAATAATATTACATTGGAGATCTTCGGGCCCACCATACGTACACAGTGGAATGCCCAAAATCAAGATTTAAAAGATGAGCTCATTCACTGTTTAGTTGTGTTGTTCAATAATAACACATTCAACCAAACCAATGTCCTTAAAAAAGTTGCTACCTATCTAAGTATGTGAGGGACCAATATAGGTCACATTTAGAGAACAACAAAAAGTACGAGCATCCCCCCATGATTCTAGAGAGGGAGTAGAAGGACCTGGTGTCGGATGGAAAGGAGAAGGCTAAAAATAAAAAAGGAAAGACACCACCGGGCCAAAGAAGGTATGTGATACTATCAACAATGTAATTATATAAGTTTATTTAAAATTGAATACTTGTGGGTGAAGCCACAATAGTGGTTTACAATTCGATGGAGGAAGGAAAACTGAGAAAAAATGACCCCATGGCAAAAAAATCGGTTTTAGAGGTTCGAATGAACCTACAAGTTCAACTAAACTAAGGTTCGAGCGAACCCATTAATTACTAGGCCCACATTTCCCGCCCAAAAAAAAAAATGCATACTGAAGGGGGTTCGAATGAACCCTGGTTTGCTCAAACCCCTGGGGGTTCGCTAGAACCCCCCTGGTTCTAGTGAACCCCCCTTTTCCCACATCCCTGCTCTCTAGCACAAAAAAAAAACCAAAATTTTTGTCCTTCAAAGCTCGGGTTGAGGATGAAAATGTAGGAGACCTTACGAACCCAACTGGAATCAGATAGTCCTCAAAACAAGCTATCCTACGAATATAATTTTAATATGTTTTTTATTTTATTATGTATTTGTCTTTTTAGTTTTATTAAACATAGGTTTTTCATCGAAAATGAAGGTCTATGTTCTACACATGTGGAAAAATAGCAGATTATCAAAAAAAAATTGAAAAATATGAGTGCACCAGATATTGAAGTCCTTGATCCAACAAAAAAAAAAAGAATTTCGATATATACAAAAAAAGTTACGCGTTATATGGTCGCTCTATGTTTGAATTGTAATTGGTTTGACTTTGAAACTTGATTAAAGAAAAAATATTAAATAAAAAAATATCTAACCAAGTGGAAGCACTAGATATCGGAGTTACAAATCTAAATTTGAAAGAATTGGAATTTTATCCTTCATGGAAAAAAAGTTATGCATTATACGGTGTGTGTCACTTTTTAAAAATGTTGTTTTCTGAAGAAAAAAAAACCAGTTTTCGTGGGAGATGGAAAAAGAAGTGCAATTTGATTCCAAAAATTTTGAAAAATATATTTTTAGAATCTACAAACAAAATGTGACGAAACTCTAGTTTGCATCATCTTCAAATTCCTCACGGTTTAGCCACTATATGTGCCCGAATGTGAAGATTTAGTTAAAAATATATATTTTAGTGTCCAGATTGGCCAAAAATTGTAAACCACTATTGTGGGATCACCTGTGTGCAATCTATTCACTATAAATGTCCACCATAAAGTAATTATGTGCCTATTTGTTTTAAATAGGCAAGCAATGATAATACTACACATGACATTGGAATCCAGCCTAGTGAGGGTGGATCACAACCTGCAAATGAAGGTCATGGTGTGCATCCCAGTACTGGATGTATTCATGTGCTATACAAAACGCAGCAATTAATACAATTAAACATCTTTAATTGCAATTGGTGTATTAATTAATGTAACCTTTTGAGTTTCAACTTTAGAGCATGTAGAGCGTGATCAACATGTTGAGCATGATCAAGCTAGACAAGATCAGGAACATGATGTGGCCCCATCAGGTAAAGAGGACCACTCTAATGTTTTTTTAAACATATTTAATTGCAATTGGTGTATTAATTAATGTAACCTTTCGTGTTTCAACTCTAGAGGATTTAGAGGGTGTTCAGCATGTTGAGCATGAGGCTATAAGACAATATCAGGAACATGATGTGGCCCCATCAGGTAAAGCGCACCACTCCAATGTTCTTTTAATTAATGAAATACTTGTAACAATAATAATAAAACATATCAATTTAACATTTCTTTGTTATTGTAGCAAACCCCCCCTTGCAACGGCCTCCATGTCGTGAGTACACAACTAGGCATACATTAAGATCACGAGTAAAGGGCAAAACAACTAAAGGGGGCATAGATGATTTATAAAATGATACTCCACTTTTTTTTTTAGCTGCAAAAGATAAACAAAAAGAAAGTGATTGTAATCATATTATAACAACCATATTTTTGATAATATGTTAATGAATGTTAAAAACTGATATTTTTGACAACCATATTTTTGATAATATGTAAAAACTGAAAGAATGAATGTTATATGTTAATGAATGAATGTTATATGTTATTAATGGATGAGCAAATGAATGTTATATGTTATTAATGGATGAATGAATGATTAATGTTATATGATCGGGTATGGGGAATTGAGAGTGATGTGAGGGGCGGGGAGTGGCCAAATGAGCTTCCATTGTTATGTGGTTGGCCTTGTTAAGTAGAAAATATTAAACTATTCTCGAAACAAAGAGAAGCTCAATAAGGTAATGCACTTCTCAATATTTCATTATGTTGCACTTTTAAGCTTATGCAATTTTTATTAGTTCTCTTTGCTTCAATATGTTACCCTTTGTACTTATTTTACTTTTTGACACATCTCATATGTTACCCCTCTCTCTCTCTCTCTCTCTCTCTCTCTCTCTCTCTCTCTCACACACACACACACACACACACACTCACTCACTTGCTCGCTCTCTCACACACACATCTGACCAAAAATAGAATGTATTGTTTGGTAATCATTAGTTGTGGATTTAATTTCTATTTAAACTCAATTGTAATCAGGTGGGCTTCATACGTTGCGGGAAAAATACTTGTTTTGATTCATGAGCTTGGTGTGTAGTTCAATGATGGCATCAGCATACTTGTATGTTGTCTTTACACTAACTTTTGCCTGTAAAATGTTAAGAACATATTTTACTTTATTCCACTATGAGAGAAGAAGGTGACTATTAGATTTTTTCCCAAGGAGATCTTCACATATTTGAAATTTTACCATAAGTCTTCCATTTTTTCATTCACACCTGTCTCAACTATTAAAACCGATTTTGTGATTAATCCTTTCAAATTAGTAGACAATTGTTTACTTTTTGATTGGTTAATGAGGGTTTTTGTAGGGATTCCACAACCTTAAGACACAAATTCGGGTCCTTAGTTTCCATGTGTGGGTTTTCAACACTATGCCCATATGCTTTGGGACTTGCATCATTGCAGGTCATGTGAGACGTATCCAACAATTTCTATGGCAATTTTTGCCCAAGTCTACATTGTTGAGTCTTCTACCATTGTTCTTATAAGCTATTTACTCACTATATGTATCCAAGACCCATTGTTCACACATTTGGTTCTTATAAGCTACCACCAACTCCAATCATTTACAATGGTACTTCAGACCCCAAACTCAAACTGAGAAGTTCCATAGGCTTTTCAAGACAAAATTCACTCAACTTTCAGCATAATCACCTCTTGTCACAAGACACCAAGACTCACCAACTTCTCCAAATTCTTATCCAATATTTTAGAGGCATCTAACAAGATTAAGATGCTTGAAGAATCACGACTACATCACCAATTTGATCAGCAACAACTCACAAAGTCAATTTCACTATTTCACTTCATAGCAAGAATGACTTACAATGATTGTTTAATTCTTTTGGTGGAAATGATGGGATATTATTTAGGATACTTAAGTATCTTGTTATGTGTACCTACTCATTTTCTTGTTTAACTACAGAGCATTGATATTGATCAAATTGTATCCAATCATTACCAATCAATTGTCACACCGGAGGCTTGAGTTTTGAAATTTTCAAGTACAAGCTGCAAAGTAGCTCTTGCATATAAGAAACCACTTTTTCAAGGAACTTGTATGCCTGAAAGCTCATAAGAAAATCAAACAAACTATATTTGTGATCATGGTGTTCCGGTAAAACTGATTTCTCATTATTAGTATGCAGATTTTGCTTTTTTGTTGTCATTTAGTTAGTTTATTTGCATTGGAGCTCTTATATTTCCAAGCTTCAGGTGGCTCGTTGTATGGAAGCCAAAATACATTTGTAGGAGCTAAAATATCAGCTAATCTCAATATCAAATGAGCTACTTGATAATGTTGTTGAACTCAGTCCTCAAAAATCTGAAAAGCTTCGTCTAGAACGGTTAGTGAAGAGAGTTAACTTTGAATTTTCTAATGATTTATAATGCTATAGTATCATTAATTGTGGATGATATCTAATGTTCCTATAAGTCCTTGAATATGTAGATCTCACTTGAGCAAGAAAGTTCGCTATCTAGAGCAACAACTTCAGTGTCCTCCTTTAGATGGTAAGAGGAGTGAATTTTATTCTTCAGCTTCTGGAGAACCTGCAAGTTGCTCTTTTGGAGCACCTTCAACCATTTTTTCTGCAACTACACATAATCAGCAGGTCAATGGTGAGGGAGGAAGGACACATGAGACTATTATGAGTTCACCTTTTGTAAGGAAAAATCACAATACTTCTAGCTCTAGTCATGAAATCTTTGAAGCAAAGATCAGGAATCACAACCAGTCATTTGGGGAAACTATAGGTTCATTTGGGGAAGCTATAATTTAAAAAAAAAAAACTGCAGGGTTTCGATGCCCATATCCCGACAAACCACAAAAATGTGTGTTGTACATGCGACGTAATTTTCATCGTAATTGCAATGCCAGTTTGCTCCAATGTTCGTCGGAAAATAAACATGGTTTCATCGCAATTTCAACGCACATAGCCTGACAAACTAGGAAAAATTGTGACATAATTATCGTTGGAAAATGGATGAAGTTACGTTGATTTTGCGACAAGAACCGCCAACATTTTCCGTGGCACTGACCAACGATGTTGGGTCGTGCTTTCGACGAAAAAAATGGGTCGTTAAAGCAACGAAAATCTAACAACGAAATTGAAATCAGTGTTTCGTCGATAAGTCGACAATATTTTGTCGATATGTCACCAAATATTCATTGAAATTTGTAGTCAAATACAATAGTGATCTATTGTAATACTGCAAGATTATTATATTGCAAAATTCTAGATGGAATGAGGTTGATATGTTCTCACAAGCTATAGATTAAGCTATCAACCTGCACAATTTGACCAATCCATTTCCTTTCAATTGTGATTTGGAAAGTTTGATTACCGAACTTATGTGTATCTTTTTGCATAATAGAGTGAATGATGAAGACACTCTTATTGTATGTTATAATATAATTCAATGATATTAAATTATGATGCAACTAATGAAAAGATTATTACAAACACACAATATTAATATTATTATCATTTTGGATTCCTACAATTGATATCTCTTGATGTTTTCTATATAGACTATGTGATAGCATAGATATGCTAGTTTAATTTATTTTCGGAATTTATGCAACAAAAAATTCAAAAATTGCAAATGTAGGATATTTCGGGTTCACCAAAATGTAGAGTAGGAAAAATGATTCTAAATTCAATTAGGTTAACTAGGATTATCTCCTTTTCACTTTGGCTCCACATTCTAACATAAATCAACTAGGGTTTTACGATTGGCTTGTTTCCACAAGGGAGAGCCAATCTCCTAGGTTTTATATTTTCTTGAATTGTAAAAGAGATAAATTTTATGTGTGTTTTGACAAGCCTGTTTGATTATAACCCTAGATTTGAAAATATAATTTAATGCACAAACAAAAACAGAAAGTAACAGAATGACTCCATATCTAAGACTATGATATAGAGAGGAAGTTGTGCTACAAATTTGAAGTCAATTTGGCTAGTCAAGTGTGTGGGGTGCCCTTGACTAGATTTCTCTTTTTTCGGATGTAAATTTTGAGATGCAGGTTAGAGACAATTTTGTGTTTTCCCGGACTATCTTTTGTTGAAACTCTTGGATATGATATGTACACATAAAAAGAGGGGGAAATGTTGTGCTATATAGGGGCTTTTCTAATTCAAACCTTGTTTTGGTATTTCTACCTCCACGTACAACAATTGATGATGATCAAGAGGGAATGCCCTAGGTCGATGCCGGTTGACAGATTGATCTTTTGAAAGATTATCTTAGTATGACTCCATATTTTCCAAAGTAAAGACAAATCAGCAACAAACAGTTCGAGAGATCATCATTTCATTGGTGGTCTTCCTCTGAATTTTGATTGAGGTACAACTCCATCGTAAGATTATTTTTTTATTTTTTTGAATTTAAAGGCGGGTATAATTTTAACCAAAAAGTAGTAAAGGCAAACTGACACTTGCTCATAGCTATGGTGCAAATGCAATTGAAATCAACTTCCAAAACATTGAACTAAAACTTAAAAGAAAATGTCACCAACACTACAACTCAAAGATGAGATATCAGCAACAAGTGGATAGATTAGACAGACCTCAATCTCACTTATTTCTAAAGAAAGATGAATGTAACACCATAGAATATAGCATCCACAAAGAGAAGTAATATTATAGCATCTATCAAAGTTGAAAGACTCATTCATAAATGATAAGTATTACACTCAAATTCATATGCACAAAGACAAAGAACTTCATAAACAAATAAAATTGCAAAACTAATCCTTCTTTGGATCGATTCTCACTCTTGCATCAAATTAAAATGGGGATCAAAAATTTGAACCCTTCAAATGTCCTTAGATAGCATATTTATAGTTTTACAATATAACTATCACCAAGTTCTTGAAAAGTGATTCTTTTAAAAGAATTGTAACTATGATTCCTCCAAATGAAAATTTTGTAAATCATTACTCAATTCTCTCTGAGTCGAGCCTTGTGAGCATTTATGACTTTTTAGAAATGTCATGATTACATCACACATATAAATTTGATTTAGACAGGCTAGTGCATCGTTGCTCCTCGTATGCAAGCCTCGTGGCTCCTTGTACATGTGGAAAACCTGCAACCTCCAAGCTCTGCAGTTAATTACATATCCCTTGGTAATCATACTCATGTGAACAGGTTTAATTAAGTGATTTCACCTGACATTGAGGCTCATCTAACCAAAAATACAATAATCCCACCACACCATTCGTTGTGTTCATTTATTCAAGACATTTGGCAGTGTCCTTGTAGCATTAGCTATTATTGAGAAAATCCCTCATGGCTCATCTTATATATATGATTCCCATTCTTTTTTTCTATAAATTGAATAGAAATGCCTTCATTCTTTTCATACCAACTTCATTTCCAAGATGTCGAGCACTTCCAGCGATGCAACTTCTACAAGTGATTTCCTGGTAATTGAGGGTGTCGAATGTAGTTTAGTGAGGAGATTGTTGACGGACCAACTTGGGGAAGTGTTCATCATAAGGAGCAATTTGGAGGAAGGAGTCATAAGAAAGATCATTGGAGAAAATTTCCTCACTCAAGTCCATGTCCACAATTTTGTACTTATGGAATGCTTTTTGTATAACATTGTACAAACATCTGATAAACTGGGATGGGGTACTAGAGCTACAAGGTGGTTGGTGAGGCCAGCCTACCTAGCCAACGAGGAAGCTACCTTGGGATACCTCAATGAGTACCCATGTGAAGGCTTGGTGGGGGATGTTGTTTGTATTGCCACTGCTCTCTGAAATGAGCAAGCCAAACAAGTTGTTTCTCTCATGTGTGCTAGACTAGAGAGAAATGTGATGGAGACTTTCGCCCACTATGATGGATTCAATGAAAACATGTTTTCCTCTGAGCAAATAGAGAGGCTTCAAGAAGTGGTGGAGGGAATCCGCATCTTGATGTTTACTCTATGTGCTTAAAAACATGTACTGAAAAACTCCTTTTTATATAATACAATATATATATGTGTGTGTGTTTCTACATTTTATCTATTTTGTCCTATGTGTTGAACTTGGTATTTTTGTTTTTGCTTCATGTGCTTCATCATTTTCCATTTCTCTAATGTGGTAAACTTTGGTGATTTCTAGTTATGTTTAATGCTCATGTATGGTTTTCACTTTCCCCACTATTGTCTTTTGCCAGATAGAAACTTTGAGCACGAAATGATAGTTTTATGAGTGTAAATGAGCCGATGTCAGGTCTCCGCGAAGTTTTGGATTCCCTTCAGAGTCCGACACAGATTTGAAAACCCTCTTATTATCTGCTTCATAATCTTCTTTTAAAACACTATCTGAAACACTTCGATGCTTTCTAAAAAGGGGCTTCGACAATAATAAAAATGCTAAATCTTTGAAGGAAGGCTTCTATTGTCAAGGATAAATAGGTTTCTGAAACCTTATCAGGGATCGACAAAGGTTTCAAAACCTTACAAAAGTTTCAAAATAGTGTTTATCTCACTTATAACTTAACTTTTTTCTTTCTTTTAGTTGGTGTTCGCCAAGGTTGTGAAAACCATTTTAAACTTCAAGGTCATTTTAAGAACTTTATGAAGAGTCAACTCACTAGCAAGTTTTAAGTTTAACTTTAGGAAATCAGGCAAAAATGACGTTGTGACAACCACAACGACGATTGATATAGTTTTGTAAACCACGAGAAAAGGCCATAACTCCAACTTAGGCAAACTTTCCATGGATGAACGTGGTTTTGGGGGGGGATGACAAGAACTATGGTAACAGTCGAACAGAGGCCAAAACAACAATAATTGATTGAAATGATAAATGATAAATGACAATATTACATTGATGTGAAATCCTTGATGAAGTGATGCCACACCACAAGTTGCCACAAATGTTGATTGATAGATGCCTTGATTGCTTGATAGACATGCAAAAGGTTCTAGCTCATAAATCATAATAGATTGTTCTAAATAGCATGTAGAGGATAGCTCAATACATATTCATAATTTGACATGATTGATCATAATAGCTCCTTACACATAATTGCTTATTTCTTCTCGATGACTTGCAAACATGAACTTGATTGATGAAACTGATGTAATAATGCTGCTAATTTTACCTTTGAATCTGCCTTGGCTGATTTTAGGATCTTCAATTTTCTCTCCAAAATTGCTAGGATTTAAATGATGAAAAAGACTTGTATTATATGTGATTATTCTAATTTCTCGACAAGCAAATTCAAATTTTCAAATAATAAAAAACCAACACCGACATATTTGAATTGGAGCCAATCAAGGCTAGACAAGGGCACTAGGCACCCTAATCCAAACCCATCCTTTTCAAGGCCTAAAGTGTTGGGGGAAAATATTAAATGTTGACTTTTATTTCCCTTGTTTGATTTTCCAAAAATATTTATAAAACGAGGAATTAAATGCATAATTAGGTCCAAGCACATAGATGGCAGCTAAACCTAGAGTGAATTTGTCAAAGGTGACAATTTATGACACTACAATAGTTCCTCTCAAGATGTTGGTTCTCTTGTGAATAGTGTGACTCTGGCAAGTCCTACTCCTACTAGTTCATTGACTCATATTAGTGAGTCCTAACAATCATCTACTAAAGTTACACATACTATGCTATCAACTTTCAATCTACTTTAGCCTACTCATGAGGTGGCCATTCAACTTTTGACTACTCTGACTCAACATCCCTTTGTTTCTATTGTACACATAGTTAGGGCCTCGATGGAGGAATCCCCCCTCTTCTCCTAGTTTTGTTGACTTGGATGATGATACTTTTTGGACTATTGTACAAAGGCAAAAAAAAAGGTCTTTCCAAATGTGCCTCGCAATCTCATACTAGAGTGAAGGATTTACAATTGAATAAGATTGGGTCTAGCATCACCTAGGTTGGATCCTTGGGATCCTTGTTGTTTCTTACCTTTTGTTTGTTGTTATGATTGGTTGCTTGGTTGCAATGGTGGCTTTGTTTCATTTTGTTGGGTTGTTTTGTTTGTCTCATATCTTATGGTATTTATTGCATTGGCACATGGACTACTTCATTGTCTTTTGAAACCCTTTTTTATCAATATCAAAAAATAATGGCAACTCACAAAAGCAAAAAAGAAATAGTATACTAGAAGTGGAGAGAAAGATTCTAGTGTTGGGTTGAATTATTTATAGTGGTCTTTGTTACAACATTAACCACATTCAAGATAGATAACATGAACGATATTTAGCATCATAGAAGCAAGCATCTATACAAATTGTGGTTAATTGCAAATTAAGATTTAAAATTGTTTATCAATTTTGAGTTAGAATTTGATAGAGTGCTACTAATCAATGTTAAATGTATTCAAATGTATGGAAATTCTAACATATATTGATATTAGACTAGGAATCAACCTGATAAAATATATTCAAATATATAGAATAGTATGTCCATGGGTCTACTAGGAAGCATGATAATCAAAGGAATTCACCCTTGTGCTTATAATTATTCTAAGGATTGAAGACTTAGTAGACAGAAAGAAGGGCCTCTATCACATCAACCACAGATATGCTACTTATGCACAAGGATGATAGGAATGGTAGCTAGTGTGATGTGCTTATAATTAGCCACTTGTCTTACGGAATAATTAACTATTTCCTTTGGCATTGTTGATAATCATTCAATGTCCTTTCATATCTCTCCATACTTTATATTATACACTAAATCTTGACTATTGTTTGTATCATTTCACTAACTTTAGCACATTTTGCTCTAGAAAATCCCATATATATCATCATGATAATCTTGCATTAATGACTTCCATTTCCTAATCTCACCAAACTATAATCTTGCATTAATGGCTTCCATTTCCTAATTTCACCAAGAAATTATGGAAAATCAATAGAAAAGGAAGATGTCAACTACAATATCAAAAATATTAATGCATTCATCAACCACCCAAAGCTTTGACATCAAAGAAATCCTTGACAAATAAATTCATCATCTAAAGGACGAGGAGTGTTGAACCATCTAGACATGGAAATGGGGTATTCTATTTTTCATGCCATTAATAGTTCCATATAATTACCTATGATTTAGATAGATATGCAATGTTCCAATAATATTTATACAAGATCATTCACATCAACAAGATTATAAAGGGTTTGAGACTTCCAACCTTTATTAAAAAGAAGAAATTTGTGTTTCTAAAAAGACAACTAAAAAATGAAACTAGTTATATTTTTTTTGGAAGCAATTTAGAAAAGTTTATTTTCTGATGTCTAGTTGTGCTAATGCTTATCTTTGCAATTATCATGGAAGCTCTACCTAGCAAAAAGAATGTGTTGTAACACATCAAATAATGGATTGTTCTAAAACCTCTTACAAAAATAAAAAATAAAAAAACATAAATCTGAATTGTCTAATCAGTAAATGGTTAATTTTCGTGGAATTCAAGGTACAAGACGGTGACAAAAGTTTATCCTATGGAAGAAAAGTAAAGTCAAATGAAGTGCAACTAATCAAAGCTTAGACGATGTGGCTCAAATTATTTTGAAAATGGCCAATAAGAGGATGAATTAGGGAAACAAGTCGATAGGCCTCGATAAACAAGATTGATTATAAAATAAAAATTAATTTGAGCATGACATATTTCTAGAACGAATGAAGGCTAACCTTGTTGCTTCAATTAATCAAGTCTCACTTCTATCATATTTAATGAAATCCTCTCTTCTTTCTCTGTCTTCGTGAATAGATAAACAATAATATTTACCTATATTGATTTTGGCTAAAAGCATAAACATATTCATTACGTTAAATAGACCAATAAAACAAAAAAACCAAATTGGCTTACTTAGATACAGTCTTATATTAGATTTTGGAATTTGGTAATGAAACATTTGTTAATATACATCACAAACACCTGGGGATTTGCAGAGTGTGGGGGAAGCAAGGAGAGTGGATGTTATAAGTTTTCATAAATGTTTGGGATTTTGTGATTACTATTATATCTTGTAGTTTCCAAAAGCTTGTTATGTCTATTTGAAACTGATGCCTTAATTTGTTGCGTGGGTCTAAAATTAAGTTACATTGTGAACCCATAACCTACAGGAGTCAAGATCATTTTCACATTTTAGAATTGGTAAAATACTATACCATTCAAATGCATTACTCAAAATAATGTTATTTATAAGAAATTCAACAGTTTTTAATAGGCAAGAGACGTCAAATTTTTAAGGGGGACAACCAACCTATAAACTTTTTAAACCAGAACTAGTTATTAGGATAAACATGCTCAAATATCTGATTTTAGTATCAAAACTAGAGCAAAATAAAAAATATTTCATTTATTGAAAATAATATACTATCTTTTGCACTTTGAAAGAAACGGTATCAAAGGGCATTCCTAAGTATCGGCCTGTTTCCAATTACCAGCATCCTCAATATGCGATCGGGACAAATCGATTAACATGCTCAAATAATATCTGATTTAGCATCAAAACTAATACAGAGGATAGTTTGTCCATCAAGCTTGTTATTTTGCAAGTTCAAGATTGCAAAAACGAATTCCAAGAATTATATTCATTACAACAATGGTAAGCAAAAGACTTACATATAAGACAATATTGTCTTCCCCAGCAGTTACAAGAAGCAGAAAAGCATTGGCACCACATCCACTCCTGAGATATTGAATATACATACACGACTAGATGGCAAGATACCACAAAACACAATTATGTATGTTCCGGTAAATAACTTGGCTTTTATAGGAACGTCCACAAAACATTTACAGCGTACAAGAGGATTGGATGATTGCCCTTGTTATATCCAGCATTGATACATGAAAAGCACAGATTTGATCTTCTATACCATAATGTACAGCAGCAACAGATGTCGCAGAGAAATTTCATTGCATATTGATTTGGAACCAAACTTGGAATGAAAAGATCATTATCTTAATCATAAAGACCAAAATTTTTTCTGTCCCTGCAGATTTCAAACAATTCACATATCAATAATAATATGATAAAAGATAACTAACTCACTGGACTAATTAGAGTAAATCTCCTCCATAGAAAAGTATATCCTGGTGATTTCTCCAACTGTCCTGCTTTTAATGCTAAAAATAATATGTACTTTCAAAAACTTCTAACAGTTGCTCACTGTGCCTCAATGAACCAGAAGACAAAAGAATAAATGATGACAGGTGAAAACAAACCTTGCCCTCACCAATGCCACCAGAAACCCTACTGAGGTGGATATACTCCTGGATAATAGCCTGTGAGATTCCAAGATAATTAATTTAAGACTCGTAGATTAAATGCTTCCCCTTTTTATTCCCAACTCATTTTAAAATTTGTACAATTTTTTCCTCATGAGCAATACAAGGTACAGTGCACCAATGAAAATTACCTTGGTAAGGCTGTGCTGGATAGCCTCCTTGTGGATTTGGTGGAGTATATGCAACCGGAGGAGGAGGGTATGGTGAAGGCGAGGCAGTCATACCAAAAGGAGATGGTGGGTATGCAGCAGGCGTGGGAGGGTAATAACCTGAAGGAGGAGGATACACATTACTTGGAGGTGGAAGATATGCATTACTTTGAGGTGGAGGATATGCATTGCTTGGAGGTGGAGGATATTCAGTGCTTTGAGGTGGATATCCAGCTGGTTCTGATTTATATGTAGATACAGGTGGATATCCAGGATAATATGAAGATGGCTGCTGGAATGTTGGGTATCCAGGTGGTGGTGCAGTTGGTGGTGCATATGGAGCACTGGTTGGAAACTGCCCTGTGTATGGAGGAGCTGAAACGGCTGATTGTGCTTTATTTTTCTGTTCAAAAGAAATTGTATCACTTTACATGCATATGCTTAAAACTTTGAAGGATATCAGAAAAAGTGACAGCAGGTAACGGTTATTGCTCGACTTACACCAACATTTGCATAGTGAAGGATAATTCTTACTTCCCCAGCATTTCTATTAATAAAGATGACAAATTTCAGATCAAAAGTTAGTAGACTGCTGAACAAATCAGACTAGGTGTAATTGATGCCTAAGTGTACGTATCTTTTGTAGATAATAAATTAAGCATCAGACAGCCAATTAGATTGGGCAATAAAATGAATCAATGCCTTGGAGTTCAAATAACACAAACATCTCCCTGGAAAGCACTGGAAAGGTTCTAACAGTTACTACTCACTTTCCACTTTTGGAAGTCAATGACCATGTTGAATCATCATACCCACTTGAGAGCACCCTCGTCAGCAGAATTCTAGATAATTAAGAAAATGTGAGAAATTTTGGATCATATGCATCTCGTTCCCGAGTTCTTCCAGCTCAGTATTGAACTTGATAATTTGTTAACTACAAAATGGTGAAACCAAAAAAGTAAAGCTGGCTTTATGTTAAGACAGACTGAACATACTTGCCAGAGCCAATAAAGTCATCAAATGATAATGTATTGCTGTTCCACACTGAAACATTTAATTCACGGAGCCCTTCAATCAAAGGACAAACAAACTTCTCATTGAAAGTTGGATTTTTTCCACCATCTGCAAAAGAAAAGAATTGTATGATTGCAGTATCAAACATAAGCATAGATAAAATATAAATTTCCGTTCTAAATGAACTTCTTACAGGACATGCAGTAACTAAAATAAGATTATCTACAAATGTATTTTGCAGCAACCAAAGGACTGTTTTATATGTGAGTAAATTTTGAACAAAAAATATTTGCATGTGGTAAAAATAAGCAGTGTGGAAGATTTTGTAAAAGTGCTGAGCTAAATATATTCCCTTTTAGAGGAAAGATTATGAAAAAAAATGTTTTAAGATTTTGTGTATCAATGTTTAGGATCATACTCAGTGATAAATCATCAGTTTTGTAACAGTGCTGGGCTAAAAATGTTGCAAGGATACACAGGGATGTGTTCCCTGCCCTTTTGGACACATATCTATACTGGAGACATTTTGGGGATGTGGGTACACCTCGACGCTCAGAAACATCCCTCTGGTATCCCTCATCCCTCATATTTTGAAAAGAAAGCATTTGGAAATAATTGTGAGGAAGATTTTGTATATCAATATTTCAAAACAAACTCCATAATCCATCATGATGGTGGGTGGATTACTCCATGATCCATCATCAAAGTACAGAGTATGATCCAAAACATTAATACACAAAATTTCCCACAATGTTTTCCAAAAGCATTCCACTCAATTTCATGGACTCTGAAAACCTTATATTCTTAATGAATGACATTTAAAAATGGCTCTCTTTTTCTAGTATTCTTAATGGATTTGACATTAGAACAAATTTAAATTCTGTCCCTATCTGCAAGGCCAATCCTAGTTACGTTGAACCCCATAAGTACCCTCGACACATTTAGACTGCAAACATGTCAAATGCTGGTGTCTTGATTTAGTAGGAGTTACTCAGATTAGGGAGGGCCTAGAGCTATATAAGGCAGGTCACTGTTCATTTGGATATGTTAAAAGGATTTGGCAAAAATTGTGTTTTTTTTATGTATACTCTTTTTAATTGATATAGTGTAGATAGTTCTTGATTCTGTTAATGAAATTTTGCATGTTCCTGATATGGATTGAAATGCCTATCATGTTAATTTCCTCATATATCTATGAACAATGTTATTAGCATGTTGGTATCTTGAGGGATGTTGGTGAATATTAAAGAATGTTGTCAGTTTTCCCAAGTAAATTCATGTCTTCATGAGATTCATGGCTAAATGACAAACTATTGTAGTCTGAATCTAGACTACAATAACTATTGGCCACTGGGTTGCATACAATGCCTTAAAAAACAGGCAACAGTTTTGCTTCCTACTAATGGATCCAATGTCAAAAGCATTACAATCTGTAGAAACATATATTGGGCATACTACAAAGGACAATGTAAACAGGCATTCAAACAGCAGTACTCAAATTTTGTTGTAAGTGCATGTTAAATGCAATCTATGTCCTAGAGAGTGGCTATAGTATTATATCTATAACTCTCTAATGTCCTTTTTGCAGAGTATTCCAAAGTCACTAGGAGCATTGTATAGGAAGCATTAATGATGATAACTGTAACAAGCGACCTGGACCATTGTTGCAAGAAACACAATGATAATGTATCAAGTGTTTTTAACAGCCAACATGCCATTGCAATGAGAACAGCCGTGTTTCCCAGCTCCCATGGCATTGTCTAGCCTAGCAAAAGCTACTGCAATATTGTCTTTTATCATGGTTTGGGGGTTGCTTCTTCCCTGTCCGCAAGGATTTTACAAACTTCATAAAGAACATCAATTGATGAAGGTTTTGCAAATGGGATAGCACGTAGGCTTAAATGTGGACTAAACTCTATGGTTAAGCACACTTGATCCAGAGTAGTAATGGTATGGCTGACCTTGTAGGAAGTTCCCATGCTCCACCCCTATAAGCATGCTAACAATAACATGCAATAAGTGCAAAGTGGACCATTCATGGTCATGAGAGATGGGTTCTTGTGACCACTACTCCTGAAATATGTGTTCGACTATTGATTCAAAACTATGCAATTGAATCCCAATAAATTGTCACATAATTTGATATTTTGCAAAAACAACACTTATGAATGAGCTAGTGAGATCTATAATGAATGGTTCATAAGACAACACTTACTGAAGGTTTTGTCAATGGGATAGCAAGTTAAGTGGGCTTGATTGTAGGGAAACTCCAAGCTTTAAAGATTTGCTAGGATGGATGACCTCCTGAGTGTTGTGTGGTCTCACAACACGCCCCAAGAATGTAAGGCTTGGGGACCCACGTAGAAAAAATTAATGCTTATGGCATGCATGCATTGGCAAAGGATCACCGGAGGAGAAAGTTAGCGTTGAAATCTTTGAAATAATTCATGGTTTGAGAGCACCAGGTGTCGAGCATACCAGGTACGGGAGAGCCGGGTTGGTTGGAACGTTCAATGCAAGGTTTGGTAAGTTGTTGCGGTCCGGAAGTAAAGGTCCAGGAGTTGTAAAGGTTTTGGTGGTAACAGGGATCGGGGTGAATTTTGTTCTAGTAAAAGCTTAAGTATGTCGGGTACTGGGTACCAGGTAAAAGTGCATTGGTGTTGAAGTGTTAAAGTTAGTTGTTTAATTTTGCCCGAAAGCCTAAAATGTTTGGTAGCCCACCTAAAGTGATAATTACACGAGAATTCGTTAGAAGCATGTTATTTATGACTTGTTTTAAAAGTTGATCTATTAATGATGGTTTTATTCTAATGAGAGTTTTATTAATGATATACGGAATTTTATGTGCAGGAGAAATAGGTTGTTGGACTATGTTTCGGTATGGACGGTCATGAAAATTTGGGTTGCAAGCAGATCTGATGATGTTACCAAGTTTGGTGGTGCACTCTGAAAATTCATGTAAGAACAAAGTTCATTGCAAAGAAACACCGGATACCGAGAGACTAAGAATCCAAGTATTACACATGCGACGAAAGAGGGTGCCTAGCTCCGAGGTGATTTACTTCCAGGTGTTTCATGTCCGAGCCGGAACCTGAATGTAGGAACAAAAGTGCTGGTGGATTTGAATAACTAGTTCCACCTGATCACTTTGAATATCCAGCAAAAGAAGTTCCTACGTTTTGTTTGACAAATCTGCTCGATCCAATTTGATCTCCCTATCGAATTTTAAAGACATAAGTCCGAAGGTTTCAAAATGTTGAAGAAGGTTGACATCTATTGACTTATTCAAAAATTCTCTTGCTAGTTGTTATGTGCCACGTGCCTTGCTGCAATTCGTCCCTTGGATTCCCTCTCATGTGTGGATTCAATTTCCCGAATGTCTTGTTCTTATAAAAGGCCGAGAGATGTTTCATTTAAGTTAAGTTCAAAATTTGTGGATGTCAGAGAACCAACACTTTTTCAAGTTTTGTTCTTTTTCCTATTTTTTGTTCCCTTCCAGACTAAAAACTTGTATGTTTCATTAGAAGTTAACTAATATCAAAGCCAATTTCAAAGCTATTTATTGATATGAAATCTTACATAGTTGATTGTTTGTTCCTATCAGACAAAGCTGTGTGTTGCGTCATTTAAGGGTGCATACTGACACTATTCAGTGGCAAATAATCCCCCTTTTCTTTAAACTCTTGCATCATTTTGTGCCTAGCTGTGTAGCAATCTAGTGATGTATGGAATGGTTTGCTCTAGTTTGGTTATTCCTTGAGGCATGCATGGATAATACCTAGGAGAAATTTTACTTTTCAGTAATTTTTTTATGCTTTATTTTAGAATAGATGTTTTATATTCCATAAAATGTTCCAAAAATGATAAATGCATGGAGTTTTATGATAAATCTTTCAATTCCATGAAATTGTTGAATGCTTTATACTAAATCTACTTGAATGAATGCAAGTTATTTGAATTTCATGAAATATTGTTGCAAATCTTTTCATTTCGTGGAGTTATTCAATGACCGAACTGAGATTATGTTCATATCTCTATGACACCAACCAAATCCTTAACGACCGTTTACCCCTCGTGTTTAACAGCAATATCACAACAAACCCTAAGTGAACCTAGTGCATCAAGACCTGACATAAACAAGCCTTGGGATCAAGCCGAGTTTGCCTTAGATTTAGATTTTTCCTGGTGGAGTCTTTCAAGAAAGATAGGTTCCCGCGATACCTCTGTGAGAATTTATCTGCCTATTCGTGTGCAACTAACATCCACGCCAACACTGAGGAGTTATGGTGCTTCACTCCTGTGAGCATCACCTAGATAAAATGATTGCTAAGTGGATCATTCATAATAATGAGAGATGAGTTCTTGTGAACCCCTACTCGGGATATATGGGTTGATGAAGCTTGACTCAAAACTATGAAGTTGAATCCTAATAAATCATCACAGCCAACTAACATCCACGCCAACACTGAGGAGTTATGGTGCTTCACTCCTGTGAGCATCACCTAGATAAAATGATTGCTAAGTGGATCATTCATAATAATGAGAGATGAGTTCTTGTGAACCCCTACTTGAGATATATGGGTTGATGAAGCTTGACTCAAAACTATGAAGTTGAATCCTAATAAATCATCACAGGCAACTAACATCCACGCCAACACTGAGGAGTTATGGTGCTTCACTCCTGTGAGCATCACCTAGATAAAATGATTGCTAAGTGGATCATTCATAATAATGAGAGATGGGTTCTTGTGAACCCCTACTCGGGATATATGGGTTGATGAAGCTTGACTCAAAACTATGAAGTTGAATCCTAATAAATCATCACAGAATTTGATATACTGTGAAAACACCACCATTGTGTAATAAGAAGGGAACTACTTCATCAAAAAAAATTCAAACTCTCATACACATCAAAAAAGATCTACAAATAGATATAAATGTCATTTTGGAGGGGCATTTTCGAGCATCTTTTGGGACAGTTTTATGGATGAAAATCGGCTATTGTAGATGTTCAAAATCACTGGGACGAAAACCCATGATCATTGGCAAGTATACAAAAACCTATTTGTTTGTGTGAGCAAATTCCATCCCTTCCAAGAAATTGCAAGAGTTTAACTCAGAAATTCTGTTTCAGGTGTGGCGAATGTGATTGATATAGAAAGAAGACAAATCTCTTGAGCAACATTGTATTTGGGAAGCGGTGAAGCTCAAAGGCAAAACAATCAAGTGCAGACTAGCACCTACAACTAAGCCTGTAGAATTTACCATCAGCAAATTGTGATTCAAATCCGACTCTACCTTGTTAATTCAGATTCCAGCAATCCCTTCATGGCGTCAAGTATCCAGAATTGAAGTAGTGGTTGTGAATTAACTATTACAGAAGTAGCTGCCACTGGAATATCAATTGAAATTGAGACATGTAGGTTTGCACTTAAGCAATCTGAAAGACCAGAGCTATATGCAGATCCAACTTATCACCTACAGTAAGCTGTACAAATAGTGGGATAGACATTCTTCCTACAGCAGTGATGCCTCTCCTTGAAATCGATTTATTAGCACTAGGGCTTAGGGCAATCAATAGCTGTCACCTAAGGGTTTCACGGCTCAGATCTACAGATCCACTCACTTGAGGACTTCATTGCCTCACATATTGTAAACGTTGTCCTAAGAAAGGCACATCACAATTGAAATACCCATAATCAATGTAGATAGTTTCCTCAATTTAAAATGTTAAACCCCCCAGGAGATTTGGGACTTTATTTCAATTTGTCTTAAGCACAAAATGTTCGTCTATAGGTCCATCTAAATGCAAGTACGTGAAATGGCACTTTATAATTTGAATGTGTTTGCATTAATAACCCACCCCAATAGCTCAATAAATAAACCCTTAGAAAGTAAAGTTTATGGCATTTTATAAATTAGTGAATTTACAATATTGCTATTTTCCATATTTCAAGAGAATGAGACAAAGTTGAATGTACAATCTCAAAGAAAAACCAAATCAAATAATTGGAATCACTATTAGTACTCCAAAAATCCCACCTTTCAAAAACATGGATAAAGGCATTTGAAATTGCAAAAAGAAAAACATAAGCTAAAATTGAGAAACTATGATTTTTAAACAAACTAGGCATCATGAATAAAAATCAATTACACCATTGCAAAGTACACAAAATATTAGCCCATTTCAAAAAAAAAAAGCTCAAAAAAATAACTCTGCATGAGCGAGTTATGGGCCTCTGAAGTTGATCTCCCAATTTAAAAATTGTAGAAAAGAGCGGGGGTTGCTATTGGTGGTAAGGTAGTGACACATGGGAGGCACACCATCAATGCAATCAATAAAGGTGGTGGACCGATAGAGCAACACAAAGGTGGCAAAACAATCGTGTGTTGGCAAAGATACGACGGTGCAAAGGTAGAGCAATAGTGGCCACTAGGTGGGAGAGGGGGTGAATTTGGCTATCAAGGCGACTAAATAGAGCAAGGGGTGGCACAAATTGGGCAGTCAAATTGTTTGAACTACTAACTAATGTTTGTAATGGGGGAGCAATGAGAGTTTTAACAAACCTTGAAGACTATAAGGTACAAGGGCGCATTTGTGCTATATCAAAAAAATTGCATTTGTTTTATCTTTTTTAAATTAAAAACTAAAAACAAAGAATTTAAAAAACAAATTAAAAATAAAAGTTGCAAACTTGCAAAGTAAAGTCCTATGACCTAGCTAAAAATACTTGCCTCTAATTATCCTACTCCAAACTTACAATTGATTATAAATTTTGGAACGCTACACACATAATGGTGAGGTCCATTTTGTGCTAAAGTGCTCCAAAAACTCAATGGTACACCAAAGAGAAAATCCCACCCTATAGGAAAATAACAATAAATTGCCTTCATGGTGTTCAATGAGGACGAAACGAAAGCAAAACCTACCTAATTTGACCCTTCTAAATGCAATCATATAGTCAAGTTCTTTGCCTAAGGTCTCCTACAATGGGTGATTTCAAATCACTCAATTTGCAAGTATACAAACCCTCAATAAAAGAAGCTAAAACTCATTGTTTGTCTCAAATTCCAAGATGATGCAAGGATATGGAGGTGGATTTCTAGGGGTGGATTTCTAGGGATGGCTATTAAAATATATTTATATGTATAAAATACTTAAAATCTTGTGTTAGAAACTTACATATTGAAGCTTGCTATCACCAAAGTTCATTTGAGATTCCAACCCATTGGATAATAACATAATCGATTATATCTATATAATCTAACCCTGGAATAATTTAATATTAAATTAATATAAATTTTACAATCTTTAAAAAAATGCTAATATGATTTTGCTTGTGTAAATGGAATCACAATAGCCTCATGTTCTCGAACCATGCTGCCCCCATATAATGCATTCCATGGCAATACCTCAAACTTATAGTTGGTGAACAACCTTTCATTCTCCTTTAATAGGCGATAAAATCGTGCAAGCAAGAAAAATGAAGATTAATGGCGGCCATCATTCTCCTCAACAATATGCTCTACAAATTCTTTCACCTATATGTTGTTCTTTGCATTTTGAACATTAACCTATCTAGGGGTAGCAAAACAATTGAACAAAGCAAAATCTATTGACATTTAAAAATAAATCATTTTAAACAAGGACTATGCAGGGCACATCAAGATGTTTCTAGGACGACTTGGTGCTCCTCTCGCATAACCAAATAAGCAACGTGCCAAAGGGACATTCTCCTTCCAAAGGGGGCATCCTTTGAGATGTCCTCATTTTTTTTTAAGTTTCTGGAACTAGCGGGTGAGTGGGTTTTATTTATAAAGCTTGAGAATTTAATGCAAGAAAAAATTGACAAATGAATGAGACTTGGACAATCAAAAGAAATATTCAATGAAAGCTACTCCATTCAATCAAAATGTACATATTTAACTATATGAAAATCACTATTCAATTCATCTTCTAGATGACTATTCAACTTCTAATGTAGCTAACAAATACAAAATATAAATATTGTCCTACTACTTCTAGGATTATGTACATTACTGTTACATCCCCCTTGATCCGTAGGGTAGTGATAGAACCACTATTTGTGCCGCACATTGGGCAACTTGTTTATAGGGCCTCTTTTTATTATATGAAGCTCTAATGTTTTGCAAAAAGTTTTGCCCTAGCAATTCCCCTTTGCAATTTTTCAAGAACCAAGATATGGACTTGGTATTTAGACCTAAGTTTGTTTTCTCAAGTTGAGTGAGCTTTCCACCATGCTATATCCCATTTTGAGAGAATACCACACCCATTTGTGGTGAAATTTTTCACCATCATTTTCTTTTGAGTGATGAAATTTGCAAAAGAAGGTTGTTTAACTTCTACCTTTGTCACTTCTATGAGTGAAAATTAGAGAATCCAAGTTGATGCCCATGAGTAGTCCAAAAGTGTGCTAGCTACACTGTGTGACCGGAAGATTGTGTAACCCAAGCTAATTTTGCTCATGAGTAACACAAAATTGTGTTGAAGCATGCACTAAATGATCTGAATTTCTATCAAGCTAAAAATGTGGACCCTTTGTCGTCCACACTATCAACACAAAAAACTACTCCTATGGCAAGAAAAACTATGTTTAAAATGCAAGTATATGATGATCTTGTTGAAGAGCACACACTTATACTAAGAGAGGGGGTGAATCAGTATAAGAACACTTTAAACTTTCTAAAAACTGAATAATCTTAACTTGATATTGGAAATGAACCATAAGCAAAATGAACACTATTTTTACATGGAAAACCCTTTCGGGAAAAAACCACGACAAAATATTTGCTTTTATTAATAAGTAGGCACCAACCTATAGAAGACACCAATCTTCGATTACAAAAAAGAGAACCAACTCATAGCTGAGAAACCCAGTACATCACTGAAAATGAGAGGCACCAACCTTCACACTGACGGGTATAACATATTTTTAATGGAAGACGAATAACAGCATACCCCTTCTTTAAATCAGCTCCTTCAAAAACTGAACTTTATCTCTGCACTTATCTTCTTGTCCAATTCTGCCCCTTACACCTTTCAAAAACTCTGCATCAGTTCCTTTCAAATCTGTTTCTTTTCTCTTATGAATCTGCCATGAAAACTACTTCACACGACTGATCTTTTTTTTTGTCTAACTTCTTACACAAAAAAACATAGACTATTTCATGCAAATTCGTACCATATCCTTTTTCCTTTTTTCACTTCACAAAAATATCTCCTTTTTTTTTAAAGAAAAAACAACTCCATTTAGCATGCATCAGTATATCTTTTTGCATGTTATCTTTATGCTTTCTTTTTGCATTGCTTTATTTTTCTTGTTTTTAGCAATAGATCTTCAAATCTGATTTTCAGTTGTGATTTTTAGCTGCATGGTATCTTTATGCTTTCTTTTTTTGTTTTTAGCAATAGATCTTCAAATCTGATTTTCAGTTGTGGCACTTTGTTTTAACAACAAATCTGATTGTTTAATCTAAGGCACTTTGTTTTATCCATAAGTGGCGTTTTATTTTTGCATGCTTTGCTTTTTTCTTTTTGCATGCTTTGCTTTTTTCTTTTTGCATGCATTGTTTCATATATAAGTGGCACCAATGGGGAATATATCATTGCAAGTCCTTTATATATTGTTGCATGTTATATCATTGCATGTTTCCTTTGACATCAATGACAATATTCTAACACTTGTACCATGCATAGTCATCAAAAAGAAAAATGAAGCATACAATCTCACAAGTTGAGTTGAACATAAGATGTGATGTGACAATATGCTATAATTTGCATTATGCTACAATGATTAGTCATTAACGAATAATGTGAGCAATCTCCAAGAATCATGCTCAAAGAACTCAAATTTGTTGTGTAATGTTTCTCCAAGTACCATGCTTGAAGAACTTGAAACCTAAATCTTGGTTTGCCCCCCTATAAGATGACAATGCAAAGCTACTGCAAAGCCCCCCTTGGAAAGAAAACAACATATGTGAACATGTGTACAAAAATGCACAACGCATTGATGCCCTCTCGAGTTTATATCAAAAGTCTCCATTAAGTCACCCTTTCAGTTTTCAACTTAATGGGAAGAGTTTGTAAGCCACCCTTTGGGTTTTCAACTTACATCTTAAGTACAAAAGTATAATCAACAAGAGGCAATATATGGCCTCAAATAATATGTATTGAGCTACATATCTAACAATCTCAATGTGCTCATTATCAATATCCCAATAAAAAAATCATAGGTACAAAAAATCAAGGGTCCTCTCAACACCAAAGAGATTGAGAACATAATTATCCTCTGTAGAAATTGAGTGCAACTCTACAATTTTCTTAGTAAGTTATCACTTAGTAGTACAAGTACCACCATTAGAATCTACAATGATTAGCTCATCATCAATTAGATTGATAGCAACATTCACATTACTAGTAGACAAGCTTGACAAGGCTTCGAACCATTGCTCAGCAATATCTATAAAGTTGAGTTTATTATCAACTAGATCGACAACATATATAACAGAAGTAGATGAAACATCATTTGAAATGGTGGATTAGACTCTCCTTGACAAAGGGAAAGTCTCAATTTGCCATCTAGAATGATCTATCCATCCAAAATGCATATGCCTTATTGATTTTGTACTCGGATCTCTTACATGACATTACTTTGTTAAATGTATTTGTTGACCACATGATAGACAAGGATGTAGATCAAAACAATAATGGGAGGTATGTCCTCCGCATCCATAATGACATGTTTGAACTTGATGGGTTTTAATGTGATTTTAATTTTGATTGATATGACAACTTGTCAATTTCACAAGTTGGACCAATAAATATAGACTCAACTATTGTTTCAAAAACCTCCATACACAAACTTGATAGACTTGGAATATCTTGATATATGAAAATTCACAACACCTATATACCCTAGACCAATTTGATGTTTGTTGGGTTTTATTGTCTCCCAAACACAAATCATGGAGATTCAATAATAGGACTATCAAGTATTGTATGCTTGATAGGATTTGACAATAAACCTTTTGATAGAATCAACGAATTGTTTTGTAACACATGAGAGGGCGGCTCAAGACTAATTCAAGAAGGTACATAAACATTTTGCTTCTTTGAGACATTTTTAGTGACATGTGAGGGGACATAACATTCTTCTTCAAGGATTTTTTGTCTTTAGCAATCTTTTGAATTGAATTGTTTCAATAAGGAACATCATCATTGACAACATTTTTCTTCTCTATTGAGGCACTAGGTCTCTATTCTTGTAGTTGATCTTTCAGCCTATTGATATATCACCACAACATCTTGAAATGGTTGCAAAACTACGTGAATGGAGGCTTGTATTGACACTAATATTCTAATATTAACTATACTTCTTGTTTGTTGTTGACATTAAATTGCAAAGAATACATGCCATTGGTATATATTGTGGATGTGATTACAAAGATTACACACTTCTAAGGCAAGTTCCACCAATGATGCTCAGAGACTACAATTCACAACACCTTATGGCTTTTCTTGTCATGTGGAAATAGATTGGTTCTTTATCACTCTAAGATGTTGCCTTTTCAATATATCACAAAACCAATATACCAAACCTCTCGATATGCTCACCCTTCTAATATTCCCATCGATCTATGGAAGAAGCTCACCCTTTCAATATACTCGTTGATACATGAAAGTGACATTATAGCAAATAGGCAACACATGAAAATGATTCACCCTATCAATAACACCTTGTTAGAAACAAATCAAATTTTTTTTAGTCGAGATTTACATCTTACAATAGTAATGAATGGGTAATGAAGAGAAATGGAAATGAAAAGGACAATGTCCTTATTTCTCCTTGGCAATTTATATGGACAAAGTCACAAATGTCGTTGTTGCAACTATATTAGGCATTGGGTGCAAAAGTTCAATCATGACAACTTGACACAAACATGAACCAAAGGTACCTGAAATACTAAACACTAAAAATGTTTTAAGCTTTGCAAATTTTGTTTATTTCTTGTTTAAAAAAAATTAAGGACAACTTATGCTTGATTTATCCAATTCCCTAAAGCAAAAAAATGTCTACCATGACCTTCTAAATGAGTTTTCCACTTTCTAATAGAAATTCCCCTTTAATGATATTCTAATGTGTGAGATGACCTCCTCAACGAACTTTCACTTTTAACTATTTTGATGCCCCTAATTAAAAAGTGCTCCTCAATTTTAAAAACATAGAATATATTTTGACTCCCAAACTTAACAAAATACTCCCTAAAATTGAAATTCTAGACTCATATCCTAATTCCACAAAGTTTGAAGAAAGAAAACTTATAGTTTGAGCAGCAAAGGAGCCACACTCTAGAAGAACAAATGAAACATCAACCATGTGAAAAGCCACCGCAGCAATGGCGGAAAGTCCAAGTCAATAATAGAGAATGTGTGACCCATTGATTTTGTTGAACAACACCAAAAGCTCAATTAGAAAGATCCATTCACCTAGCAAGTTGGTGACTTCATTGGTGTTACAGAAATCAAGAAGAGCAAAAATGGCAAGGGTCACAAGCCCTATGAAACAATAAAACATGAACATTTAGTGAGCAATATTGTGACCATTGATAAACACACTCACACATTTCAATTTTGATCACAACCACAAAATAGAGTCTTCCTCTTTGTTGAAAAGATCTTGTCATTGTCATTATTAATGCTGCCAATAAATCTGCTCAAGTAGTTTTATGCATTAGATAACAATTCTAACAAGTCTGTACTTTGATACCAACCATGGACTTGATACAACAGCCACCACCATAAATACAATAGAAATGTTGTTTTTACTCTCCAAATCTGACAACCAAGTCTAAATGCTTCCTTTTGTATGTAATTTGTCTTTTCACAAACGAGCAAGAGGATGTTTAGCACTAAAAAATGGAGGAACAAAATAAAAGTGTGAATGAAGGCGATTAACATGAGATCATAAGGAAAAAGGATGAATGCGGACCCCAAAATGTTGGTATTATTCCAAATTTCTGCAAATTATTGTCTTTGGCTATGAGATTATTCATGGGCTGTAGAGATATGTGATGTCTAGAAGCCATGAATGCAAAAATAATGTTCGTAGAAACTGAAGATGAAAAGATGAGGATTGAAGCAGATCAATATATGCAAAAACAAGGATGCTTTAATGAAGAGGATATCTGAATTTAATACTTGTTGGACCTTAAACCTGACCAGACTTTTGCTTGGTGTGAATTGAAAATATTAACTTGCACTTATATGGCTGGATAAAATTAGAAATAGCACATTGAATTCCTTGCAAAAAGAATGAACATTCAAAATTACAATAAATGTGTTAAATTTTTACAATATAAACCTGCACTCCTCCATCCTTCTCCAATCTTGCTCTTCATCTTGCTCTGAGGCACAAGAATGAAATGCAAGAAAAGATTGACAAATAAACAAGACTTGGACAAACAGAAGAAATATTCAATGAAAGCTATTTCATTGAATCACAATGTACATATTTAACAATATAAAAATGACTATCTAGTTCATCTTCTAGATGACTTTTCAACTTCTAGTGTAGCTAGGAAATATAAAATTTAAAATATTATCCTACTACTCCTGGGATTATGTACACTACAGCTACATTGTCCTCATCCCCGAGGCATCCTATTTTAAGGAAATTCCTAAAAACCGACGAGGGTGCATCCCCAGCACTTCTAAAACTATAACTTAAATGAATAAAATGACGGCTAAATTGATCTACTCTAGTACCATGTTAGATTTAATAATGAGCTTACAATAATAAATCTACCCTAAGTAAAGAAAACAATAATAACATAAATTTAAATGTGACCAAAAGGAGAATAACGACATTCCGATAGCTATATTTATGATTCATGATTGAGATCAAAGGAAACGTATTAAAATATATATTGTAAGATGCATATGTAAAGTTAACAAGTGTTTTCAAGGAGTTGAGTTAGTCATAGTGATGTGGTGGCCTGACTCAACAAGTAAGAGAAGTGGTGTGAAGATAAACATTTTGATGAGGGAATGGTGGCACCTAGCAACCTTTAATCAAAGAGTGAATGAGGTAAAGGTGGCACAAGAATTCCATCAATCAATGAGTTGACATGTCCTCTTACTTCGAGGAGTTGAGTTAGGTAAAACAATATGGTGGACTGACGCAACATGTAAGAGAAATGGCATGAAGGGAACTCATCTTGATGAAGGAATTGTAGCACCTAACTACCTTTAATCAAAGAGTGAATGAAGTAAAGGTGGCACAAGAATCCCATCAATCAAGGAGTTGACATGTCTTCTTATTTCCTAATTTGAAAAAACATTACCTAAGTAAACTTAAAATAAGGTGCAATTATATAATTACACCAACAGAAAAGCAATACTTAGACTAGCTGTATTACTGTAGCAAGTTTTATATTCCATTGCAGTATATGAATCCTAACTTGGCTACATGCAATCAGGGATTAGAGCAACAAATAGTGCAGATCGGGTCTAAAACTGTTATCACATCCTTCATTACACACCTAGCTGTCAAATAATGATGAGAAAAAGGTCACGCACAGCTGGATAGCCACACAAACCTTTCAGCTTACAGCCTCCAACAACTATATGGAATACCACTGGTTGTGTTGTGAGGACCTGCATGCCACAAATTGCATTGAATCGTGCCAATGACTATCCAATATATACAATCCTACACTGCTCCAAGTCTGACTGTAATCAAGGAAGTATGGTATAGTTTAGCAGGTGACCAGCCTTTGGCACAGAGGATTTTAATAGAGTGGTACTAAAGCTAGTGGAAAGTCTATCTAAAGTTCAAACCATCTTATTTCATCTACACCTTAGGAAAAGATGACCTATTGAACCAGGGAAATCAAAAAAGAAATTGTATCAGTTTCATGTGTGGATGCACTGAAGAGATTGTTTATGAACCATGCACAAGGTTGAGAATGATTGCCCAAGACTGACCCAGATGCAATATGCAGAGACAGGGTAGAAAAAGGTTGTGCACTAATACCAGAAGACCTGTGTGGATCATTACTATTTTGTACAATTCAACAAGTTTTCACCAAAACTTCTAGATTATAAAACCCAAATATGTTGCGCATATTTTGTAACAACCTTGGAGGGCCTATATTTATATTGAAGGGGCACCCCAGTTACTTTCCATTTTGAGTGTGTTTCATATTTCAATTTGAGGAAATTGCTACCAAAATATGAGTGTCCCCAATTTTATGGATATAATGCAGATACTTTGCCATATATTAGCATTCCAATTTCTGTTTACAGATCTTTACATGCTCTTGTAATGGGTTGCATAGATTTATTATACTTCTCTCCTTGTAGATTTTAAACATATTGCTGAAATAATAGTATCTCATGGAATTTTAGTGAAATACGAGTAAATGTTGTTAGTTTTCCTGGGTTAATCCATGCCTTGAGTAATTCCTGGTTAAATCACACACAAGTGGGATCTTGAGCACCTTTTGCACACCAACAGGCTGCACCACAATGTTTTAAAAATGACCTAGTAGCAAATTCTGGATATTCAAAATAAAACAAACGATTCCAAACATATGACAACCTCTCAAAAATGGTTAGCCTGATGCCATAGCCCACTCCTATTGTGTCAGTGTTGTTCCCATTCTGTAAAGGCCGAAGTGTCTCTTCCTTTCTGCAAATCATAAGGAAGCATTCCACAATCCACCATCAGAGCATGGCATGTTGCATGTTCTTAAATTTTAATTATGATTGAAGCAAGGGTCCTATTGTCTGTCCCTAATACCATTTAAAATAAATTTAAAATCCTGGAACCAGGCACTGCTACCTCTAACCAGAATCCATATTCTACTTCTGCAGTTTTCTCCCATACGAAGAATGATCCTTATGGCCTATGCATTGATTATAGAGAACTCCATATTAACAAAGAGTACCTTTTCAATGTCCAAGATTAATGATCTTGTGGAAGACATTCAAGGGACCAAATCCTGTAAGGTGCTTGGCCAATAATGAAACGCAGAAAACACTAGACACCCAGCCAAACAGAAATATGCCCTCATGTATTCAAAAGATAATGATGATACTGAAATTAAAGAACAGAAATATGCTCTTCGCTTACTGATGGGGAAATGCTAACACCCCAGTTTAGAAATCAGACATTCACCGTTTGACTCACAACAAAAAAATAACCCAGCATACAATGAGGTTCAATCATTCAAGGTCGAACTGTGCACATTGAACAAGTAACAGACTACAGATCGCAAATCCCAGAGGAACACAATTTAACAGATAGCTATTCTTAATGCCCTCAGAAGCAATTCAATTCAACCATGAGCAATCTGGAAAACACAGTTGCCAATAGTTCCTTGAACAGTACAGTAATTTCTTACAGAGCACAGGATTTCACTGGTGATCATTACATCAGTAGTTCCTTGATCCCGACTCTAATAGAGCTTGTATGCTAATATTACATTGATGTCCCTCGCGCCCAGATCTCAGAGCAAGATTTATCGGGTATGGAATGAGACTTAAGACAGCACCTTTGTGGGACAATGCCCAGCGTCAGTTCAATACTCCTGTTTCAGAATCATGCCAGCTCTGTATGCGATCACCTGGGGGTAATGTTGTTGACGATCTGGTTCACTCCCGAAGACTGAAACAAATGCTTGAATGCACACTGTCTAATGACTCCCGTGAGGTGATAGCGCCTTCCTTGGAGATACGTCTTCCTGCAATCGCCTAGAGATGGTATTGTGGTCGCCTTATGCTTCTAATGATGAAAGGCAAGAAGAGCTTTTCGTCTCCTCCTAAAGATGACAGTAGGGGCTAGGTTCTACAGCCAACCGTGACTCAAGTTGTCCAATTCCGTGATGATATTCCCAGTCCATGAACCAACATATATATACGCAAGCTAACAAGCCTCCAACAAGTCGGCCAGGCAATAGGAAATTATTTTAGCGCCTCCTCAAAATGAGTTGGCTAGAGAAAGTTAAATTTAAATATTATTTTTAATAATTTAAATTTTATATTATTATTTAATATTTAATATTGTCATTATTATTTAATATTATTTTTAAATAAGCCTTTAAAAATGCTTTTTCGCCTTATTTGAAATTGGAGCCCCCACGAATTTGGGGACATGACAGTCCTCCTATCCCGAAAATTGCTTGCCCTCAAGCAATTGCAAGCTCGTGTCCATGAGTGCCAAGACAACCAACAAGTGATGAAGGATATGGCATTTGTACTCCAAACCTCTGCTGCTCTACTCTGATGTAAACGTCAGCAAGCCAATACTTGTGTCACGATCCCAAAGAAATAGTGCAGCAAACATGTTAATTCCTGGATCCCATGTCATCACACTATCACGTTCAACATACACTAGAGGATGGATGAATCCCCAAAGGCCATCGATTCCAATCAACTTCTAGACTCCGAAAGATCTCTCATGGATGTGCCACGCAAAGGAAGAGGACTTACTATCGTCCTCAGGAGTAAGAGCTGCCAACTCAATTCTGAGCAAAATCCAAGGACTACTGTTCCAAATCAGAAAATCGTAACAGCTATCATGCATCTCCTTAGTGTCTTCAACCACCTCCAACTTCTCCTTCGTCATTGATTCTGTTAGAAGTATTGTCATTGATGTCAAGACAGAATATATCCATGTTGGCTTAATCAGATTATTGAAGATAGATAAATCACTGTGGAGCAAGATCTGATCAAAAAGACATTCGGTAGTCATGGATTCGATCCTCTTAGAGAAAATAAAAGATTGCTACAGACAGAGTGACGCATTATCAAAAGATTTGAAACAATGAATGACATATCATCTACAGATTGAAATCTGTATGAAAGAAATTGCTACAGATCGAAATCCTTAGAAGAACGATTAAGAACATCTTTACATTGACAAAAACGATTAAGAAAAAGAATGGTAATTACAAGTGTGGCTGTTAAGTTAACAGACCTGTTTAGATAAAAAAAAAACGTTTCAATGCATCGGTTGTTAATCAAGAGACACGTCTCTACTAAAGAGAAATGGTGTGATTAAAGAAGATAACGAATGATAATCTGAAGAAACACGTCCTTTTGTTACACTTCAGATTTCTTATAAACTAAACGGGCTGGGCTGTTTCAAAAGAATAAAAATCGATTTACAAATTAGAAAAGATCTGTTCAAAGGTGTGCGAACTGATTGAAGAATAAAATCAATTTGTTTTGAAATATTACAAATTAAAAGATTTGTTTCAAAGGGGTGTGAACTGGTTGAAGATCAATAGTTTAAGGGACATGTTGCTTCAATAAAAGGTTACAATCATTGAAAGAGATATATATATGTTTTATTTCAGAACTGCAAGGGTGTGGTTGTGAAGTCTAAATTGATACAAATCAGAAACCCATCTTCTTGTGTGGGCTGAGTGTGAGATTTTTCATCACAAAGATAGGAGGATTGGGAGAGTGCAGATCTGATTGAAGTCATTTACCTTCATCCATCAAGTCAAGGTCGGTGCCTTGCATTAGGGGTTAGTGCTCCTTGTAGGTTGATGCCTACTAAAAATTGTAAAGGAGTTGGTGTTCCTTGTAGGTTGTAGCCTACAAAATCATCTCATTTGTAAATCAAGTAGGTTGGTGCCTACTTCCATTTGTAAAAAGTCATTTAATCATTTTCAATTAAGAGGTGTCAACTTGTTCTCATTGAGTCATATCAAAAGTTGATTGTAATAAGTTTGAAAAGATTAAGAATTGAAAGTTTGGTTTGATTTACTGATTCACACCCCCTCTCAGTAAATCTTTCGTTCTCTTCAGATTCATGTAAATCAACTCTCCTAGACCCATCATGTGCAAATCAGGAATTTCCTTTTCAGAATTACAGCTTACCCAATCCATGAACTCCCCAATCTTGGAGCAAAGGAACTCGAATGTTTCATGATCCACCTCAATGGAATTTTCTTCTCTTATTTCAGTCATAACCATTATCATTCCAATGTCATTAGGGCTTTCATGATAAACTTGCAGTTTCTCTCCACAAGGGCCAATCTTATACAAATCATTCTCCACAGCAGTGTAGCTGATAACATCGTCATATGGTTCAATTGCCTCCACACCTGACGCTTGGCGGGCTGCTTCTTAGATATCACTTGAAATCAGGGACACTTGTTCGAGCTCTTCAATAAATGGAGTCTTCCCCACCTTCACTTCATCAATTTGCTGTTGGTGCACATAATCCTTAGGAATCAACAAGCCATCTTCAACTTCGGCTTGCTTATGGGGTTCCTCTTGTTGTTCTATGATATCTTGTGGATCTGATTTTTCTACTTATCATGCCATCTTTGCTACTGATCCAGCTAAAATCATAACTGTCCAAAAGTGACATGCCTACGAAACTTAAGAAGCTACATGGTTTTCTTAACTATGCAAGTTTTTATAGTAATATTATCAATAGCTTTTTCTTCGTAGACTTTTCTTTGACAACTCTCAACAAGAAAAACATTATTCTGATGTCCATCTCTACCCAAAAATCTGTTTGCCAGCTTAAAAGATGCTTTTTCCTGTGCATCAATCCATGCCACTCAACTTTTTTCCAAACTACTAATTATTGATTGTGATACTTTCGAATTTTCATTGGGTGAGATTATTTCATCAAATTTGAATTTGGATTGGGTGGGGTTATTTCATAAAACAGCCTACCTAATGAATTATAAAGCAAGAATTTAAATGTTGTGAAACGCACATATCTACCTATGTCAAAAAGATTTTAACTACCCTAAATCTAATTAATATGGGTGCCAATTATCGTAGGCCACCACTTTTTTCTTTGACTACTCTTTCCCCTAGGTATCCTAATTGAAAATCATAAAATGGAATGAGAAGCTACAGCAGACTTATGGTTTCAAAATAGCATACAAAAAGGGTATAGAAAATATTGTTGTTGAACTTGATTCTGTATTTTGTCAGAACAAAGCTTCCTAAATTCAAATTTTTCAAGGTCTCTTGGATGGGAATAAAGGTGACCACTAGTCTGTTTGTAACATATTATGTTCTTCAAAGGCCACATCTCTCTTTCAAAGTAATTCTCCTTTAATGTATTTTATCCTTCTTGACAAGCACTCTTCATCTACAAGAGGGCATGCTAGCTTCCAAAAAAAACACAGCTGCTGTTGTTGTTATTCTCTTTTCATCAGATAACAAATGCTTTTGCTATACTTGTTGCTGAAGATGATACCTGCAGGCAAAACACAGCAGAGAATGTTGCTTACCAAATCTTCTACAACATAACGTTGTCCCCCAAAAAAAGTAGGGAGTTCATGTCTTTTGAGATCACCAGATTTGCTCCATCTAAAGCAAAGGATTGCAACATTACAAATATATTTGCTTCAACATTCATGCACTACACTAAAAATATTCTAATAACACAGATGACAATCTCAAACCTCAGTAATAAATAATCAAATAACAGTTTGCCTCACAAGATCACTACTAGATGTCATTCTAAGACTCTAAGGTCCTCAATTTGTTTTGAGATAACAGCCTCGAAGGTGCACCTTAAATATGAGAATAAGCTAAAACCCTTGCGTAGATGGGAAAATGAAGGTTTTAATCCTAGAAAGGATATTTTGAACTCTACTCTGTAGATTGACTATGGCTGGGATTTTGCATTTTGTGTCCAAATCCTTTACATCTTGTTTTCATACACTCTAATCTCTCTCAAGTTAAAGCACATTTCTGAGCTGCAAAATGTCTGTTATACCCAAATGCAGGCCACAACAATTTCCAGAGTCTATTGTTTTCTTTCTTGCGTCAAAAGGCACTCTATATATATTATAAGCTATTGCACTCATTATTTTGGAGATAGATTACTCATAAAACATCACTTCTTCTTTGCACATCAATCCGCATTCTTAGATCATGCTACCTGATGACTTGTCTACCAGCTTTCGAGGGCATAAGCTTTCTAAAACAGTACCCACACATAACTATTTTTTAATCTTATCTAATCAACTATTTTCTCATCTTATTTATTACATTATGTTTATTGGTACCCATACAAAACTCGATGTTTGTAGTATGTACTACTTGGTGTCTGTTTCTGTAATCAATTTATCATCATTTGTGTGTCAAGTCAAGGTCAGTGACAGTGTTCTCCAGTCAAGTGGCAATATTGTCATGTCACGGCCTTGTATTTTGGCTCAATACTTTTGTAGGGTGATCAAGGTTTCAATATTCCAGTTGAAAATAATGATGTTCCTGTTGTTGATGACTACAGCAGTAAAAGACAAGTATGAACTGGCAAAGGCAATGTGGACTTCAAAGGGGCAAGATGGCATAGAGGTGGGAAAACTCCTCTCAAAGTTCCCCTTATTGGCATAAACTTAGTTTCCCTCTGCTTGAGTCAAGTACATGGCAAATATTTATGAAACTGCACCTAAGGAAGAAATTGGCAGCAGCTTTAGTGAATCCTGCCAAAGCAACGAATGGGATGCATCAAGTCTAAGTGGGGCACACATTTGTGCAGCTAAGCCACCAACGTTCCCTCCCAAGATGGGCTAAATCTTTCATGATCTCAACCAAAGTGTAACGGGCAGATAAATAGCACACCTCTAGTGTGGCAATACCACCTAAAAATTCTGCCAAGCATGTTGGGAAGGTTGTAATGTCCCAAAAATAAAATAAGCATCTGACCGACATGATCCTAAAATAGTGTTTATTAACATTAATTAAAATATAAATAAATAAATAATAATGTTCTTCCTTGAGGCCGACCCAATTGGTGTTGGTGCCTAAATAAATATTTTTTGAATTTAAATTTAGTTTGCTTAAGGCTGACCCCTTCAAGTTGGCATAAATAGATTAATATTTATATGAGGTCTTTAGCTGTTTTAGATCATCACGAAATTGGGTCTGATCTTGCCAATTATCGAGGAAGGCGTAGTCATTCCTGCATGGCATTCAGGTACTCAACGTAGTTGGGGTACTGGAGATTTCGTGTTAAGAATCCTTCTATTCGATTCTTATTCAGGCACGCATTCACTCGATCTGTGTAGACTTCCAGAGGTTCACATATATCAGGCTCCGTTGAGCAGGTCCTCTATCCCATCTAAAGCTGTCGAGAGATTTCCGAATAGCATGATTGTTGCGTAACCTCCGACTCTCGCCATCAACAGTAGCGACATCCTCCAAGAACCAAAAGGCCCGACAATCATTCTACTCTTTGCCATCTCAAAGAAACGCCGCCACACCCAGCGACCATTGAGCACACGATTCCGTCTATCTGTTGGCACAGGACTGGGCTTTACACTTGTCGAATCTCTAGGAGATCGATGCTGCGTGAGAATCTACACTAGTAATGTGTCGACATTCAGTGCATTCCTTGAGTGCACTGCAACAGAGCGAGCACGGCATATTTATTGATGTATCTAAGGCTGTCCTGAAGCTGCGTATGAATGTTTGTAAGATCAAATCACATATTCCTGTTGAAAGTATCGATCCTAGCATAAATCTACTATTACTCTATTGTGTACTCGGCTTGGTTCTAAAGATTTCGTAAATAATATTTGCTATAGCTATCTAATTTTGTGCAAGCTTCTATCACTGAAATACATATATCTGGATTATCTGTGATTTATTTGCATTCGAATCTAGGATCGGTGTTGGGGTTTTCTTTTATTATTCTCTATGCATTTAGGAGAAGCCTCTTACAATGGTATCAGAGCAGTGGTCCTGCCAGCCTAGGGGTGAATGATTATTTATGCAACTAAGTCAGAGGGACTTGAGAGCCATTGAAAGAGAGAAAAAGAGATTAAAAGCTACTAGCTAGAATACTAGCAAAGGGATTAGAGGCAGAGGTAAGAAGAAGATGGAGGATCAGGTCAATGAATTCAAAGCCTTCATGGAAAAACAAGATTAGCCCAATCAAACACTGATGCAAATGATGCAATCCTTGACCATGGCTATGAACAACAACAAATCAGGGTCCAACACTGCCGAAGAAAGGAACTGTGAACAATCAAAAGTGGGTGAGCACAACAAGACATCGAGGGAATTGTCTCACAACCTTTCTCAACCCAAGTTCTTGCCCAGCACAGAAGCAACACATGAAGAAGAAGAACATCTCAGTTTCAACTCCATTGTCCAGGACTACATGAAGTTACTAAAAATAGTAAATTCTGAGAAATGCCACAAAAACCTCCAAACAAGAGAAACCCTGATTTCACCTCAACGAGCCTACGAGCTTCCGGAATAGGCTGAAGAGCTACTGAGTTGATCGCTGACTAGAAGGGGACATTATAGAGTGACAGTGCTGATTGATAGCGGAGCTACCCATAATTTCATTGACAAGAAGACAGTTGCCAAGTTACGCTTGGAACATGAGGACTTTGAGGGGTTTGATGTTGCAACTGCTAGGGGGTGTTAGTTTTAGGATCAGAAATGCAATAAGCAAAAAACACAACTCAGAGACAATGAACACAATATTTTACCCTGGGAAAACCCTCCTACTCGAGGGAGAAAAACCCAACAAAATGATCTCTTATATATCAAATGAATAAGTGCAAAAACTGCATACAAATCAGGCCCTACACAAGGCCGAGTCCAATACAATGAATGGAGACACTTCTCCTTGAAGCGAAATACAAATGATGACTCTTCTTCTTAGAATCGAATCTGCTGCTAGGAGGCGAACTGTTGTTGCTGCTGAAGATGCGAATTGGAGAGTGAATGAATTGATGATAAAAATGAGAGGACTCCATCCTCTCTAAATACCAAACTAGGTGGCCTTCTCTTTAGGGTCGACCTAGAGCAAATATATTTTATTTATAAAAGATTAAGGTCGACCTGCCTTGAGCAAGATATAATTAAGGGAAAATATCTCCTGAAGCTACCAAACACTAACAAGGGGAATGTCCTTTCTTGCACTAGACGGATTCAACAAATGGAGTTGACCCTAGGAGGACACAAGATGAGAGATGATTTCTATGTTGTCGACATCGATGACACGGACTTGGTTTTCGGAGTACAGTGGCTTCATTCATTGGGAGAATACACCACCAACTACCAAACCATGGAGCTGAAATTAAAGCATGACGGCAAGGAGGTTGTCCTCAAAGGCCTCTCCAGGAATGGTCCTATGGTGGTTTCAGCAAAAAGGATGGAGCAAGCTTTTCAAAGAGATGAAGTAGCATGGGCAGCAGAGTGCTTGGTCACAGACACGAGTCCACCGAAAGAAGAAAGAATCTTCCGCATTGACATTCAAGCTATCTTGAACAAAAAGTGCAAGGTGTTTCGAGAGATTCCGTCCAAATTGCCCTCGGATAGGGGATTTCAGCATGTGATAGAGCTTGAAGAAAGGGCCAAACCAATTATCACTACCCCATATCGACATTCGAGGGTGTACAAGGAAGAGATCGAAAAGGCTATCAAGGAGTTGTTGGATATGGGACATATACGTCCAAGCTCGAGTCCTTTTGCCTCGTCAGTGGTGTTGGTCAAAAAGGACAGGACACTCAGGATGTGCATCGATTATAGAGCACTCAACAAGAAGACAATCAAGAGCCACTATCCTATTCCCAGGATTGATTGTATTGATAGATGAGCTACATAGAGCAGTGTACTTCTCCAAGATTGATCTAAGTTCAGGATATCATCAGATTAGAGTCAGGGATGAGGATGTGCATAAGATGGCTTTCAGGTGTCATTATGGGCATTATGAGTTCTTTGTGATGTTGTTTGGGTTAACCAATGCCCCCGCTACATTCCAATCCTGCATGAATCAAGTATTCATTCTTCAGTTGAGGAAATTCGTGTTGGTTTTCTTTGATGACATCTTGATCTATAGTAAGACATGGGAGGATCATTTGAAGCATATAGAGGAGGTGCTTGACATACTTGAGAGGCATTCATTTTATGCTAAAATGTTAAAATGCAAGTTTGGGATGATTGAGATTCTGTACTTGGGCCCTAAGATCAACGCTCAAAGGGTTAGTGTTGATGAACTGAAGATCAAAGCTATTCAGGATTGGCCAAGACCCAAGAATTTGACACAACTGAGAGGGTTTGTGGGCCTTTGCAACTACTATAGAAGATTTGTGAAGGGTTTTTCCTAGCTTGAGGCACCATTAACCGATTTGATAAAGAAAGGAGCTTTCTCTTGGAGTCCCACAGTTCAGCAAGCATTCGATAAACTCAAGGAGGTAATGAGCTCGTGTCCTGTTTTGGCTATTCCAAATTTTTCATCCCCTTTTGTACTTGAGTGTGACGCTTCAAGAGAAGGTATTGGGGCAGTGTTGATGCAAAATAAGCACCCCATAGCATATGAGAGCAGTAAACTCACAAATTCAGAAAAGGTTTTCTCCATCTATGATAAAGAGATGTTGTCCATCATGCATGCCCTTGCAAAGTTCAAACAGTACTTGGTTTGCGGAAAACTTGTGGTGAAGACGGATCATAACAGCTTGAAGTACTTCCTCAATCAGCGTGATTTGAATGATAGACAGTAGAAATGGGTAAGCAAACTCCAAGCCTATGATTTTGATATTGAATATGTGAAAGGCAAGAATAATGTGGTAGCGGATGCACTTTCTAGGAAGCCTTATCTTTGTGCTATGACTCATATATTTGTTGATTCGAAGGCCGGCATTATAGCTGAATATGCTAAAGATTCATTTGCTAATGACGTTTTGAAAGGGGAAGTAATGGATGACAGGTACAACGTGGTTGAAGACCTCATCCTCTACAAAGACCGGGTCTATCTTGTGCCCCATTCCAAGATCAAGAATAGGATTGTGAGAGCTTGCCATGATACTCCTCTTGTTGGTCACCCTAGATTCTATAAGACGTACAAGCAAGTAAGAGAACGTTTTGCATGGAAGGGGTTGAAAAATGACATATTGCAGCATGTTAGAGAATGCTTGGTATGCCAACAAAAGAAAACAAAATATGTGTTACCAGCCGGTTTGTTGCAGCCCTTACCTATTCCATATCAGAAATGGGAAAGCATCTCAATGGATTTCATCATGGGACTTCCGAAGGTACAAGGTAAAGATTGTATTTATGTTGTGGTGGATAGGCTCACAAAATATGCTCACTTTTATGCCATTAATTCAGAATTTAAGGCTCCTCAAGTTGCAGATCTGTTTTTTAAAGAGGTTTTTAGACTCCATGGGCTGCCAAGGAACATTGTGAGTGACAAGGAGAGCAAGTTTATCAACTTGTTTTGGCAAGAACTCTTTCGTTTGGCTCACACGGAATTGACCACAAGCACTAGCTACCACCCCCAAATGGATGGACAAACAGAGATTGTAAACAAATGGATCGAAGGGTATTTGAGGAACTATGTAACAGGGTAGCAATCAACGTGGGTGAAGTGAGTACATCTAGGAGAATATTGTTACAACACTACTCATCACATGTCCATTGGGATGTCTCCATTCAAAGCACTCTATGGTTATGAGGCTACCTCGTTCATGAACTTGATTCTTGCAGATAGTAAAGTTCTGAGTGCTAGAGACATGGTGCAGCAGAATGTAGACATCATGAACTCCTTGAAAGAAAATCTTCAATGTGCCCAAAATCAGCAAAAGTTATATGCAGATCAGTGAAGGACTGAGAGAGTGTTCGAGGTCAACAACATGGTTTACTTGAGATTACAGCCCTATAGACAGTCATCCCTTAAAGGAAATGGGGTGGAAAAGTTAAAGCCAAGGTTCTATGGACCATTCAGGATCACAAGGAGGATTGGGGAGGTTGCTTATGAGCTTGAGTTGTCGCAAGGGAACATAATTCATAACATCTTTCGTGTTTCATGCCTGAAGAAGGCCTTGGGACAGCAAATCACGACGTCAATGGAGTTACCCCCTCTTGCTGATGAAGGCAAACTCATCCTTGAGCCTGAGACAGTGTTGGACGTGAGGGAGAAATGGTGGAGGAATAAAATGATTCCGGAATATCTGGTAAAATGGAAGAATCTGCTCGTCGAAGACACTACGTGGGAAGGAGTGGAAATCTTTGAACATCCTAATTTGAGGTTGTTGGAGGACCAGCAACAATCTGGAGGAGGGGACTATAATGTCCCAAAAATAAAATAAGCATCTAGCCGACATGATCCTAAAATAGTGTTTATTAACACTAATTAAAATATAAATAAATAAATAATAATGCTCTTCCTTGAGGCCGACCCAATTGGTGTTGGTACCTAAATAAATTACTTTTGAATTTAAAGTTAGTTTGCATGAGGCCGACCCCTTCAAGTTGGCATAAATAGATTAATATTTATATGAGGTCTTTAGCTGTTTTAGATCATCACGGAATTGGGTCCGATCCTACCAATTATCGAGGAAGACGTAATCATTCATGCGTGGCATCAAGGTACTCAACGTAGTTGGGGTACTGGAGATTTCGTGTTAAGCGTCCTTCTATTTGATTCTTATTCAGGAACTCATTCACTCAATCTGTGCAAACTTCCAAAGGTTCACATCAATCAGGCTCCATCGAGCAGGTCCTCTATCCCATGCAGAGCAGTCGGGAGATTTCCGAATAGCATGATGGCTACGTAGCCTCTGGCTCTCGCTATCAACAATAGCAACATCCTCCAAGAACCAGAAGGCCTGGCGATCATTCTACTCTTTTCCATCTCAAAGAAACGCCGCCACACCCAATGACCATTGAGCACACGGTTTCGTCTATCTACTGGCACAGGACTGGGCTTTACACCCGTCGAATCTCTAGGAGATCGATGTTGCATGAGAATCTACACTGGTTGTGTGTCAACATTCAGAGCATTCCTTGAGCGCACTGCAATAGAGTGAGCACGGCATAATTATTGATGTATCTAAGGCTGTCCTGAAGCTATGTATGCATGTTTGTAAGATCAAATCACATATTCCTGTTGAAAGTATCGATCCTGGCATAAATCTACTATTACTCTGTTGTGTACTCGGCTTGGTTCTGAAGATTCCGTAAATAAAATGAGCTATAGCTATCTAATTTTGTGCAAGCTTCTATCACTAAAATACATATATCTGGATGATTTGTGATTATTTGCATTCGAATCTGGAATCGGTGTTGGGGTTTTCTTTTATTAATCTCTCTGCATTTAGGACAAGCCTCTTACAAAGGTAGCAGAGAATTATGTGAAAGGTGCCTAACATTTAAGAGGGGTTTCAAATTAAATGAGGCATACTTTTGAATGGCAAAAACCACTGAAAATTCCACCTAAAATCTTGACAAACACCAAAAGATACTCCGCATCAAATCAGCTTTTAACTGTGTGGCAACAACATAAGTAAAGCACACCAAAATTGCAAAGAAAAGCATCATGTAAAAGTGCTGCACAATTGGGAGAGTTCTGCCTTTACAAATCAGCGCCCAGCAATCAGGATATATGGCAGAAATATAAGTTTGGTGCACTTTTTGATTGGCATGACCATCTCAAAACTCTGCCTGAAACATTAAACATTGGCAATATCATTAGACATCAGCACCAGCCTTTCAAGGAAAGAAATCAGACCAAAAGTGGCTCACCTTTGTGTGTTTCAAGCTAACAAAAACTCTGCCAAAGCTCTTAAATACATGTCAAATTAAAAGCATGCCCAGCAAGCAAGGAAAATAAACAGTCTTAAGGAGGTGCACAAATTGAATGACAAAGCCACCTAAATTCAGTAACAAACATAATAAAAAGGTAGCTAAAGCAATATTGGCCAACACCTACATAATAAATAGGGCTGGAACCTATGTGAATTGCCTCCAAGGTCATAAAAGTGGCAAAATGGTTATAAGATCCACACCCAGCATAAAAAGTAATCAGTCAAGCATGGCACACATCTTGAGCGGCAAAGCCACTACCAAACTCTGCCTAAATCATGACCAAGTGACAAAGGTCTTATAGAACTCCTCCTGTGGCAAAGCCCAATCAGCCAGAGTGGAGAAAGCCTAAGTGATTTCCACAGTTGCTTTAAAGCAATAAAAACAAATCTTAAACCTGCAAGGAGGACTTACCACCCACATAAAGGCAATTGATTTTGAATTTCATAAACAAGTTTGCCTCTGTTATTTTCAGCAGCATCATGGCACATTTATCTAATTTTTGCAGGCATGTGAAGAAATTTCTAGCAACATGGTTGAAGGTTTCCAAAATTAGTAGCAATTCACAAAGAGTTTTCAGCAGCATAATTTTTATGTCCTATTCTTCTTGATCTACTCTGCTGATACATAGTCCTGAACTGAGTTTGTCTCTTTTCCAACCGGACATCAATATTTTCAATTGGCTGAAGTGATCAAAATTTTCATACTAATGCCATGGGACAAGCAGAGAAGAAGTCATCTTTCAAATATTAATTTACCACCATGGATGCAATCAAAGTGCTTCAAAAGGTTACTTCAAATTCAGATGGATAGGCATATTATTAAATCTACAGTTTCATCATAATTATCAAGCAAAGCACAAAGATTTAAAGTATGGTTTCAAGACGGTTGTCGTCGATGGATTTATGATGTAGGGTTTCACAATTCTTCAGAAGTTCTGGACGATTCATCAAGTTTCGATGAGAAAGATCACTTCAAATTCAAAAAAGTCATTCACATACAATGTGTTATTTTGAGCACCAGCCATATTAAACAGTGGTCAACTCTAGCAATGGCTATTTCCAAGCCATAGATATGAGCCCATCTTAGGCTTTATATTTTAATTTTATTAATTGTTTTATATTAGTTTATTTTAAAGTACTTTCCAATTTTTCTACAAATACGGATAGGATAGCTTTAATCAAGTACTGTTTGGGATAATTTATTATTATTCATAAGTCCCTAAAAGTTACCCTTTGTGAGCTTATAAATAAGTGCTTTCAGCGCATAATTTTCTAATGATCGTGGAAGCTGGACTTTTGCTGCAAAGATTGCCATTCAAGTAAAGTTATTGTGTTATTCAATGATTGCATGTTTGTTTTGTAGTTTCATCAAGTAAATTGAAATTTGTTCGCATTTAGTCAAGCTTTGTATTGGGCAAATCAATCTTTCTAAATTTTAGCTTTGTATGCAATTTAGTTGTTTATTTCATGAAATTGAGTGGTGTTAATTCATTTAATCATTTCATGTCGATGTGAACCTACTGGTGATCTCTGCTTTAGCCAATAGTAAGCATTCTTCTGTTTTCCGACCAATTATATCTTTGCTGCAATGGAATACTAGTCTCTACTATGGCCAATAGGAAGTTGTATTCATTTATGATTAATAATTTACCTCCTTTAAATTCTGAAAACCTTGTTGCTGTGCTTGACTGTTAATAGTCTGACACTTGCATTCAGGGCAAATCCGTGGTTAATTAATAATTTATATTATGTAAACACACCATTGGAATCTTGTACAATGTGCATATGTGTTTACAGCTTTAAATTTTAAGTTTAGTTAGGTTTCAAGGAGCTTCCCCTTATAATTTGAACAGATCTACCATGCATACTGTTTTGTTTTGTGTTGTGCAAGACAATTAAAACACTTACAATGTTGGAGTTTGAGACAGTTAGGGTTATCACACATTACATTTGTACAAGGGCCATTTTACTTAATTAGAGCAATTAAAATTTAACCCTCCTCTTCTTGTATAAAGTGTTTCCCTTCATCCTTGTATTTATGAATATATTATCAATTCATACACCTACTATTTGCAATTCCTTCCAACCTTCTGAAATTGCAGGTGCATTCAATTTGTGCTCAATTGCCTCTGATACCTTTTGTCATTTTTAGCTTGGATCTATGTCCATTTATTCCTACCTTCTGCATCCTGTATTTCCAATTTCATTCCAATATTAGGGCATGGTTGTACCAATTCTGGTATTTGGGAAATACTATAACATAGATAATGGCATTAGTCAGCCCTAGATGCAATAAACATTGCTACCCATCTAGAAATTGGATATGGTAAAATAAGCATTACCAAACTGTATCCTCATTTATGAATATGAATTGCTAGGCTTGGCCACTTAAATGACTACCATCGATGAGATGGAAGATCCAAAGAAAAATTGCATGGTAGCAATATAATTCAAGTTAGCCTTATTGTATGAAACGGGATGTAGTTATCAGCAATATTGCCAAGGTAAAGAATACAAAAGCAACATACATAAAATTTAATATATATCATTATTTAACATAAAAATACTTAACAATTGAGATTGATAAAACACTAAACTCAGTAACGTACAGTGTTTCAGGAAAATTGAAACCAATACAAGAATAAGTAAATAAACTTAGAACTTGAAAAAATGTGCAGGCCACAAAGCATATACATAGTGGACTTAACATTTTCCCCTTTGCAAACAAAGAATAGTAAAGATTACAAATTAAATTTTATATGCTTTGCCAAGGAAAACATAATGCAGAATCTTCAAGAATTAAGGATGTCATCAAACCTGTGCAAGTTTTTGTCCGATATTTAGAGTTGGCATATTCAAGGCAGACATATGGATCTTGCCTGGAGATCCACTCAGTGTCCCTCAGCCTGCTGCATCCCACAACTGACAAAAAATGGCCAACCAACCAAAAGGTAAGATACTAAACAGCTTCCCAAACAAGCGTCCACAAAATATACTTGTAATTATATAGAAATGATCCCACATAGATGATATCCAATCATCTCTAAATATTTAAAATCCTCGGGCCAGCATTTGTACATTTCTGCTCAAAAGTGCTATAAATTTTGGCAGCTATTGAGCACAATTGGATTAACATTTTTTGACAATAAATGAGATCAATAACATTCTGTTTTCACAGTCCATAATAGATCATTCAAGATTTCTGGATAAACTGTGTGCTAATTTTTACATCAACGTTTCGGATCATACTCCATGATCCATCATCAGGATGATAAGCAGATAGAGTGAGAATTCAATTATAATATTACAATGCTCAGAAAAAATGTAAATGTCGAACAAGAAGAAAAGTATCTTGAAAAGACCTACAAAACTAGAAAAATAAAATTTATAGCTTTGTAACAAAAGATTCATGCATAACTTAAATTACAGTAGCCATGATCAATGAAACCCCTTATATTAATTGTTATATCAGTTCCCAACCACAATTGAACCCAAAATTAGTTTTTCCAAGGCATAAGGATTCAGAGATAGATTTTGGGTCTGCTAGGAAATGATTTTGCAGACAGTTTATGGACTTGTGTGCATTTCCTTTCATCCCCATGTGCATACATTTATGTGTGGGTATCAATTATAATAGCTATGTGCAAAGGAATGCAGAAGGGTTAAATGGAAAAACAAAGAAAAAATATGCATACATAGAAAAAAATGAATAGGGGGGAAGCCAAAAGTTTTTAATAATATATAGGACTTCAGACATCTGTCTTGAATCTTCATTTAAGGGTCTTTGAAGTGCTCAAGGTATGAGTCATTCTACAGTCTAGTCGTTATAAGCTTCACAAAATACCTATGTCACAGGGTTTGTGTTCATGTTTGAGTTTCGCAAAGAAAATTTTGAAATTTGTCAACTAATATTCAAATAATACAAATCTATGGTTTTTATTTTTATTTAAATGTATTACAGTATTACTATTACATTAAAATTTAAATAAAGAATATTAAATTTTAAATGATTTTAAAAATATTAAAAGTTTAAATAAATTTACAATATTAAAGTTAAAATCTAGGCTAAATATATTAAGTATTAATAATAGTTTATAAAATTATAAATATTAATAAATGTTTCTAATATTAATTAAGAGATTAAATGCAAAAGTTAAACTGGTCAATGCACTCTTATAAAAATATTTTTGTAAAATGTTTTTAGGTTTGGTTTTTTAAATTTTTTTTTAAAAAAAATTATTAGAGAACTCTTCTTCCGTATTAATATAAAAGATAAACATAAAAGTTCAAACTAAAGCTAAACAGAAAAAATGAAATAAAATCTAAATCATATAATTATGTTCATGCTATGAGGAGTTGAGAGACCACACATAGTGCACAACTATCGCTCACCCCAAGAAAATATGATTGTCCTTCAACTAAAGCTTGTCGGCTCAATTTAAATAAAGAATATTAAATTTTAAATAATTTTAAAAATATTAAAGTTAAATCTAGACTAAATATATTAAATATTAATAATAGTTTATAAAATTATAAATATTAATAAATTTTTCTAATATTAATTGAGAGATTAAAAGCAAAAGTTAAAATGGTCAATGCACTCTTATAAAAATATTTTATAAAATGTTTTTAGGTTTCAATTTTTAAATTAATAAAAAATATATATATTAGTGAACTCTTCTTCCATATCAATTCAAAAGATAAACATAAAAGTTCAAACGAAAGTTAAACATAAAAAATGAAATAAAATCTAAATCATATAATTGTGTTCATATGATGTGGAGTTGAGAGCGCACAAATAGCACACAACTATCACTCACACCGAGAAAATAACTTTTTCCTTCAACTAAAGCTTGTCGGTGGTGGTGACCTCGAATCAGATGGCAAGGAACAATATCATCCTAAAGCATAGCATGTTCATCATCTAATGAAGTCCCTATCAATGCTTGTACTTATATTTCTACATCTATTGCTTCCTGTTAGAGTAATCATACATTAGCTAATAATTAATCAATCATTAATTAATTATTAGTATAATTTATCCTCATGCACTTAAGCTACACTTAGGAGTGATTTACTAATGTTAACTAGAGAGCTATTATTAGATCATTTTGTCTCATTGCATGAGATGTTGACATTTGTCATGATCTAATCCCTTTCTCATTTAGGGTTGCTCCTATATAACACTCAACCCTCATTGTATTATCTCTCGATCTTTCATGCCTTTTGATATAACTCTCAACCTTTAAGGACTCTTGTTTTCCTTGAAGTTTCTTGAGGTTCATTCTATAGTTTTTTCTTGATGAGGAATATAGCAATTCTTTGCTTGCAGATCTCTTGCGTGGAAGGAGTCTTTATTCGTTGTTTGATCTTGTGGCTCGTGTTTTTCACAATTCTAACATGGTATCAGAGTTTGGATTCAACGAACCCTTTCTCGATTTATGAGGGTTTTTTTCAACAAGGGTTACAAGGCTTCAAATTTAGAATCCCCTTTGTTTTTTTTGCAAATTTTGGAGGTAGGTGAATTTTGGTGCATCTAGGATCAAAACGGAGTCTTCCATTGGATTCAAAGTTGTTGAGAAAGTCAGATTTGCCTTTTGTTTGGCCTGATTTGGATCCCTGAGGTCAGATCTACGAGGGTTTGAAGGAATTGTTTTTTTCTCGGATATGAAGGGTAGCTGTGATTTTGGGCCATTTTGGTGTGAAAAGAACCTCACGATTGGATTGAGGAGGCCGATTCGACGAATTTTGACTATAAATTTTCCCTCTTTTTGGCGTTGGGAGCTTCCAAGGCAAAAAAAATGTACATGGGTCGTACAATCGTACGGGCCTTGTACGGATTCCTATGCACGAGTTTCAAAAAAAAAAGGTCGGCTGCATATTTTTTTGTAAACTTTTTTTATTTTAGAAATTTTTTAAAAATAAAAAAATCGTAGAGGATTAAAATTCATGAAAAATGGCAATTTATTTCTTTACGACGGCGTATTAATTTTATGTAGACATTTCTTTGCAGCGGCGTATTAATTTTATGCAAGCACTTTAATTTCTTTACTTTGCAAAACTGTTGAATTAAAGGACCTCGTCCCTAGCTCAACGGTGAAAATACCAAGGACCCTCTTTTTGATATTTTTATTGCATGATTTCTTGATGGGTAGATGAATGATGCTTTGCTGATTCAATGTCAATGAACTGATTTGCCCTTTATATCCATTTCTTGAAGTTGTCACCACCCTTCATTGCTGCCTTTTGGGAATAATGATTTATTTCCAAATTGATTCATTCATTCATTCCCAATTGTTGATTTCTCACAAGGAAATGATCTCCCTTTTCTATCTTATTTGAGGGAGTCACAACCTTCCATATTTGAAGGAATCGCAACCTTTCACATTAGGAGTCACAATCTTCCACATTAGGAGGAGTCACATAAAAAAAATTCTTAATTGTTTTTTCTCCTTCCCTCTCAAGGAAATAAACTATCCTTTAGACCTTAAATAGTGAAAGAGTTACCACCTTTCACCATCGCTGTCCTTGAAAGGGTCACCATCCTTTATCTTTAATTGCTGCCATAAAAACTCTTAATTTAGTTTTAATTAAATCCTTTAATAGAATCACTAGCATCTTGGTGTCACCCTTATTTAATCTGCCTATGTTATAATTTCAAAGGGCTACGATAGTGATACTTTGTGAGGGATGACACAATGTATCCACAAGAGATTCAAATGAGAAGGATTTCTTGTGTGTTGAAAAAACAAAGGCCTCAACTTCAAACAGTTCAATCTGCTATGTTGATTCTTGTGCATCCAAACATATGACAAGTGAACAAGAGTCATTTTGTGATCTCACTCCATCCACCTCCTATGGGCAACTATTCCTTGGCGATGACACATCATATGAAGTTAAGGGAATTAGAGATATATCTTTGCCCCTCAAAACTCACAAATGCAAAAGTTCAAAGGTTCTGTATGTTCCAAGGCTCACAAAGAAGCTTCTTTCAGCCAATCAATTACTTGAGCACAACTTGAAAGTTGAACTTTATTGTAAAAATGATGAAAAAACTGTCTCATTAGAGATAAATTCAGAAATGGTGAAGTTGTTGCTCGTGCTTCAAGGGTCAGCAAGATGTTTCAACTTGTTCATGTCACACACAAAGATAAGGCCCTTGAAGTGAAAACAAGTGCATCCACAACTCTTTGGCATTGCAGATTTGGCCATCTCAGTTTTGGCTATCTTCTTGTATTGAGTAAGAGAGATGATGCAAGGACTTCCTCCCATGCAAAAATAAGTTCTTCTTTGCTCACATTGTCTTGTTGGAAAGCAACATTGGGCTCCTTTTCCTACTGCAGAGAATAGAGCCTCGAGTCCCTTAGAATTGGTTCACAATGATTTATGCGGATTGATGCCATCAAGTCATAACAAGGCCAAGTATTTTCTACTCTTTGTGGATATGATTATTCAGGCAAAATGCGGGTTTATTGTTTGGCTCACAAAAATCAAGCAATTGATAAATTCAAAGAATTTTGAGCCCTTGCAAAAAAGTCATTAGGTCATTCTCTCAAAACCCTTTGCTCAAATAGACGGGGGGAATTCACAATTAAGGAGTTTTCAAACTTATCTTCAAGAAGAACATGGGATCCAAAGACAGTTGACCACTATTTACACATGTGATGTCCCCACTTTCGATATAATATCATGGTGGCACGATTCTAGCTCATCCAGCATTCCTGTGGGTTAGAAGGCATAAAAAGGGGATGAATTTTGGTGATAGGAATCAAATTTTGGTAGTGAATAAGAATTAGGAAGGTGTTAACCTTAAACCAAGCAAAGCCTAATACTAACCTTCTTCCCACTTGCTGGTCAAAGAACACAAGGAGGTGAAAGCAAGCAAGGAGGTCGACTTGCTGGTCAAAGCAAACAAGGAGGCCTATGTTGAGTCAAAGCAGGCAAGGAGGTTGGAGGTCTCTTTGCCACACCAAGCAAACAAGGAGGACAAGCAAGCAAGCAGGTGAGTCACCTCACCCAAATCTGATCACATTCTAGAAGCCTCCCTCTTCCTATGGCGGTTTAGGTAACTTAAGGGAGAAGCCACCATAAATCACTATTTTAAGACCAAGTCTGATCTCCTCCTTGGGGCGGTTGTAGGAAGCTTCCAAGAAACATTTTTACAATCTCCGAAAAAATAAAGGCAAAAAGACAAACACACTCAGATTCTTCTAGAAGGCTTGGGGAAACTTAGCCTTGAAGCAAAAGCAATTGAATATTTTTAATGGAGAGAATCTGATCTTCTTGGGGGACGACTTGAGAGGTGCCTTAGCCTTGAAGCAACATGAATATTTTAATAAAGACAATCTGATGCAACCCTAGGGCGGCCTTGCCTTAAGGTCTTATTTAAAGAAGGCTAGGGTAATAGGAAGGATATGCTACTTGTGATTCTAAGAGATATCTCTTGACTGAAAGTGATTTCAGCCAGTTCAAGGTGCTGCTCCCTTGAATTCAGTGGTTTGGTGTTGTTCCCATACCACCTTGTGAGGTGATTTCAAACAGAAACTCACCATTGAGCTCAACCAGATTGTGTTTAGCACAACTCCAGTTGCAGGTTAGGACTTTGATTTGTGAAAGAGGAGATTTGAAGAAGATTGCTTGACAAAGAAGGCATTTTGGGCGATTTCTACCTTCAGACATATTCAGATTTTTATTGCAGCAGATTTCAAGTTAACTTCATCATCATATTGGTGAAGATTTTGGTGGCTACATCCTCCAGAAGGCTGCAACAACGTATAGGTTTACCATTCCAAACACTCAGCTCATTCTCTTTTCTAGTAGCTAGGGTTTTAACTAGTGCTTTGTACACAAACTAGGCATCATTGAAGGTCTGGAACTTAAAATCAGACCTACAGATTGTAATTTTCAGTATTTACTGTGTAACCAGCTTCTGGTCAAATTCTTATTGAAGGCATAAGTTAAAAACAAGTCTGAAACTTTCAGACCAGCAAATTGAAAGAAAAAGTTTTCAGTTTGAACCTGTAAGGGTTCATTTCAGTGGTATCAAAGCCCTGTTCCTACCAGCCTGGAGAGTTAGGGTTCTCTTATGCAGCCACCAGAGATTGGCCCACATAGATATTACACACGCAGCAGAGCAGAGCAGCAAGCAAATCTCGTTGATACACAACAAGACACCATGGGAGATAGAAGACATGGCAGCCCTCCAAGACAAGATGAGGAAAGAGAAGCAAGAGATATCTTCAGGGGTATTGCAGCAGGGCAGCAACATGTAGCTGATGTCTTGCAACAGCTTACAGCAGCCATACAACAGATGAATGTTCCTAGAAGACCAGTTCAGGAGCATGAAGACAATGGTAGTGCTATTGGGACTCCAAGAAGAACACCTACTCGCACTAGTGATAGACCCTTGCAACCTACTTTTTCGAGAAATGAAGAGGAGAATGCTGAAGAAAATGAGGATGCACCATGAGCAATGGGATCTGTTACCTCCTCCAGTAAAGTAACATTTGACCTTTGATCGTTACATGAGCCAAAAGAGGGAGCACAGTAGAGCAAGGTCAGATAGAAGGCCAAGAAATCAGAACAAGGATCTAAGACATGCTACAAGTAAACTCACTCTCCCAACATTTGATGGTAAGGGAAAGATCACAGCAAGAGCATGGATTCACAAGCTAGATACCTTCCTGACTCTACGACCTATGGCGGAGGATGAAGCAATCAAATTTGCAACCATGCACTTAGAAGGTACTACATATGACTGGTAGCATCATGGTTTGGTTACCCAAAACCATGGCTTGATCCATTCCTATGATAAGTTCAGCCGAAGGTTGATAGCACGGTTTGACAAGAAGGACGTGGAAGTATATTATCGAGAGCTGGCACAGCTTAAGCAAAGTGGACATGTGGAGACATACATTGAAGAATTCCAGAACATTGCTGTTATGGTTCCTGATATGTCTGAAAAAAGGGTAGTTATGTTGTTTATTGAGTGTCTAAATGACAGGATGAAGGGCATAGTTAAAGCACTCAAGCCTAACACATTACATGATGCTATTCAACTTGCTTTAGACCTTGAGACAACATCTACTTCCTTGCAGCCCACTAAGAAGAATTTCAAGAATTTCAAATCAAATCAGAAATCTTTCAATAAGCCCAAGGTTACACCTTCTTCAACAATCAGCGAAGAGAGGAATGAGCTCAGGAGGAAGAAGCTTTGCTTCACTTGCAAGCAACTGTGGGAACCCGTTCATAGATGCCTTGGGAAAGGCAAAGCACATCTTATTGAGGTGGTATCTGATGATGATGAGATCCCAAATACAAACTCAGAGAGTGAGGATGAACATGAGGAACAGCCTCATATTGGACCCAAGGAGCATGATGATCTTCAGGAAGTTACTATTGCTTCACTTTCAGGAGTTCCACATTACCATTCCTTTCGTATGAAGGGAGTTCTGAACGGACAGCGCATTGTTTGCTTGGTAGACAATGGAGCCACGCATAACTTCATTGATGAAGGATTGGTGGCTAGGCGAGGTCTTCATGCTGAGGAGTTTTCGGGTTTTCAAGTAACTGTAGCTGATGGGTTTGGCATGAGCTGTACAAGGAAAGTCTCACAATTAAGCATTCAGATGGGAGACTACACGTTAACAGATGACTTCTATATGCTTGGACTAGGTGAGATAGATGTGGTGCTAGGCATCCAATGGCTCTAGTCACTTGGAAGGTATGTTCAGGATTTTCAGAAGATGGAGTTGGAGTTCATAGCTGATGGAAAGAAAATTGTGTTGAGGGCTCTATCAGATGAGAAGCCTAGAGTGATTTCACTTAGGAGGATGGAGACACTTTTCAGGCATGGAGATATGGCATGAGCAGCCCAATGCTTCGTTTCATCTGAATCTCCTTCTAAAGATACGCCACATCACCATATGGATATTCAAAAGGTTCTAGATAGGCGCAGCATGGTGTTTAGTAACATACCACCCGAGTTACCTCCTGACCGTGGATTTGAGCATGTCATAGAGATGGAGGAGGGCTCTAAGCCCGTTATTACAACACCATATAGGCATCCCAGGCACTTCAAGGAGGAGATAGAGAAGACAATTAAGGAGTTGCTTGAGATGGGACATATCCGACCATCATCTAGTCCCTTTGCTTCTTCAGTATTTCTAGTGAAGAAGAAAGATGGGACTCTACGGATGTGCATCGATTATAGGGCCTTGAACAAAAAGACCATAAAAAACAGGTACCCTATACCCAAGATCGATGATCTTCTAGATGAGTTACACGGGGTTGTGTACTTTTCGAAGATTGATCTCAGATCAGGGTACCATCAAATTCGTGTACGAGCAGAGGATGTTCACAAGACAGCATTCAGGTGCCATTTTGGACATTATGAATTTCTTGTTATGCCCTTTGGTCTCACCAATGCTCCTGCTACTTTCCAATCTAGCATGAATCATATATTCAACAAGCAGTTGCGTAAGTTTGTTTTGGTATTCTTTGATGACATTCTGATATTTAGCAAATCTTGGGAGGAGCACCTTAGACATCTAGATGAAGTACTTGGCATCATGGAGACTCAGTCCTTGTTTGCTAAGGCGTCCAAATGTGAGTTTGGACTTCAGGAGATTCTCTACTTGGGCCACGTGATTGGTGCTAATGGAGTACAGGTGCACCAGGAGAAGATTCGAGCCATACTGGATTGGCCACTGCCAAGGAATGTCTCTGATTTGCGAGGTTTCTTGGGATTATGCAATCACTATAGGAGATTTGTAAAGGAGTTTTCATAGTTAGCAACACCTCTAACAGATCTTACCAAGAAGGGGGCATTCAGTTGGACAGATGAGACACAGACAGTATTTGATCAGCTCAAGGGTGTTATGAGCTCTTGTCGGTGTTGGCACTTCTCGATTTAACTCGGCCTTTCATCTTGGAGTGTGATGCTTCAAGAGAAGGCCTAGGAGTTGTATTGATGCAGAATCATCATCCCATTGCTTATGAGAGCAGGAAACTTCGGGGTGCAGAAAGATTATACTCCACCTATGACAAGGAGATATTGGCCATCATGCATGTGTTGGCCAAGTTCAGACAGTACTTAGTAGGTGGAAAATTTGTGGTTAGGACAGACCACAACAGTTTGAGATACTTCTTAGAGCAGAAGGACCTTAATGAGCGACAACAAAAGTGGGTCAGCAAGATACAGACCTACGATTTTGACATTGAGTATGTCAAAGGCAAAAGGAATGTGGTTGTCAATGCCCTTTCTAGGAGACCTTCCCTTTGCTCATTGAGTGAGATATCAGCAAATTGGAAGCCTCAACTTCTAGTTGAGTATTCCAAGTCTACCCTTGCATGCGAGATCGTGGAAGGATAGATCCAGGATGATAGATATCGAGTTGTGGATGTGTGATCTATTATAAGGGCATGATATTCCTAGTACCTGAGTCCAAGCTCAAACAGAGGATACTACGGGCCATCCATGACACACCAACAACAGGGCATCCAGGATTCTTCAAAACCTACAGACAAGTCAAAGAGAGATTCTCATGGAAGGGTCTCAAAGATGATGTCATGTAGTATGTTTGAGAGTGCTTGACTTGCCAACAGAACAAGTCGGAGCATACCTTTCCAGCATGACTCCTGCAACCTTTGCCTATTCTAGAGCAAAAGTGGGAGAGTATATCTATGGACTTCATTACAGGTCTTCTGAAGGTTCATGGACGAGATTGCATATTTGTGATTGTTGATAGGCTAACCAAATATGCACATTTCTATGCTATACCTTCTACTTATTCAGCTCTACAAGTGGCGGAGATGTTCTTTCGAGAGGTGTTCCGATTGCATGGTCTTTCTAAGACCATAGTCAGTGATCGGGATAGCATATTTCTCAATGCTTTTTGGTAGGAGCTTTTCCGATTAGCTAGTACAGAGTTGACACCAAGCACCAGCTATCACCCACAAACAAATGGGCAGACAGAGATCGTCAATAAGTGGGTGGAGGGTTATCTTCGCAACTATGTTGCGAGGCAGCAACGTACCTGTATTAGATGGTTGTATCTAGGAGAATATTGCTATAATACCACCTATCACATGTCGATTGGCATGTCTCCATTTAGGGCATTGTATGGATATGATGCACTATCTTCTATAGAATTGGCCTTTGATAACAGCAGAGCCCCTCGGGCCAAGGAGTTATTACAAGATACTCAAGACATCCTTAAGGTACTTAAGGATAATATTCAGCAGGCACAGAACTAGCAGAAAATGTATGCTGATCGACATCGTGTGGAGAGAACTTTTGAGGTAGATGACATGGTTTTCTTGCGCCTTCAGCCCTATAGACAGAGTACTTTGAAGAGAAGCGGTGCAGAAAAACTCAAGCCAAGGTTCTAAGGCCCCTACAAGATCATCAAGAGAGTTTGGGAGGTAGTATATGAGCTTGATTTACCAGCAGGCAGCAAAATCCATAATTTTTTCCATGTGTCTTGCCTCAAAAAGGCATTGCGACAGCATGTAGTTGTTTCACCAGTTCTTCCACCCCTTGATGAGGAAGGAGTATTGATATTAGAACCTGAATCTATAGTCAATTGGAGGGAACACATTCTACGCAATAAGGTGATCAAGGAATACCTGATTAAGTGGAGAGACTTACCTACGGAGGATGCTACTTGGGAGGGGGAACAAATACTTCAACATCTTAATTTTCGATTGCTTGAGGACAAGCAATCCCGAGAAGGGAGGACTGCAATGTCCCCGAACTTTCGGTATAATATCATTGTGGCATGATTCTAGCCCATCCAGCATTCCCGTGGGTTAGAAGGCATAAATAGGGGATGAATTTTGGTGATAGGAATCAAATTTTGGCAGTGAATAAGAATTAGGAAGGTGTTAACCTTAAACCAAGCAAAGCCTAATACTAATCTTCTTCCCACTTGCTGGTCCAAGCACACAAGGAGGTGAAAGCAAGCAAGGAGGTCGACTTGTTGGTCAAAGCAAACAAGGAGGTCTATGTTGAGTCAAAGCAGGCAAGGAGGTCTCTTTGCCACACTAAGCAAACAAGGAGGACAAGCAAGCAAGCAAGGAGGTGAGTCACCTCACCCAAATCTGATCAGATTCTAGAACCCTGCCTCTTCCTATGGCGGTTTAGCTAACTTAAGGGAGAAGCCACCATAAATCACTATTTTAAGACCAAGTCTGATCTCCTCCTTGGGGCGGTTGTAGGAAGCTTCCAAGAAACATTTTTATAATCTCCAAAAAAAAAGGCAAAAAGACAAACACACTCAGATTCTTCTAGAAGGCTTGGGGAAACTTAGCCTTGAAGCAAAAGCAATTGAATATTTTAAATGGAGAGAATCTGATCTTCCTGGGGGACGACTTGACAGGTGCCTTAGCCTTGAAGCAACATGAATATTTTAATAAAGACAATCTGATGCAACCCTAGGGCGGCCTTGCCTTAAGGTCTTATTTAAAGGAGGTTAGGGTAATAGGAAGGATATGGTACTTGTGATTCTAAGAGATATCTCTTGGCTGAAAGTGATTTCAGCCAGTTCAAGTTGTTGCTCCCTTAAATTCAGTGGTTTGGTGTTGTTCCCATACCACCTTGTGAGGTGATTTCAAACAGAAACTCACCATTGAGCTCAACCGGATTGTGTTTAGCACAACTCCAGTTGCAGGTTAGGACTTTGATTTGTGGAAGAGGAGATTTCAAGAAGATTGCTTGACAGAGAAGGCATTTTGGGCGATTTCTACCTTCAAATTTTCATTGCAGCAGATTTCAAGTTAACTTCATCATCATATTGGTGGAGATTTTGGTGGCTACATCCTCCAAAAGGCTGCAACAACATATTACCAGACATTTCCAGCTAGGTTTTACCATTCCAAACACTCAACTCATTCTCTTTTCTAGTAGCTAAGGTTTTAACTAGTGCTTTGTACACAAACTGGGCATCATTGAAGGTCTGGAACTTAAAATCAGACCTACAGATTCTAATTTTCAGCATTTACTGTGTAACCAGCTTCTGGTCAAATTCTTATTGAAGGCATAAGTTAAAAACAAGTCTGAAACTTTCAGACCAGCAAATTGAAAGAAAAAGTTTTCAGTTTGAACCTGTAAGGGTTCATTTCAACACACCTCAACAGAATGGTATTGCAAAGAAGCGTAATCATACTATTGTTGGAATGGTGCAATACATGTTGAAAGATGCAAATCTTGCTCTTGCATTCTAGGCTAAAGCGACTCACACAACAACATATTTGTTGAATCAAGCACCCACCAAAGTGCTTGAAAATATCACACCTGAAAAAGCTTGGACTAGTAAGAAGCCCTCTATATCAAATTTCAGAGTGTTTAGATGTACAGCTTACATGCAATTCAGCAAGCTCTTCAATCACCACCTTGGAAGGACGCAATGTATGCAAAATATCAAGCATTACTGAGGAATAATACATGGCAACTTGTTGATCCTGCACTAGGGAAGAAGGCTATTGGATGCAAATGGGTTTTCAGAATTATGTATAAGGCAAACAGTAGCATTGATGAGTACAAGGCCCACCTTTATGGCTAAGAGATATGCACAAAAGGAAGGTATTGAGTATGATGAAACTTTTGCCCCTACAACAAAGATCAAGACTATTCGAATTGTATTGGCAGAAGACCAATGCTTATGATTATGTTCTAAATACATTTCTTATTTTATTCAACTAAACATATCAATTCTTTGATAAAAAATTGCTTATACATACAAAAAGCAGTATTTTATTTGTTGCAATCAACCAAATTTTAAAATATGGGGGTTTGTATGGACAAGGATATTGTAGTCGGTGTACGATGTCTATTATTATGCTTCGGCAATATACGTTAAGCAACTATGTATTAATTGGTTGTCAGTTGTGGGTAGTTATAAGCATCGGTTGGTTGACAATTGTGTCCTTCTTGGCAACTGCCAGGTCCTTTAAATACATTATGTATCGTCAAGGAGAGTAGTATGATCTAGTCAGATTGACTTTGATCCTTGGTTGACAATCTTTGGTTTTCTTCTGTAATAATTTCATGAGCGAATAAAGATATATTTTACGCATGCATTGTCATCTCTGTTAATAATTCATGTATTTAATTTATTAGATAGAGAAGCAAACATTTGGCGTCATTGCCCTAAAAAAAATGGGGTCATATTTGAGAGATTCATACCCTTAGACCCCAATAAAGGCGAGAAGAGACCACAACGTGGTCAAGATCAAGAAATTGGGCGATCTTTAAGGATCATCAAACAGATAGAACGAAGGAGATGACTAAAGAGTGAAGTTGAAGAAGGCGAAGGGTTTCTGAGGGAAAGCCCGAGTCTAATCGAAAGTAGAAGCTGAAGCGTAAGCAAAAGCTATAGTCAAGAGAAAAAGAAAACCATCAGGATAAGAGAACGTACGAAGGGAGAGTGGGTAGAGATAGCTCGACATCTACCACTTCCTAGCAAAACATACACTGATCTTGTTGACCAAAACAAAGAACCATCCGTACTATCAACATCAAATGAAGAGGAAAGTGAAGAAGAGACGAAGAGTGAAGAACCGTACATGCCATCATCAATAGACAAAGAAGCATTACCACTTACAGACGAAGAAGCATCGCCAAGTGACGAAGAAGCTTTATAGTCGAGCGAAAGGGAAGGCGAGGAAGAAACTGCCAACCTTGCCAATGGAGAACCGTACATACCATTAAGGTCGGCCAATGCGAAGCTAAGGAAGAACCTATTAACAGTCTGACAAAGACCATACACTAGATTGAACATTGGGCATTGATGGAAGAATCAGACATCAGAAGATCAAAGCTGAAAACTCCAAGGCAAGGACAAGGGGAGCACCGGAAGGACCCCAAAGGTAGCCTGAGGGCGACGAACGCTGAAGAGGGACGAGAAGAGGATTGTGATGTGTCCAAGAGTGTAGGGAACGCACCGAAACATACAAATCAAAACTCTCCAAATAGGTCATCATCACAAAAGGTGCATTAGAGAGGTAATATGGTGACTCCTCCAACGACTCCGAATGCGGAGCGGGAGAAACTCCCGAAGTTCACTGAAAACGGGTCTGAGGACCTTGTACGACATTGTAAAACTTGCAAGAAAATCTAGGTAGCAAATGGTCAAGATGACAAAGCATATTGATTGAGGGCATTTCCAACGACTCTCGAAGGCATAGTGATCGATTGGTATGCAGAATAAGACGTAGCGCACAAAGCCACATTTTATGCATTAAAAAGAGCATTCCAAGAAGAATTCAAACTTTTGAGAGATGACAAGGAAATCATAGCAGAGATATATAACACAAGCAAGGAAAACATGAAAACATACGAGCCTATAATCGAAGGTTGAAGGAGTTACTGGTCAAATTAGAAATCCAACCAACCGATGGACTAAAGAAAAGATGGTTCATCGAAGGATTGATTCCTTCGTTGAGGAAGAAAATGAAAGTATTGCCTCTATCATCGTACATAGAAGCCTACAATCAGGCAATGGACATAGAAACTGAAGATAAAATGTCCTCGCACAGTAAAAGAAAAACAAAGGAAGATGGAAGTTTGGATGACAATAGTGATGACGAATCAGGAACAGTACAAGCACTCTAGAGGGACATGATCCAAATGATGAAAGAATTGATGGCGAAGAAAGAAAACAACAAAGAAACTAACGAATTGTGGTGTACTAAGTGCAAAGTTGAGGGGCACACAAAAGGTAATTGTCCTAAAAAGAGGGTTTGTGAGATTTGCCAAGTTTTGGGTCATTCAATAAAGGAGTGCCCATACAATTTGAAGACGAGGAGTTCACAAGTACTCTTTACGCAAGGGGAGGAGTCCACTCAATAGAATACATCTTCAAGCGATTATAGAAATGAAAGAGAAGGACGAAACAAATACAATATGACCCCAAAGAACGCCATAAAGGAGTGCCCATACAATTTGAAGACTGTGTACTCTTTACGCATGGGGAGGAGTCCACTCCACAAAATACATCTTTAGACAGTTATCGAAATAAAAGAGGACAAAGCCAAATACAATATGACCCCAAAGGACACCCTATGATACAATGTTGAGAATGTAGCGAATGGGGACACTTTGTGAGAGACTACCAGAACAAGCAAGATATAGTGCAATTACTGTGCAAGTGGTGTGGACTTGGAAACCATGAACACACCGGATGTCCGAAGCAAAAGGCTATTGTCAATATGATTGATGTAAGGCATAATGAAGTATTGACCATTACTCGTGCCCTAGCAAAGAAGGTTGTGTATCCTGATCCACATATAGAAAAAGAAGGGCTTCGTGAAGCAAGGGCCAAAGTGGAGAATGCTATGGACAATGAACGACGCCACTTAAATGCAAAAGCAAGTACGGTAACAAACCGATTACAATTTGAGAAATTATAGTACTCCACGCTACTATACCAATTAAAGTAGTGGATTTATTACAGAGTATTCCTATTGTATTGAAAGAGAATTAGACAGTACATGCTAAGGCCAAATTGGAATCTGGCAAGAATGAAGAACCAATAACTAAACCTCTGCTATCGACGACCAAGTGATTGATCCAATGTTACTGACAATTAACACGACAAAGAAACCAACGATTGTGAATATGGAGATCCTTGGTAGGAATCTCACTAATATAATTATTGATGGCGGGTTGGGAGTGAATGTACTTCTAAAAGACACTTGGAGAAGTCTTGGCAAGCCAACCATTTGGCCGCCAACTTTTCAACTAGTGTGTACAGATCAACAAGGTATTAATGTACTTGGAATTTTAATGGGACAAAAATTAATTATTGAAACTCAAACATTTTTGTTGAACTTTGTGGTCATTTCATTATGGAAGAAAGCATACAACGCATTGTTAGGTCGAGGTTGGCTGGTGGCAACCAAAGCCGATCATGGCTAGGAAAAGAATACAATCTCCATTGAGAATAAGGGTCGGAAGTATATAATTGATTTGAAAAACCAAGCAACCAGTGAGGAAGCACAACCTCCTCAGATTCGTCACATTCAAATTCTAGAGAAGAATGGACAGAGAGTCAAGGTCAGATGGAACCAAACAATTAAGGAATTTTGGAGCTACAGTCATGTTTGGACGATGAAACAAATACTCTTCGTGGCCTATTTCACTGGCAAATGGAGGACTATGAGGTATTTTCGTCGACTTATAATTTTCTCGAAGCTATGATCCTCAATGAAGCAACCGATGAAAAACTATATTGAAAAGTTGGACAGTTTATGTACGCAAGACATAGTTCATGGTTGGCAAAAGACGACAATTATAGTGGATGTATTCGATTTTGTAGAAGAATGCAAAACAACAGACAGTATGTCTCAAAGTACGAAAAGCAAAATAATTAACTTGGAACGCACAAATATTGGTCAATTCAAATCAACTTCACAAAAAAAATTACAAAAAAAAAGAAAAAGAAAATTAGAAAATAAACAATGGAAAGGAAGAGGCAAAAATATTATTCAAAAATTAAAGGAGAAATTATTAAAATATTGACAATTATAAGGTGAAAAAATAAATTGAGAAAATTAAAAATACAGCCAAGCAAAATTGAAGTACGAAAAAATGGAAAAATATTAAGAGGAAGGTTTTGTTCAACTATTTCAAAACACACAAAGGCAAGTATGCACGGTACGGAAAGCAAGAAGTACGAACAGACAAGAGTGAATATTGTAGGAGACATACGACCACAGGGAAGCAACATCATGTGGTGCGAGAAAAGGAAAGAACACATACCGCAGAAGGAATTCGTACAACGTATCATACCTGTACAAGAAAATGTGGTTATAAGACCATACGATGTACGGCTACAAAGAGGTTGTGGCATGCAAAACAAAGGAAATATTATACAGCATACGGTGAGGGAAAAATTTCTAATGCGACTGAAAGAGAAGTATAATTCTTTGACAATACGGTGGGCAGGTTTTCACGCAGTAGAACCATCAAATCATTATACTGTATAGTTGCTTCAAAATCACAACGTACGGCCAATTCAAACTTTCAATGTACGAGGTACATTGTCCATTGTACAATGCCTATTTTACTATGTACGGCTTCGATTGAACCTATTCTCCATGTACAATCTGCAAATTATTTCATCAAATGGAAAATTCCTTACTTTGACGCCATCATGCACCAATTAAACACTCTGAAATCTCTAATTTTTGGCTTCATCAATATTGTTTTTTGGCTCTTAAAAGATCATGACAATGAGGTGTCATGGAGTTCTGTGGGGTTTTTAAGGTCTTAAATTGGGCTTGGTGGCAAGGGCTTCGACCCTCGACCTCACCTTGTACCATGGCAGCAGGGAGCGCGCACAGGGCACTACCCCCAAACCCTGCAAGGGGTGTTGCCCCCAAGCCCCCAAACCCCCACAAGGGGCACTACGCCCAAACCCCCACAAGGGGCGCTGCACCTTGACCCCGTTGGGGGCATTGCCCCCAAACCCCAACATATTCATTTGCATTGACCAATACACTTCCAAGTCCGAGTTTGCAAAATACACTCCCAAGTTTGTCTACAGGTCCTTGTCTACACTCTCATCATCAGTTTGGCACGTCTTCCCTAATGCTACTTAATGCTTACTTGTCTAGAAGACTTTTTCTTTTAGGGGGATGATGTAGTCGATGTACAATGTCTATTATTATGCTTCGGTAATATTGGTTAACTAGCTATGTATTAATTGTTTATATTAATTGGTTGTCGGTTGTGGGTAGTTACAAGCATTGGTTGGTTCCTTCTTGGCAACCATCAAGTCTTTTAAATACATTATGTATCATGAAGGAGAGTAGTATGATCTAGTCAGATCGACTCTAATCCTTGGTTGATCATCTCTAGTCTTCTTCTGTAATAATTTCATGAGTGAATAAAGATATATTTTACACATGCATTGCCATCTCTGTTAATAATTCACATATTTAATTTATCAGATAGAGCAGCAAACAAATATATGGAATCATTGCTATTTAATCTTCTTCTTTTTTTAGCATCGATTAGCTAGCCCCTCTACATGGAGCCACTAGGTAACGCTACACACCAAAAGGCACTAGAATGTTTGCAACGCAACCAAATATAACTTCAATGGTATTGCAATGCTTATTAGTCTATTTAATAACCCTAAATGCCTTAAATCCTATTGGGACATTTAAATCCATATATTGATCTTGGAGATTATGAATTTGTTGTAGACGAGAAAACTTCTCATATGTGATCTTTAATATACAAGAGAAGTTTATCTATGCAAGGATATTGTGTACCAAACTCAATAAAGATTCAAAAAACTTATTAAAAAATGTCTTTCGATTTTATCACAATGCATCTAAAATTACAATCTACTCAAAAATTCAACTCTAAAAGGCGCAAAACATTGGTCTAAAAGATAACAAATAGATTTTATTTTTTTAAAAACTAAAAGTTTAAAATTCTAAATAGTGCTAAAATGGATCCCTATAAGTGTAAATATACAAAAGAGGCACAAAATTTTAGAGATCTAGGTTTTGGTGGAAACCCTAGCCTCCTTTGATTTATAGGCTCTAAATCTTAATAACCAATTGTTATCTAGCCAACCTATATTCCCATCATAAGAAGGAAAAAGGGATTCATACATTACATATTGTAGCGGAATGGAGAAGGTTGGATCAATACATTTAAACTTTAAAGCAAATCCTATAATACAAAAATGATACTAATGGCAAAACGTTTACTATCAAGAAAACTGAAACACTTCAAGTGATAGGAACTTGCAATAAACAACAAAACTAATGTAGCAGGATTAAGGTTCGATCAATCAGGCTGATTCAAGGACAAGGTGACAGAAACATAACGAACTCATTCCTCATTCAAGTGACAGGATTCAAAACTACAGAGCGATAATGAAAGCAAACAAAGTCTTATTATTTTCTTGCTTCAAGAAGCAAACAACAAAATAGGAAGTCAGGGTTACATATGTAATGCACTCAAAACTACTAATTACAGTGATTGTAAATGGTTTGGTTTGTTCCCAACTCGACACATACTCTAAACGATCAGCTACAACTAGCTCTTCAAACCATCGTTCTCCTTGCTAGTCGCTCTACTCATCGTTCCTTTCACCCTGTTTCTACTATTCTAATTTTTTTGCTGCCCTCTTCTTGGATCGAGCTTCTTCAAATACTATCGATGCCTCTTTCCACAAGTAGGAACTCCACACCAATTGTGTCAATCCTTCTCTACCTAGTCAAAACTGTCCACATCGTTACTTCTTCCTTTGTTGTCCAAAACAGTTCGCTCTCTCTCTACATAATCGACTTCTTTCCAACAAAGTAACTCCTTTCTTCACAGGTAGAAACTTTCTCTCAAAATTGTGTGAAGCAGTGACTTCCCACGTTGTAACTACCATCCCACTTCATGTGCAACGAGAAAGAAAGAAAGAAAACAAACTCTTGCTGCCACACGAAATCTGCCACATGTCATTGGAAAAACAAGGTAAAAAGAAAACGAGAATCGGAACCAAAAATTGCAAAACCAATATGGACGATACCCCTTGGAAGGTGGAAAATTGTGGACTTTCTAGGGCTTAGGAACTAGAATGACAATCTTCACTAACTTTCATTCAAGAACAACCCCTAGAGATCTCAATGCAAAGGAGAAAGAGATCTTGCAATAGGGTTGTCCTAGGGGCTAAATAGAAACTAATAAGGGGTTCACCACCAAGTAAGAACTTGGGAAGATAAATGAAATGCAAGAAGAAATGCTTAACCCTAATTCAATGCAAACTTTAACTAGATGACTTAGAAATGCAAATGAAACAAAACAGAAAGTTGTGAGATGAATTGTGTGCACCTGGAAATCTGGAGATGACTGAAAGGAGGCCTAAAACACTAGAAAATTTGAATTTAGTATTGATTGGGACTCATTCGCCAAGCTGGGCGAATTAGTCCAAAATCTGGGTTTCTGTGCGAGAACAACAATCTGCCAAATGGGTATCTGAATCTACAAAAATCTGATTTTTGACCAAAACTGGGACTCATTCACTAGAAGTGGCAAATCAGTCCAATTAGGGTTTTCTGGAATTTCAAAGTCTAAATCTGCTCTTCTCAGTCTACTCAATCTATACTTCTTCAAGTTTATCAACCTGTAGGTGCTCTCCAATGCTTGATGACAACTTTGACAACTTTTAGACACTTTGACAACTTTCTCCAAATTTGCTCTTCAATGTGTCTCCAATCTATACCTGCAAATCACACACTAAAGAGAGGGAAAAATGTTGTTTTGTTAGTGGATAGGGGTTTGCCTTGGTCAAACCCCTTTTTGATAATCAAACCTTGAAATAGAATAGAATAAGAATGGAGAGTGATGAATGAACAATATAAGATGTTGCAACTCTTGCCCTAGCAATGAAGTGCTACAAACATGTATGAAATGGCTCCAATGGATGTAGATCTTGACTCTTGATTGAAGATGATAGATCTTGAATGAAATGCTAGCTTGAATCATAAAACCCTACATCACAATTGTTAGCTCAAAAACAAACATGATGCATGAAATCTTTGACATGATGCTTGATGCTTGAATGTTGATCTAGAATGCTTGATAATCTACCCTTGAAGACTCTTGAATGCTCTTGTGAATGCTTGAATACTCTCATGAACTCAAACTTGCTATTAGGATGCTCATTCAACTTGCTAGGTGTAAAATGAGGGAAAGAAACTTGTATTTATACTTAATTATGCAAGAATTCCCAAAATTACAACACTACAAGCCGATATCAGATCTAAGAGGATAAAATCCCGCCAAAATTTTGAATTAATTTTGATTTTGGGCCAAACGGGACCAGGCATAATGTATGGGACCAAATTTTAAAATGTTTGGAAATGTGTGAAACCAAGTTCAGGACCCAAAAATCTAAGTGGGACTCATTTGCCCAAGGGGGCGAATGAGTCCCAAATCACTAAATCTGGGGCCATTCAACCTAAAACACCTGAATTATGATTGGCTATTGATTTATGTCAAGATTATCCTCGAAAAGATGCATTAAATGAGGCTTGTGGATGTAAAATAAGGCCAATTAAAGCATAAAGAAGCCCAATTATTAATGACAACCCTAGAAAAGTGTGAAAGTGTGTTACAACACTTTACAACACTCTAAATAAAGCATGATTAAGGTTTATTTTGATTAAAAAGAGGTTTATTAGGTTTAGTTAATTAATAAAACCTTAGAAAAGTGTAAAAATGTGTTACAACACTTTAGCAAGGTACCATTTAAATTCATTACTTCACAAGGGCCCAAGACCTAATGTGAATGTGTCAACCACATTACAACGCTAAATCAAGGCATCATTAGGCTCAATTCTGCAAGGAGGGCCCAAACAAGTGTGAAAATGTCCCCGACGACATTTTTTCGACACTACACCCCTACATCAGATAGGTGCAAAGGTATTTCGATGTAATGGAATGGATTTCAACCATTTCTAGAACACATGCAATGCAGATAAAATGATTCTACTTTTAAGTCAATTTTACACTTGTTGATCTAGAATAGATATATTGTAGCTTTGGCAATTTGATAAATGTGTATGGGCATGCACAAAATCGTCAACTATTGCTACCAAGAACATGGCCTAACACTGTAGGTTCCCACAAATTCAAAACTATAATATGGATGCTGCATTAAAGTTGCACGACACTTGTTGCTCTTTGCCCATGTACTCAAGGGGAAGCACTTGTAACTAGTCCTTCAGCAAATGGAACTAGAGGCTGGTGGATAAACATTGGGGGCACTTGTTTTGAATGCACGTTATCTAAATTGATAGGAGTTGCTTTTGCATTTTGCCCAACATTTTCGCTAATTGTTAGTCCAATATTATTTTGAATTCTAGAGGATGGTTTCATAGATAGGTTGAACCCCACCCAAGTTATTCAAGCTTCCTACAACAATGCCTCATAATTTTTTGAGGCTTCTTGAAGGCACACAAACAAAAGCTACTTTATGAGATGTATTGAAGGACTTCTATTCTAACAAGAAGATGTATATATTAGCTAATGCATGTGCTTGATAGGCGTCAATTCAAACAACAATCAATGTCTTAGATTTATGTTGAGGTGTATGCATATGCATAGGAATTGAGGTTAAACACCATATTGAGGTGCACATCATTGTGAAGACGTTTTGTTTTGATGATTTCATAATACATAGGTGCCAACTCCAATGTAGGAGATTTTTGTTTTTCTTCTATATAGAGGTGCACGTGTGATAAAGGGAAATTCAAGGGAGTCTCTCCCTGCAATAGGGTAGTCTGGGTGGTTATAAAGAAAGACACAACCTGTTTTGGGGTCTGCTCGATCTATGCTCCCAATGATTATAAAGAGAGGATCACACTCTTGAACTAGCTCTACACATTGCAAGACATCCCATGGATTATTGGAGGAGACTTCAATTTTGTGGAAAAGGAGGAGGATAAATGGGGTGGAATGGGTTTTGATTAGAAAAGGAATGAAAGATTCTATTGGCAGAGGATGAAATCCAGACTAAGGATTGAGGACCCTATTGAAGGCCAGAAGAAAGATACTCAAACAATCTGGTTTACATGGTGCAACTCCCAGAAAGGGGGTAGGAGAATTTACTGTAGGCTAGATAGATTTTATGTTAGCAAAGATTTCTTTTCGGCCTCTCTAGTGAAAGAGGACTACAAGATTGAAGTATGCCCCTACACTCTCTCGGATCACCATCCCATTAGGGCTAAGTTCTGTATGAGGAGTGGGGTGCCTAAAGTTGATGGTTGTTGTAATAACTTTTGCCTCAATACTAATCTCCTGAAGGATATGGATTGTAGAAATGCTATTTTGTGCCTTAGACAAATTAATAAATGGATGTACAAATCCATGTCCCCCATTGATAGATGGTCATTGAACACAGAAGGTTGGAGAATTCTTTTCCAGACAATCGGGAAGAAAAAATCCAAAGACAGTCGAAGAAAAGAGGTTCTGCTCCAAGACAAGCTTCTCCAAGTTGAATCTGATTCGCAAGCCAACCCCATGGATGAAGCCCATACAAATAAGTTGGCTATGGCCAAGGACTCACTCAGGAGGCTCCAAAATAATAGAATTAAAGGGCTAGGGGTAAGAGCTAAAATGAACTAGTTGGAAAATGGGGATAAAGGCACCAAGTTCTTCTTCAGATGTATTAAAGAAAAACAGGCTAGAGAACAGATAGACTTCATCTCTGTTGATGGGTCCCCGGTGACCAATCAAGAGGAGATAAGGAGACACTTTTTCCAATTCTACAAAGGTCTTTTCGCCTCGGAAAAGGAAATGGATGATAACAATCGAGCAAGGGAACATATCAAGAGCCTCATCCCAAAGAAGATCAATGAAGATATGGCAAAGGAATTGGGGAAAGAGGTAACAAAAGAAGAGGTAAAGAAGGCTATCCTCTCCCTCAAGAATGATAAATCCTCGGGGGCTGATGGACTTCTGACTGAATTCTATAAAACATTCCTTGATTGGGTTTGTGATGACTTGCTTTTAGTGTACAAGGAAGCCTTTGAGAAGGGTTCTCTTGGCAGCAAAATTAATAAAGGAGTGATCAAACTGATTCCAAAAGAAGGTGACAGATCTCTAATCAAAAACTGGAGGCCCATTACTCTTTTAAATGTCTCCTATAAGATCTTGGCGAAGATTCTGGCAAACAGAGTAGCCCTAATCCTCCCTTCCATAATAAACTCTACACAGACAGGCTTTATAAAGGGAAGATACATTCTTGGGAATTTGATCACCAGTTGGGAAGCCTTGAACTGGGCAAAGGTGACAAATCAGAATGCAGCAATGATGCTATTGGATTTTGAAAAGGCCTATGACAGGATTGAATGGGACTTTTTGTTTCTGATGCTGCAAGCCTTTGGTTTCCCTGGAACTTTTTGTCATATGGGTAGAACACTTTTCCAAGATGCCACTGCTCAGGTGGACGTTAATGGTGTCCCCACTCAGGAGATCCCCCTTGAGAGATCTATAAGGCAAGGTTGCCCCCTGGCTCCGGCACTTTTTGTCATTGCTTCTAATGCTTTACATTATCTTTTGAGGGAGAATTCACCAATTCCAAGTGTAAGAGGAGTTAGGCTTCCAGATGAAAATGAACTTCTCAATCTCCAATTTGTTGATGATACTACCATTCTGTTATAGCTAGAAGAAAGGAACTTTGCAAATCTGATGAGGAAACTAGAACTTTTTTGCTTGGCCTCGGGTGCAAAGCTTGCCCCAACTAAGTCTTGGCTATTGGGATGGAAGGATAGGCCCCCGGATTGGATTAGCAATTTTGGGCTGCAGTGGGGTGGCCCTCAAAAAATAGTAAGGTATCTTGGGATCCCCTTTATTGTGGAGCCAGATTTGAAGGAGATGTGGCACTGGATTCGGGAGAAAATTGAAAGGAAAATCTCCAAGTGGAATAGGCAATTTCTCTCATTAGCTGGCCGATTACAAATCTGTCAGAAGATTCTCTCTTCATATAGCATCTATTTTGCTTCTGTGTGGTTCTTTAACTCCTATCAAATCAATGAAATCCAAAAAAGAGTAAGGGCTTTCCTCTGGTCAGATGGGAAAGGGAAGAGAAAGAGGCATACAGTTAGCTGGGAGTGGTACACCATTGAAAAGTCTAAAGGAGGGTTGGGGTTGAAAGACCTAAAGCTGTAGGGCATTGCCCTAGCATCAAAATGGGTCTTAGGGGCCTTGGAAGGAGAGGAACCTTGGAAAATCTTGGTTCGACAAAACATAATCATAGTTGTTCCTAAACGTGCAAAGGCTTGGAAATCCTTTCCTATCAGTGATATCCTTAGTAGTGAAGAGGTTATGCTACTTGCAAGGTCCAATATTTTTAGGACAATTTGGAAGGCCTGGGAAATGGTGAAGAAACATCTAGATAATCATCAGTTCACCAATGGGGACTTTGGGATTGTTCAGACTCACAGGTCTATCTAGTGGAATCTGAACCACAAAGGGAAACCCTTGGCACTAATCCAAGGCTGCTCTGCAAAGGGGTGGGCAGTCAAAGGCATTAAACATTTAAGTGATATCTTGAAAGACGAAAGGCTAAAGGGATGTAATGATTTGAATGTTTAATTCGGCCTCCCCCCTTCTAATTGGAGAACATATACAATCCTCAGAGAGGCTTGTAAGTGGTTAAATTTCCTTATGAAAACCAAGAACGACTCTGATCAGTTTAAAGAATTTCAATGGAAAAATGGCTCTAACATAAAAAAGACTAAGGCTAGAGAATTATATAATATGCTAACAGGACACATTCATCTGACTGATCACTTGAATCAAACCTAAAAATTACAATGGGACAAAAATCAATGGCAAAAGTCCTTTTAAAATAACTGGGCTAGACAGATTAAAGCTAAGCAAGCATGCTTTAGATGGCTCCTCACCCTACAAAAACTCTCCTTTAAAAACAAAAATGATGACATTGCAATATGCAGTTTATGTAGAGTTCCAGAATCAATTACTCATATTTTGTTTGAACGCACATTTGCTAAAGAAATATGGGAAATGTTCTGTAGTAAGCAAGACATATGGGCTACCAATGGAAATCTGATGCCTGAGAAGGTTTTGTTTAATCATAATATAAAGATGGGGAAAACTGCTAAGCTATTTTGGTTATGCTTGTCCTCTAACATTTTATGGTCTATTTGGAAAGCAAGGAATGAAGATGTCTTTCAGGGGAGGAAGAGATTGCTTACTGAGTCTTCTAGGAGACTCATCTTTTATAACATTGCCATGCAGGTTTATATCATTGTGGCTCTTTCAAAAGACAAGTTCTGGAGTTATTTAGAAGACAGGCAGGTCACCATAGACATAATGGAGGCGAGGTATGGACACTTATGGCCGGAAGGACATTCAAATGTGGATGTGTTTCTGAGGGCTCTACAAGCATTTCATCAAGATCTTGCAGGGGGGCAGAATAAGGAAGCTAAACACAAGAAGCAGGCAGATCGACCTTCAGATGAGGAGCTGTTTGCTGCACAGGCCTTAATTGTTCTGAGTGGTGACCATGGGACACTCTAGAGCACTCTGTGGACAGTCCTATTTTGCATATCCTTTTGAACAGTAGTTGTTGTATATATTTATGTGCAGTGGAGTATACTTGTATATGTTTCAATATCTATATCATGTAACTAATTTATTTTTGATACAGGGATGATGGATCTTCTCTGGTCTCATTCAGCTGAGGCTAACTTTGATATCATGTAAAGGGGTAGATTAGGGGTTTTGTATACTGTCTGGTTTTTTGATACATTGTAACAGGGGGTACTGAAATATTGCTATGTGGGGACACTTTGATATGATATTGGGATGAACAATCTGTCTATATGATCTGTATTTTCTGCTCACTTTATACTTAATACAAAAAAAGGGAAATTCAGGGTGCAAATTGAAAATTCCATTTTGCTTTGTGAGGCATTTGTGTGATAAGGGGAAATATGCATCTGTTTTGTGAATTCTGAATTGCATTGAGGAGGGCACGCCTATCTAGGATGAGGTAGATAATTGTTGCTAAGGATGCACACCTATGAATAGATAGTTGACCAGCATGTGAAAGAGGATAATCTGCTATGGAAGATGCGGCATCCATTTGAAATGGTTGTGATTGTTCCATGCTAAAAGAAGATTGCTGTATGTACTGGAGTGAGCAGCAATATCTTTTTATAGCAGATTCAGTGGTGATATTTTTAGAAGATTTGGGTACTTGATCAAAGAGTTGGTTTTCTGCTTATGTATAAGCTCTATATTCTTTATATCTCGTAAATAGCAGGTTGTGAAAGCAGAATTTAAAATCATGTCAGATTTACAAAAAAGAGCAGGACTGTCATCAGCAGAATTAAGAAAACAGGGCAGAAATTAATAATAATAGAATTTGTTATAAGCGATTTCAGAATAAAATCAGCAAAACTGAGCAACTTAGAAGTCAATATTTGTATAAACAACATTAGCCTCAAGAAAACATATAATCTGCCTTGCACACTAACTCCAACAAAATACTTCGTTTTGTGATTCTTGCACAGTATTAAAACAGCAACAAAGATAAGATGCATTACGTAAAAGTGGTGAAAGAATGTTCAGGTAATACCAAACCAAAAGACATCACATTGTTGTCTTTATTCATATTCTAAACACATACAAAATTGAATACACAATAAAACAGGCCTTAGAATGAATGAAATAAGACAGCATCAGTGCTCAGCCTCATTAAGCCAAAATAAATGACCACCACACGCATTTTTCATGCCTGAAAATCTCACCATGTGAGATACACGTTGGTGGCACGGACCCCACAACAATAACAACTATTTCAGACTTTCTAGGAGCTTAGAAGAGTGAATTTGTTGGGCGGGGTTGCAAAAAACAGTGTAAAGTCATTAGTTATGAGAGGGCAATCAGAAGAGCCAGTTTAACAATGTAAATATATCCCATGCCCTCCATTCTTCAACTCATGGTGGGCAACAAGGCATGGCGCTGGTCCCATCAGGTTTGGTGGACAAGATAAAGGTATATACAACACAAAGCATGGTCGTCACTGAAAGCTCCTTCCCTCCCTCAGCCTCCACATTTGCACACCCCTTGCTGCCCTCAACGGTGTGCATTGGAGTCTGCAATGATGCATTCCATCTCGAGAATGGGATGAAATGAAATGAAGTTTAAGGTGTAAGTTCTAGAAATGGGGGCTAGCAAAATTAGTTTCAGCATTTAGGGTTAAGTTATTTTAGAAATATGAATTTATAATATTAGCTTTAGTGTTACAAGTATTAGGTTTAGGGTTCCAATTATTTAGTTTATAGTATTATGTTGTTTAATTAATAGTTTTGTATTTACATATTTAAGAGTGTTTATTTGTTTTGAAACATGATAATATTTATTTAAGTGGGTGTGTACATAACTTTAAGGAAACAATTATTGGTCCAAGTAATTTTAGTGATGAGGTGTGACAATCGACTATCATGAATTAGGGGATTAAAAAGTGCTATTTTCAAGGCCTTTATGAGTACACATATTAGTGGTATCAAATTTGATGGTGTAGAACTGAAACCTTAGGTTTAAACAGTTGACTAGCCAAAGAAGTCGCAATATAAATTTTGGGCTTGTTCGACATCATAGGATTTTGAGAGGCACAAAAGTAAGGTGCACAATTACTGTGTCTTCTCCCCTATAACAGTTTCCTCCTGTATATTTTATATATGTACAAATTTTATTTGACCTGATCGCAAGCCCATAAATAAATAGAACACTTTCTGCCACATTGAGTATGTGTGTGAGGGCGAAGATAAAGAGAAAGAAATAATGAATAGCATATTTTATTAACTTTTCCACATAGAAGGGTATACAATGAACATATCAATTATAAGAAGAACAAAAATTAAGCATAAAGACATACCATTAATGTCCAACAGCTGGCCTTGAATTCCACCAGTAGCCATGAAAGTGAACGGCAGCCTAAGAAGCTTTCTCTCACCTCGTCAAAACAAACTCAACACCAATAAAAATTTAACAGCGCAATCTTACTTTGTGAGAACCAAACCCTATGCCGCCCTTTTAAAGAACAAAAACAACCCTAATTCAAAACTACAAATCTACGCGCTTTGACAGTTCAAATCTTCCATGAAAAGCCTTGCATGCTCTCGAGAAACTAAAGAAATTTCGTGCACTTCGTAGCGAAGGAGGGAGAAAATACCTACTGAATTCCTGTGTTCTGACTTTTGAAGATGCCAATCCGCGGAAAAGTACACCGTACTGAACAGACGCGGTTTCGTAGCAGTAAAGAGGTGAACCGTTCAAATGTATTTGAGTGCGTATATTAATTAACACGTAGGTACAGCTTTTTTTAGTACCACTAGGTATTTTAGAACAGTGTGGAACATGATATTTATTTTGGGATTTGCGCTATTAGTAAAGGGATTCTGGATTTTTCTGGACCATTGATTGGAAAATTCAAACGTGTATCTCAATTCATGATAAAACGAGCTTAACAAATTATTTCAAATCCGCCAAAATAAGTCGAATCGACTAAGTTTTTTTTGTCAGTCCTTGGAATAGTTATTATTACTAAGAGTGGGTTTGTTTAGATATGTGGGATTGAATGAGTGAATGAATGAATACAGATTTTTAATAAGTTTATGGATTCACATCTCAATAGCAGAATGGAACATCACAACAGTCCGAAATAGAAATCACTGCCCAACAATTACTTGATCTTTTTTTTTTCAGATCTTGAATCTTCTGTTATGATTTGAAATACAAATAATGATGAATTTGCATTTCTTTTTTATTTATGATTTGAAATACAAATATCACAACTAAATCATCGTCATGAATCAATATATATACCCATAAAAATATAAAAAGTAAATAGACAACGTTAGCATGTTGGAATTTGACCAAAAACAAGAATAATAAGAATAATCAAACTCCCACACATATTGTTGTGCCAACCGCAGACTTTTAACATTGGTGTGAGAGTGACATATAATCAAAAAGAATAAAGAATATATAACTCTTTGTCCACTTGGGCACGAAAAGCGGGTCCCATCCCCGAGCGCGATGGAGACGTTGGAATAATGCAACACGTGCTTTCAATCGAAATCTGGGGAGTAGAATTGTCGAGGGCCCACCACCCAAAGTATATGCCCTACGGACTCGCTCAAAAGGAGGAAAAGTATTTTAAACGACCAAATAGACTTTGTCGCTCAAAAGTAAGAAATGTTATTTTGAACAACCAAATAATTGATATCCTACACGACTTCGCCACTTGATGGAAGCCTAGTTCAATCTAAATTCTTCATTTTTTAGTGTTGGGCCATACTAGGACTTTGACAAAGTCTTCCCTCATAACTTCGGCATGTGATTAGTGTGTAACGACTATAATGATTTTACATATTTTATCATAATTTTTTGTTTTTTCTCAAGTTCGATTTTTAGATTAATTGTCTTAGAATTAGAGAAGATTTGAAGAGAATATACGAGTGTGTAAGTAGTAGATGATACAAATTGAATTTTTTTATCACTTACAAAATTGAAGAGTGTTTTTATATATTCTTTTAATTCTCAAAGTTCAATTTACGAGTTAATGACACATCGAATGTTTTAGAATATCAATACTTAACATATTGAATAAACATATACCAAGTCAATTCATAGTAGCTAGTAGAAAGGGATGGAAATTTTAGAATTTGAATTTAGAGATTTAAGTTTGAGGTTCATTTCCATGAGTGTGGGATCTACTGGATTTCCAACCTGCTTCCAACAAATTCTAAGAAGTTGCAAATTTCTATGCTCAAAGTTGCTAGGAGGATGGCCAAGGAACGAGAGAATAAATTTTTCTTTCTTGCACTTTAGGCTCTACAACCTAGGGGTAGCCTATTAATGTACATTAGATACTATGTGAAATTCAATAGGTTTATCATAGTATAAAGAAAATAAAATATTCATGCATACATAATAAGTAGTAAAATATTGCCCATTCATATATACTCCTTGTACCCTTAATGCTTGGCCAAGAAAAATATGATTTACAAACTAAATTACATATATAATGATTTTCATGCTTTAAGTATGAGTGGGTTGAAAGGTTTTATATAGATTGATTAGTACCTATTTAAGACAATGCAATCACCAAGTGTTGACACCACTTTTCATTAACATTAATGTTTCTATTGATTCGAAACATATAGCACTTCCTTATAGTGACTATTATTTCCTTGCAATAACTTGAACCTACAAATGCAATTTGATTATAAAATTCTACTTAATAATTTGTTATCAATATTACAAACCCTACTTGTTTTCTAGAAAGATTTCTTACTCTCCTTGAAAGTGTACTAACTAGAACAACAAATCCCATAGAAAATGTATAAGCAAATATTCTTCACCTTCCCTGAAGATGTACTTCTCTTCAAGAACAAACAATATAGAAAATGAGACAACTATGCAATCAAATCATTATTCATACAAAGTAACCATAAATAAGTATCATGGTAGAATGGACAAACAACATCGAAACACTGATGTTTCTACAAAGGTTTTTTCCCCTCACTTTCCAATCTCTACAAATAAAAAAATTATCAATTATATAACATATATTTCAAATATAGTATCCATAAATGGGTGACACTTGTCACAAGATTAACTACTAGAAAATTTGTAACCTCCTATTCCAATAACCAAGGAAAATCTCATGAAAACCATTAGAATGGAGGATATGGACCATTGGGAATTATAGTTTCAATCACTACATTAATGGTTGTATGGGTCATTATCCTTTTGTGTAAGGTGTTTAATAAATTGCTTGGACTAGGGTATTTTTATCCTTGTTGGAATGTGTTGTTTCCATGACTACACATTCTTCTTGTTTAAAGGGGCATTTTTATTCATGTCAAGTGTTGTATTCATACCTGGATGTGGGAAAGTGAAGGCATTTTTTTATTGCTAAAATTTTAATATTTTACCTCTATTAATCTTTACAACATTTTAAAACTCCCCATCTTCATGTCATCTTTTGATTATATCGCTCACTTTCTTCACATCACGGTTTTGGTTGAGAAAACTTTTTCAAAATGATAATGGTGTAATGAGTAACTCATCTTGCAACAATGCTCACTTTTTGGATGCCTCCTCCATGGGTTGGAATATTAAAATGATTTCATTTTGTACCTTAAGCAACACATGGAAGTTAAGATTAAAGTTAGATGCCCACTTCATAGTTCTAAAACATTATGAACCTTGCCTTCCATTTTATTTTTGAAACCTCACATGGAATGCAAGAAAGTCATACATCCTCATGCTTATAATCCATCCCACACAAGAAGCACATCACAGACCTACTTTTAAAATATTCCCCAAAACAACCATGAAAGGATGGATATGCCACTTGCTTGTTCCTCATTTTATACTTGGTGCCACCAAAGAGATATTTGTACACTTTGATCAGTAGGAGCATTGTATTTTTGGAGTGATTAACATGTGGTCCAATAATATCATAGTATTTTCCATGAAAATTGACAACTAAGCCACTATAAGTGGTAAAATTTTACCTTTTATTCCTATCACGCATCATGTATATGATAGTGGAACCCACATTCAAAATCATGATGCAAAGAACCTCTATAATGTACTAATAATTTTCCACTTGTCTACCACCACATATAATACTATCAAATTGGAAACCATATCGGTATTTCCTTGGGATAGATAAATCAATCACACATTGTTTGGGTGAAGGTTGGGCCCTCACTTAAGTTTGTGATGTGAAGAAGCTACACAATGCAATGGAACGCCACCACCTGTCATAAAAATGTATACACAAGAATTAATGATCTCATCATAATCTATCAACTCGATTGTAATGTCTCGAGCCAACATAATAATGAAAATATAATTCTTAACCCTCCACAGACACTTATTAGTTGAGTAACAACACTATCAAGAACTATCTTTTAATCAAATCTTGGACAACTTTGATTTGAATTATTATCAATACATCAATAATTGCATTACACTCTGATAAACAATGGTAACATAAGATCTAATCTTCATGTAATTCCTTCTATGTTTCCTATTATAATAATGATTATATTATATTTAAATAATTCTACAAAAACAATAATTCATAACAAAAATATAATGTAAAATGGCTCAGGAAAGAAGTATATCATGTGGTTTGAAGAAAGGGATTCTTATTTTTGAAGCTCGACTAAGGCACTCAAGCATTGCAACAATGAACACTCCCATAAGGTTGGTGTGTTCTCGTAGGCAGATAACATTCCTTAGAGCAATTTTAGACCACAAGCTAAAAATGGTCTTTAAAACCCATCATGGTCTTGTTCTATTTACAATTAAATCAGTGTCAGGTGATGATTTCATGGTCATAGATAGTCACCATAGGGTCAATACTGACATTTATCTCACTTTGTGGCTTCTTTGTCGAACCTAGGAAGCCAAAAGATATGGTCATAACACTCACAATGATGTTGATAAAGAAGAACTTTCTGGGTGGCTTAGAGGAGATTTTTCAAGCAACAAGAATGGACATATGAATCCATATACCAAAATATATTGAAAGGCTCTTAGAAGGTAGAGAAATGGTGAAGAATTTTCCTTTTCTAGGAAATTTTTGAACAACCACATTGATGCAATATTGATATAAGGCAACGAACGATTGTGCGTTTCTGAAGAATATTACCAACATCGAGCCCACCTTTGGGCCATAATGGGTGTTTGAATTCATCAACTAGTAGGAGTAGGAGGAAGGATAGGTAACAAAAGTTATACTTACTTAATTAGGCATAGTTATTGGTTATATAAGCCTGTATAAAATAACTAGAAGTGGTTCACGATTTTGATGTAATCCGCCATCAATATAAGACAAGAGCTTCGAAGGAGCTAGAGTTCCTACTAGGGAAAGAAGGTTTAGTTTTGATATTTGCAAAAGGAGAAAGAATGCAGTAGTTGGCCATGTTTGAGTAGTTGTGATAGCAATTGTTTATATAATATTCAATATTTATGACTTGAGTATCCATAATTCAAGAAAATGTATTCCTTTTTTGTAGAAAGGAAGCAATAATTTGATGCTCAGCTATGCATGATGTGAATGCAGAATTATTGGTCACATTTTTATATATGCATAGTTATATGTGTATTGTATGTATCTATAATGGCATACATACGTGTACAAAATTATTTGTTTAGACATATATGCACATGTATATATATATACACATCCAACCATACATAGTTACATAGATAGGCACATATTTATATATTTTTCAGACATTTATATATATATGCACATATATACATGGATATCTATGTAAAAACATATGTATGCACATACATATATACATAAATAAATACATAGGTAGATCTTTGTATGTTATGAAGGGAAGACAATGGTTGATTTCAAATAGACGGGCTAGAATAGATAAATTACATGGTAGAAAAATTGGCATATTAGTGGCAATAAGAAATATTACATAATGTAATGCAACGAGGTGGCAGGAACGAGATGCTAATTATGACTGGGTATACATATATATTTATGTTCTAGCAATGTTTAAATGTAAAGAAAATTTAGTGAATTCATTGTAATAGTAGAGCATGATTGATCATTTTGAATTTGTCTTTTTTAATGTAGGGTCTTGATCACGAGCACACATATTTATAGTTTTCTATGTGTATGTATGGATGTAATTGCATATATATATTTACATTTCCAATGCATTTATAGACAATAGATTTATGTATCTATATGCATTATATATGTATCTATATTATCCATAATATAGATGTATATAGATGCATCTATACATGATATATAGATATATACAAAATAGCAAAGAAAATTTTTGCAATTGTTTTCTTCGGTTCTTTAAATCAATAATTTTATTACAGTATTAAAAGTTATGTGCTTAAAGACAAGGGTTTGAATATGTGTGTTTGTATGTATGTATGTGTATGTATATAAATGCATACATATATGTAGACACATAAAAATAACCTAGGCCTGCAAGCTTTATTTTTTCCCATGACTTGCCATATTTCTTCTCAACATAATTAAAATATTTAATTATGTCCTATGGTCCAAATTCAACTATTAAATAAATAATTCTTAATTATTTAATTAATTCCTATCTTTTATTCCTCCCGATTATTTAAATAAATAAATTACATTTATTTATTTAAATATGTCACTAATTTCCTATGTCTCTCTATAATTAAAAAAATTCTTAAATTTATTTAATTATTATTTACTTTATCTTTTTCCTCTACAATTAAATAATTTTCATTAATTATTTGATTATCCTTTTGTCTTTTCCTCCAAATTTAAATAAAATCATTTATTTAAATTCTCATTCCCATTTTCCCACCAAGTAAATAATTAAAAATCATTATTTAATGTCCTCATCCCACCTCTTTTGAATTAAATTAATTTTTAATTCAAAAGGTCAACATTGCCTCCTAAATCAAATAATTTTAAATTCTTATTTGATTCTCCAACAACCTTTTTTTTCGTGCCCAATATCTTCTTGTCACATGCATTCCTGTCCATTGATTTAATTTTCCTAAAATTAAATCGTAGCCCTCCATTTCAAATTTTACACTAGTTTTTCCCTAACCCTAATGGCTAGTTGTCATATTCAATCTCAGCCTTCCATCTTAGGGTATTTTTCAACTATCAGTCCTCACCATTCATCCAAAAAAATGACTTTTATAAAAAGGCAATGTCAACCTCATTTGGACACTTCATGCTTGCAATTTTTTAGTACACTTGCAATTTCTTAATCAAAGCTTTCAATATTTTGTTGAGTCTTTGTCATAGGTCATACTTGCCCATTAAAATCTGAGGGAAAAAGCTATTTACAACAAAAATGGAGAAGGGCAATGGAGATGAATCATGGAGTGCATGAAGGCTTTTGTGAGATTGTTCCTTTGTTTATGCTTTTTGCTCCATTGTACTTCATTGTTAGTTAGGGTTTAGTTTATTTATGATGTTTATTGCTATCCTGAATTTTTCCCTTAGTTACATTGGTGAACTCGATGTGAAGGACAAAATTTTACAAATTTCGTAAGGATTTTTTTTGTTTTTGCAGGTTACAGGTATAGATCAATGCAATCGCAAAAGCCAGAATGATGCAATCGCCAGGTCAAATGACGTAGCTGTTTTGCATAAGGGAATATTTAGATTTTGTTTAATTTTTGGTTAATTCTGTTAGATTTAGGTTATTTAGCCTTTTGGTTCGTCAATCTAACCCTAGTGTCATATCATAGGCATCATTAGATCATTTGTTTTTGGTAGAGTTAATGCTATTTTACAGGTACAGTTTTGTGCACCATAACTAACTATCATTCACCACATCCATATTTCTAGTTCACCACAATCATCATAAACCCGAGCTGCATCTATTCTGGTGAACGGCAATCGACATCCTGTGAGTCGCATTCACAGTTTCTAGGACGCATTTGATCACTTATGCCAGCCATATCTGTTAGTTGCAATGACGTAAATGATAGCCTAGGGTATTCTTTTAATTTCTTCCAATATTTTTGGTTTTCTACTTTTTTAATTTTAGTAGGCTAATATTTTTTGGTATTGACATTCTGTTGATAGCATGTGGCAAGTTGAAGGAAGACACTAACTTTGTTTTGTTGTTCATTTTATAAGGTCCTTCATTTTTAAACAACAACTACAACTTGCATTTCACATTCATGGGTTAAAATGAACTGCATTTACATTCATTGGACTTAAAAAGAACACAACTTGCATCTACACTCATGAAGGTTAAAATATACTTGCATTTTCATAGCATTGGACTAAAAAGAACCTTGTTTGTTTCATAATAAGTTGGGTTAAAATTAAGCAGTGTTTGGAGTGTTTTATGGTATGGTAGTGATTTCTTAGTGCGTATGCACTTCTCTCACGCCTCACAATGATCTTGAGAATCAAAAACACTTAGGGATTATTGCTTTTCCACTCACACATTTTGGATTTGGGCATTAAAATGAACAATCTTGTAAGTGTGCAGTGAAATATTTGTGTATGCACTCTCCTTGCACCTTTGTGCGATCTTGGAGATCAAAAACAAAGTTTTCAATTCAATATTGTTTACCCATCATTAGAGGGCATGTCACCTTGCTTTGAAAGGTGGGAATGACCCCAGCAGTAATGGGCTAAAGCCAAGCTCTCTCGAACCTTATATAAATTTGTGGTTGCAAAGAAAGTTTCCAATCAACAGGAAGTGGTACGTGATAGCTCTCCCATAGTATCTTTATGATGCAAAAAGCCCTTTTTCTAAGGGTTGGGAGAGCTCTTGAGGGAGTTTATCATAGTATCCCCTAAATCAGATGCCCTTACTAGAAACCTTTGTGTAGAAAGCCAAAATCCTTCTATTTGCTGGCATAGGAGGTCGAACCTCTGAAGTTGTCCCACACTTTCGCAGTTCATTGTAGATGTAACATAGATTTTGGTACCCACTTAGGGTTCTTTAACACTTCTAGGGTTTTTCACCTAAAAGGAGAGAGGGATACCAAAATGTCGGATGTTAAAATTCAAAGATTGATGTAGATGATATGGGGGGTGTGAATGTGAATGTGTGTGTAATGTGATGATCTAAGTGCAACAAACTAAAATGGAAATGATTTATTGATGCTAAACCTAAGAAATGCAAAGTGCTGGAAAACACAATGTGGTATGCAAACATGTACAAAATGACCTAAGAAAGCTTGTGAAACAGAACATAAAATTATGAAACAAAATGTGTGCACCTAGAGGTTGAAAAGGGATGAGAACCTAAAGTTTGGAATCCTGATGAAATTATTGCAAAAGCCGACTGGGACACTTGTGCCAATCTGGGCAACTTAGTCCCAGATCTGGAAAAACTGCCCAAAAATCTGTTTTTGCCAAATGGGTGTCTGAATATGTAAAAATCACTAAAAGGAATGTCTAGTGGGACTAATTAACCATTAGTGGTATTAGTCCACTTCAGTATTTTTGGAAATTTGAAAGGGGGAACGAAAGCCCTCAATCTGCACTTTGGTTCTTCACAGGTGTCTGCTTCTAAAACTCTGATTTCCAGACTTGAAAGTGACTTTTAGTGGATGTTTTGACTTTGCAAGCAAGGAGGGGTCTTCAAAAAATCGTCAAAGTCTTCAATGTACATGAATCTCAAAACACACCAAGAGAGAAAGAGAAAAATGTTGATTGTTAGGGCATGGGGGTTTGCCTTGGTCAAACCCCTTTTAGATAATTAAATCAAATGAAGAGATAATGAAATAAAGCATGAAACAATGGAGTTAGTTACCTTGCCTTGATGATAGATCTTGAGTTGTTGCAGCAATCAGCCCTTTAATGCTTCATAAAGATGTCTTGATGACTTAGAATGCTCAAACCTTAGCTTGCTTGAGAAGAGTAATGAATAGAAGAATGAGATAGGAGAAATGAGACTTAGGAGAGAGAAGATTAGAGAAGATGCAAAATGAGGGGAAAACCCTTTATTTATATACATGTTGTGTACTAATTTTCTAAAAATACCTCATCACAAGTCGACCTTAGGGTTTAGGAGATAATATCCTGCAAGAAAGATTAAATTTGATTTTTAAGCCACATGGGACTAAGTCGCCCAAGGTGGCGACTTAGCCCACTTGGGAAAATTCAAGTGGTTGTTGGCCATTGAAATGTGATTAATGATTCTTGTCGGGATTGTCTTTCGAAACACACTAAGGTAGGACCTATAAGTGCATTAAGGGGTCAATTTAACATAAGAAAGGGTTGATTTAGTGATGACAAGCCTAGGAAATTGTGGGAGTTTGTTAGAACTCTTTACAACACTTTTAAATAAGGCTAGGAAAGGGGTAAAAAGAGGTCTAAAATCCATAGGAAAGGGTCCAAATGAGTGAAAAGTGTCAAGGCTACACTTTTTGGTGACATTTAGCCTCCATTTTAGTGAGAGGATGAACTTACTTCAAACTCACACTAAAGTAGCCAAATGGAGATGGTGAAGAATGACAAAGATGAAGGAGGTGGTCAAGCCCCCAGGGTTCAAGATTCTAAGTCAAACTGGCATAAATGCAAGAAGACAGATTCAAGGGTGAATGATATGCAGCAAAACAAGATACATGATCATGCAACAACAAGAACTAGAAGGAAGAAAAGAAGGAAAGTAAAAAGGGGGTGGATTAAGCTTCGATCGTTTGTCTAGCTAGTTGTGGATCAGATCTAGGTTGTTTGTCTAAAAAGAAAGATGTACTCACTTTGGGGCAATGATACTTTTGGTTTTCCATCAGGTAAAAAACATACACTTGACTGGTATGCACTCACACACACGCAGGTGGCTATGGGTAAAGTCGTGCCACTGGTTGGGCTTCCCGCTTAACCATACCAAAGTTATACTCCTGATAACTTTAATAAGGTGCCACAAAAGAAAATGACATTGTAAGGTTTGTTCAAAGTGATTTTGCTTAGTTCATGCAATGTCTCATCTTAAGGAACATCATGCGTAATGTCTCCAAGGGAGGAAAGATGCAAATGGACTCATCTTGTTTCTAAGAGAGGAAAAATGCAAATGTCTCATCCTGAGCAACATTGTACCTAATGTTTTTAAGAGAGGGAATCACAAGAAAAAGAAAATCACGCAATGAAATGTGAGTGTTGATGTATGCACCCACTTTAAAGCAGTTGCTAACACCATTACTGTGAGCAATTGCTTTAAAGTAGAAGAAGAGGAAGAGAACATGAGAGCTTGTTCAGAAAGCCCTATGCCAAGTCATATGATTCTGATAAGCTATGTCATGAGAAAGGGTAGTATGTCACATGCGAGTCAACTTAAGACATGTCATCCACATCCTAAGCTTGCTTTTATATGTTCATGAAAGGTTAATGACTAGTCAAAAGAGACAACAACAAGTAACATACGAGGTCAAGGCTACCTAACCCCTTGCCCCCACTTAGTGCAAGACAAGAATGAGCCAAAAGGATGGATGAGATGCAAGCTAGAGTGAAAATCAATATCAATTAGAGGAATGATGTGTCCCCACATAAGGGAGAGTATCAAACTCCTTAAGATGTTGTATTTTATGATTCAAAGCCTTATATTTATTAGTAGAATGACCATGAACTTGGTGGTAGGCACAAACTAAATGTTTGTTGTAACATTTCTTTCGAGTTCTTGGAGGAAGGGAGATCAAGTGATCTTGGAGGAGTCTCGACAAGATACCTTCTTGATCGAAGGTAAAAGGTGTTCCTTTAGTGTGTGACAAAGAAGTGTCTTGCTTAGTACAAGATGTCATACTTATGAAAGGTGCTTTAGATTGTGAGATTTTGTATGCTCCATTAGAGGAGTGTGTAAAATATGAATCATTAATATTTTGCGAGATGACATTGACATTAAGCGAAGATTTCTTTGTGTGTTTCGAGTGTTGCAAAGGATCACTTTTGAGACCACTAGTGTCCATCAGTTCAGGATGCACTAGTGTTAAGGTTGGTTTAGAAGGATGATTTGTGATGGTATTGATGTGAGGTGAAGGCTTGGTGATTTCGATCAAGGGACAATAACCAAGACCATGATTAGTTGTTTTCATATTAGGCTCGACAGAGTTGTGGATACCTTGTTCACTAGCACCACATCCTTTTCCACTGTAACCATGTTGTTTTATAAGTTCATAACCTTTTCCATAAAGCTTTTTCAGTGCTCTCAGATCGGGTGATTGATCATTGTGTGTTTCTTTGCTTAAAATAGTGGAGGTGGATGCTTGTGAAGGATCTACCGAGTTTTGCTTTGAAAAAACTATGGTTCCCTTGTCAGAGTCTTTGTGTATGATCTTGTATTCTCCCAAGGATGTTGGTGTGAAGTCTAAGGAACCCCAATCATCATCTAAGAGCTTCGTGATGTGCTCAATAGGTTATTCTTTGTTTGTGTGTTGTAAGGGTTCCACTTGTGTGGTGGGTATTAATGTGTTCAAGGGATTTGAATCAGTTTTTTGAATGTTCAAGCAATTGTTAGGTTCAGGGTCAGCTTCAAGTGTGTACACTTTGTTGTTGTAGATGTACTTCATCTTACGATGAAGAGTGGAAGGCACGACATTCATTGCATGAATCCATGGTCTGCCTAAAAGAACGTTATATGAAAGTTCATGAGGCATAACATGAATATTTGTTTCCAATGTGGACATTCCAACTATAAGAGGTAAAGTAACCACACTGAGCGGTTGCTTAGTAACGTTGTCAAATCCCCTGATAGAGAGAGAATCAAGTTGAATGTTTGATCGAGCAATGCCAAGCCTATCCAGAAGGTTGACAACACACACATTAAGGGCATAGCTTGTATCTACAAGAGTTTGCTTGATCCCTTTTGTTTTGTATTTATATATTATTATGAAAGCTTCATTTTATTTTTGTATGTCTAAAGGAGGGAGCTCACTTTGGTGAAAAACAAGATCAACATTTATTCTGTGAATAATAGCTTCTATTTCATTTGGTTACGTATGAGAAGGGATAGGAACTTGTTGTAAGGAATTTTGCATCATGTCATGATAGTGAGGGGAGGCTTGAATAAGATCCCATAATGATATCTTAGCAGGAGCATTTCTTAGTTGTTCAACAAGATCATACTCCCTAATGAGTGAATCTAATCAAGGGGAAATAGGTAATATGGGATTAGGTAAAGGTAAGGGTGGTGAGGTTGGTTGTTGTGATCACAGATTGTTTCTTGTGTAATGTGAATGAGCAACGATATGATAACTCGGTTGTTGTGACACATTATTCTTGGGTGGGTAGAGGATGAATTCAATTTTGGTTTGAGTTTGAGGTTTGTTTGAAGGGGGGTAAAGGATAAGTTGAGGTTGAATAATATTAACATCCTTGAGCAAGGGAGAGGTTAATTTTCTCTCTTCATGTGATTCTAAGGATACAATACTATTATTGTCAATGTTGTCTTTATTGTGTATCATGATATCCTCCCTAGGAGGAAGGATTTTAGGAGAAAAAAAACCAACTACTCTTAAAAATCAAAGGTTGGTTCTTCTAAAAGGACTTCATCACAAGTAGGGGAATGATCAATGGTTGAAGTGTCATGTTTACTAAGGATTTATCTAGGTGAATGGGGACATCTAAGATGCTCATGACCTTCACAAATTGTGTTTTCTAACAACAAAGTATCTTCTTTGCAACTAGGAGAAATACTAGGAGAAGAACAAATGTTATTGTAATGATTGGCTATGTTTGTGTTGTCTTGTTCATGAATGTACTGTCCACTAAGAGAGGTAATAGGAGAGAAACAACTAGGATTCTCAAAACTCTCATTGATTGGTTCTTCTACTAAAATATTTGTGTCACCAAGAGGAGAGATATTAGGAGAAGAAAAAATATGATCGTTGGGAATGTCCAAGGTTGTATCTTCTTTCACTAAAACACTCTCATAGGGAGAGGAGGGGTAATGTTGCTTATTTTTTCTAGATATTTAAGCTATTAACATTGTTTGAATAAAAATGAAAAGTATATGTAACCATTTCATGCAATGTTTCAACAATATAAACAATGTATATGCAAAAATACAAAAAAAAATATGCAATATATGCTAAGCTTTAAGAATGTGAACAATGTATATGAAAGAATGAAAAGAACTTTTAACAAACTTATGCAAAGGTTTATAAATAAAAACAATGTATATGCAAAAGTGAAAAGTTTTTTTATCAATGTTAAGCAAAATTTCGGAAATGTAAACATTGTCAGATCTAATGATGAAATGATTTGAAAAATGACCATCCTAAAATGAGGATTTTGAGCTAGATGCATAAAACCAATGTTCCTGAAACTTTCCAGACTTATAGTATATGATACTAGGAGCCTAAGAAAGCACAAAAATGAGGTTTCTAGTGCTGAAATAAATAGTGAAAAATCTGGACAGGGACTAAGTCGCTTAGAATGGCGAATTAGTCCCAGTTAGGGTTTTTTTCAAAATTTCTAGAAATTTGCAACTGGTTTGAAGGGTTTTGATGTTGGATGACCAAAAGAGGAAAGGTAAATGCAGATTTTGGATGATTGACAATGATTTGAGATGCAAGAATGCAAAGTATATCCACTTTCATTAATGAAAAAATGTGAAACCCTAGAATGCAAATTAAACAATGCAAAGTGCAATGCCAACTGAATCTAGGGTGAGAGGGGATTCCAAATCAGAAAAGAAGGGTATTCTCACATCGGTTTAACCAAAATGTAACATAGATTTTGGTGCCCACTTAGGGTTCTCTAACACTTCTAGGGTTTTTCACCTAAAAGGAGAGAGGGATACCAAGATGTTGGATGTTAACATTCAGAGATTGATCTAGATGATATGGGGGATGTGAATGTGTGTGTAATGTGACGATCTAAGTGCAGCAAAATGAAATGGAAATTATTTATTGATGCTAAACCTAAGAAATGCAAAGTGCTGGAAAACATAATGTGGTATGCAAACATGTACAAAATGACCTAAGAAAGCTTATGAAACAGAACAAAAAAATATGAAACTGAATGTGTGCACCTGGAGGATGAAAAGGGATGAGAAGGAAGTCTAGAATCCTAATGAAATTATTATAGAATCCAACTGGGACACTTGTGCCAATCTGGGCGACTTAGTCCTAGATCTGGAAAAATTGCCCAAAAATTCGTTTCTGCCAAATGGGTGTTTGAATATGTAAAAATCACTAAAAGGCATTTGCAGTGGGATTGATTCGCCATTAGTGGCGACCTAGTCCACTTCTATATTTCTGAAAATTTGAAAGGGGAATGGAATCCCTCGGTCTTCACTTCGGTTCTTCACAGGTGTCTGCTTCTAAAACTCTGATTTCCAGACCTAAAAGTGACTTTTAGTGGATGTTTTGACTTTGCAAGCAAGGAGAGATCTTCAAAGTCTTCAATGTACCTAAATCTACAAACACACCAAGAGAGAAAGAGAAAAATGTTGATTGTTAGAGCAAGAGGGTTTGCCTTGGTCAAACCCCTTTTAGATAATTAAATCAAATGAAGAGATAATGAAATAAATCATGAAACAATGGAGTTAGTTACCTTGCCTTGATGATAGATCTTGAGTTTTTGTAGAAATCAACCCTTGAATGCTTTAGAAAGATGTATTGATGACTTATAATTCTCAAACCTTAGCTTGCTTGAGAAGAGTGATGAATAGAAGAATGAGATAGGAGAAATGAGACTTAAGAGAGAGAAGAAGATCGAAGAGATTCAAAATGAGGGGAAAACCATTTATTTATACATTTTGTTCCCTAATTTCCTAAAAATACCTCATCACAGGCTGACCTTAGGGTTTAGGAGACAATATCCCACAAGAAATTAAGATTAAATTTGATTTTTAAGCCACATGGGACTGTCACCCAAGGTGGTGACTTAGTCCACCTGATAAAATTCAAGTGGTTGTCAGGGATTGAAATGTGATTAATGATGCTTGTCGGGATTGTCTTCTGAAACACACTAAAGTAGGACCTATAAGTGAATTAAGGGGTCAATTTAACATAAGAAAGGGTTGATTTAATGATGACAAGCCTAGGAAAGTGTGAGTTTGTTATAAATCTTTACAACACTTTGAAATAAGGCTTGGAAAGGGGTAAAAAGAGGTCTAAAATCCATAGGCAAGGGTCCAACTGAGTGAAAAGTGTCAAGGCTACACTTTTTGGTGACATAGTAAAGATGACTTGAGTTTCTTGAGATCCTTGTGGTCTTAGGGAATTGAAAACTTGGTATGCCTGAGAAGTGAGTGCTGTGGAGGGGAGCTAGTGCTACCAATTTCCTAGGTCATCTGCTCTGAATAAGCGTTGTTGGAGAAATCCAAGTGGGAACCCAACAAATATTGTCTTTGCCAACCATATGATTTGTGCTTGTTGTTTATGTGTGTTTTATCTTGAAATCAAACATTTTCACATCCAAACTAGACCAAAAACAAGTTCTTGATATTTCTTTTTGTGTTTGCAAATCATATTTCATCAAAAATAATCAAAATTCAAATAAAAACCAAGTCAAAACATTAAAATTGCAAAATCGACATTCTATGAACCACAACTACTTGAAACAGAGCCACAATTGCTTGATTACCAAAATTTCAAAAATCATTGTCCAAAATTGAACCAATTCATCTTGACAGAGATCTTGTTATCTAAACCTTAGACTTGCAAATTTTTACCAGTCCATTCCATCATCCTCATTTAGGATTGCAATACATTTTATATTGCACCTTAGGTCACCCTTGCCTTGCATAATTTATCTTAAACCTTAGGTTGCATATACCTTTCAAATTTTAGAATTAGGAAGACCATTAAGATTTTGGATAGTCCTTGGTTGCTTATCCATTTTGTCATCGACCTTAATCCTTCATTTTATCAACCTTTTTTATCATCACCTTTGTCAAAATTTGAGTCTCAAGCTTGTGTCCTAACCTTGACTCTACCTTGTCAAAATTATCCTCTTGATTATCATAAAGGTCAATGACATTTGGGTTTGTTATCTTGGACCTAAATTAGCTTGGTTGTCATCCTTTGTCTCAAATTTTAGACTTCATATCCTTAGTATCACCTTTGTCTCATTTAGATTCATATCCTTATCCTTGCATTTAACTTGCATCTTTATCCCAAAAATACCAAAAACATAGTTTAAATTTCATCTTAACCTTAGTTGCGCCATTAAATTTAGTATCATTTTAGTCTTCTTGGTCATTATTTAATCAATCGTTAGTGTCCTTTGCACCAATTAGATTCATCCTTTGGTCATTTAAATGAAAGTTGTGTTCTTTTTAAGTCCAATGAAGGTAAATGTAGTTCATTTTAACCCATGAATGTGAAATGCAAGTTGTAGTTGTTGTTTGTTTGTTGTTTGTAAATTTTAACCCAACTTATTATGGAACAAACAAGGTTCTTTTTAGCCCAATGCTATGAAAAATGCAAATACATTTTAACCTTGATGAGTGTAGATGCAAGTTGTGTTCTTTTTAAGACCAATGAATGTAAATGCAATTCATTTTAACCCATGAATGTGAAATGCAAGTTATAGTTGTTTTTTTGTTGCCTAAAAATGAACCCGATCTTATAAAATGAACAACAAAAAAATTTAGTATCTTCCTCCAACTTTACACATATTGCCAACAGAATGTCAATACCAGAAAATCTTAGCCTACTAAAATAGAAAAGCAAAAAAGCAAAAATACTTATAGAAATTAAAAGCAAACCATAGACTGTCTATTGTGTAATTGCAACTGACAAATGTGAGTGATAGAAGTGATCAAATGCATCCCAAAAACTGCAACTGTGACTCATGGGATGTCAACTGCGGTTCACTAGAATAGATGCAGCTCAGGTTTATGACGATTGCGACAAACCAGAAACACAGATGTGGCGAATGACAGTCAGTTATGGTGCATGAACCTAAACCTGTAAAAAAGTATAAAATCTACCAAAAATAAATGATCTAATGATGCCTATGATATGACACGAGGGTTAGACTAACGAACCAAAAGGCTAAATAACCTAGATCTAACAGAAACAACCAAAAATTAAACAAAATCTAAATATTCCCTTATGCAAAGCAGTTACATCATTCGACTTGGTGATTGCATTGTTCTGGATTTTGTGATTGCATCAATCCATACCTATAACCTATAAAAATGAAAAAATCCATACAAAATCTACAAAATTTTGTCCTTCATGTCGAGTTCACCAATGTAACTAAGGGAAAAATTCAGGTTAGCAATAAACATCATAAATAAACTAAACCCTATCTAAAAATGAATTACAATGGAGCAAAAAGCATAAACAAAGGAACAATCTCATAAAAACCTTCATGCACTTCATGATTCATCTCCATTTTTGTTGTAAATAGAATTTCCCTCAAATTTTAATGGGCAACTATGACCTATGACAAAGACTCAGCAAAATATTGAAGGATTTGAATAAGAAATTGCAAGTGTACTCAGAAATTGCAAGCATGAAGTGTCCAAATGAGGTTGACATTAACTTTTTATAAAAGCCAATTTTTTGGATGAATGGCCAGGATTGAGAGTTGACAAATGCCCTAAGATGGAAGGCTAACATTGAATATGACAACTAGCCATTAGGGTTAGGGCAGAATTAGAGTAAAATTTAAAATAGAGGGCTATCATTACACCCCCGAGACCACCTGAGTCAGTATTTTAGGTTCTTAACATCAGCTGGTCATTTTAGTCCAATAAACAGGTTACTTGGTCTTTTCCAAGTCAGTTGTGTCAGTCACTAAAATTTGTCATCCTTGATCATGGCGTTATTCAAACTACAAGGTCTCTACGCATGTGCTTCATAGGCAAGGCCATCATCGATGTTCCCACGAGGCCCCCCTAGGCTAGTCTTTTATGGTATGTCGGGTCAAGTTAAAACATGTCAGTTAGTCTTCAATAAACAGACATGTCAATCCCGTCTTTGTTGAACTACGTGGTCTCTGAGTGTATGACATAGGTAAGGCCATCATCGATGAGCCCCTAAGGCCCCATAGGTCCAATCCCTTAGGGTCTGTTGAGCTGGTATTTGTCTCATCACAATGTCCTTAATCAAACAACTTTTAAACAAAGCTAGGCATGCGATCGATTGGGTCATCTAGTCAACCTGGATCAAACTCTAATAACAATGTCAAACTGTCCATTCTTGGTCATTCTTAGGATATGTATTTATAGGGAATGACCCTTGACACTTATTTTGCTTCAGGATATTTCTTTCCTGAGCATCGACACCATCAACTGGCATTTTGGGGGATCCTATCAACATTGGGGATCGACACTCCCAACATCAACTCTATTCAGGATGTGTCTTTCCTGAATTTGACTCCTCAACATTTATCACACATTAGCCTACTTGACACAAAACTAGGCTTCATCAACATTGGCATCTCGACATTAATAATCTTGACATCCAAAAATACTCTTGGCAAACACTTTAGCAAACACTGTCTCTAAATATGGTCACATCTGTCATTTGATTTTTCATCATGATACTAGCCACCTCAAAAATTTCCTATACAAGATTTAGAGGAGCAAAGAAATTTCATGAATTGTCTTTCTTTTTTTAAGACTATATGTGGTTGGTTGTGACAAAAAGACTGGGGCACTTGGGCTCCATGTATGATTCACGATCCTCCTTGTTTGCGACTATTTGTTTTATGTGATGGAACGTCCTTGCACATCATTGATTTATGTCATATGATGGTGTTTTTTATCCATTTTAATAGTCCACCCAATGATTATTAATGCAACCCCTATTTGTACTTGTAAAAATATTGAAGGTTTCTTTCTCCACACTAAAATCCATCCCCTTCTGTCTAACAGTCCCTCTTCTTTCGCCCTTTGATAATGTCTTGTGACACACAAAAACACAGTTGCATACATGACCATGTAGGAGTTTGTATTAGTACATTTCACATAGGCTATACATCCCACATTTATATAAATCCATTTACATATCATTTGCATAATTCCATTTTCATTAACATAACATATAGGCACATTTCCATTTCATACATCATACATGACATTGCTTCACATAGGTACATGATAGCCATAGTCACAAAATAAAACATAATCCATCACATAATCACACCATCCACCATCATAGAACATTACATTCATAATCATAATCATGACATTTTATGCATCCATTAGTATTTAGGCATCATGCATATATAGAGCACTATCACAACACCATCAATAAAATCATCTCATCATAAAATACCATCATGCATACATACATCACATAACACATAATGCATCATCATAGGAATCATAACACAAGAAACATCACATAAACATCATAAATCATCATGCATAATAACACAACTGTAAATTCCAAGAAAGAGCTCACAAGTTCAATGGAAAAAAATACAAGTGTCAAAATGGGTCTATCCAGTGTTGTCATGATCCCCATAGCCCATGTTGTTGCTCTCACCCTGGCTAGATCTACTCTGAGACTGCCTATTGTGAGAATGACCACTATTGACAACCTCTAATGCGCTAGGTTCCTGTCGCTCTGGTGGAACTGCCTCCTCATAGAGGTTCCTGTAATACTGCTCTCTGGGCCCAATCTTGGCAACGTCTCTGACCATATCAACCGTAGACCCACTGTAGGTGGGAATAAAGTCTAGACTCCTCTGCTTTTCCTGTTATGCCCTGATAATGGTTGTGTCTCTCTCAAGCTACAGGGTGTCTCTCTCTACTTGTAGACCATCTCACTCCACCCTTAAACCCTGAAGCTCGATCTCTAATGCCTGTAATCTGACCTATAGACTCACCAACTCTTCATCCTTGTCTCCTATACCACCTCTGATAGGTATATCCTCGAACCCCTCATCCCCATGTAGAATCCTCTCATGTAGGATCCACTCCTCCTCACTCACTTCCTCCTCCTCGGGTTGCTCCTCATGCCCTACCACCTCCACATCCATAGCATTCATATTTGCTAGCACATCAAGTTGCTCCACCTCAGGTCGCTCTCCTTCTTCATCCACATCCGACATGGCATCCTTTTGTCTACCCTCCTCCTTGTTGGAGTTGAGAAGATACAACACCACAGAAGCCCAAAAGATCTTTGCAAGCAAATAACCTGTTACAAGGAGAAACAAAGAGAAGCAACAAAGGAAATGCTCAAGAATGTGGAGCCATAAATTCACACAAAATGTAAAATGAATTATGATACAAAAGATAGTTTTCAACTACATATAGATGAAAACCCTAAAAAGGAAAACCCTAGGCTTGCACAATAATAATTAATAAAGTAATTAATTATTATGCACCTAATGTTAGCTTAAGTGAAAAGAGGTAAAAGGGAACTTTACATAATTAAACAAATATTGTTTAATTAATAAAGTAAATACCCAATTACTCTAACACCCCCCCTTAAGATAGACATAGGGAGAAGCTAAAACCTAGAAGAAGCTACTGAAAGCAAAAGCAATGGGTCCCGGCAACAAGGCCAGATCAGGTACCCATGTACAAAATCAATGCAAACTAAATGAAATGGGGTAAAGGAGAAAACCCAGTGGGAACAAAACTCCTCCCCAAAATAGAATGCAAGGAAGGAATGCAATGCACTAATGAAAGAAGGATAGGAGGTGGATAACATGATACCCCCCATAGACAACTTCTATCATATAAGTACATGTACAATGATCTCCATAGGAGAGATAGAAAGAGAGAAGAAGGCCCCCCCACAATGAAGAAACTCCTGTCACAATGGTAGATGCCTGATGTAGAATCCAAAAGGAGATCCTGAAGCGGCAAATGATATTCCTCCCCTTGGGAAGAAACGGATCCATGGACCTGTATCGAAGAAACCCTGTGAAGAATGATGAACCAATCTGTCTCAAGATGTGTGCCATGATAGGATGCTGAAGAGTCTCACTATCTGAATGGAAACAAATAATGTCAAATCCAAACTGATGTGGAGAATACTGAAATGCAACCTCTAAATGCACAGATAATGGTGGGTGAACAGTGATAACCTGACTGTCAAGGTAGAGGAGATGAATGTCCTCAAAATAATCCTCCAAATATGCAATATAGGACTCAACAAACAAGAAAGATATGTCTGCAACATAAGAGTCCAAAGTAGCTATGTCTGGAAGATGTATGATTCCCTGCTGCATTGAATCAAGAACAACAAGAGATGCTGATGAAGTCTCAGTCTGAAGAGTAGGAACTGAGACAAACCTCTGATCCATCGGAATATGTAAGGGTATCTAAATACTCAAGCTCCTCTAAAGTATCATGATCAAATGGTGTATTCTCTCGCCAAGCAATGGATATGAGACAATTTGAAGCAGGATCCTCTGGGAATGGAGATAGAATAGGGTCTCCATAGATCTCCCAGAGATGTGTCCAAAGTGGGTGAGGACAATTAATGTCCGATATAACCAACACAGTGTCATGATCAACATTGGACAATATAACTCCTGCAATGTGATTTCTAATAATATCCCATGTTAATCTACCCTTGAAAGTTGCTAGTTCAGGTATGAGATCATACAAATAAGGCAAAATATTAAGCCACCTATAATGTGTAAGTATACCCTTTGCCCATGACTCATAATTACCCCGTTCCAGAAGAACAACTAAAGGGTGAGTAGAGAAACCCATGATAACTCTTCAAATGAAAACCAAACTAAGAAATCTTACCTTACAGCATTTAGATCAAATTAATATAACCCATCCCAAGCAAACAAACCCCATGTAGGAGCTAAGATGACCAAGTAATTGAGCAAAGTGTAAAAACACACAAAGCTGAATAAAAAATACCTGGTAAATGAACTAGTAAAATAGACTATAAATCTGGAAAGTTCACTGTAACACCTTTCCAACGCCTATTCGTTTGCACAAAATGGAGTTCGGACGCAAAAGATACGCCCCTTGGAGTGAAAAAACCAAGTTCTGACTTTGACTGGCAAAAAACATAGCAAAACTACAAAATAAGGAAAAATTACTAGTACCACTAGAACGGTGCCAGAACCAGCTTTCCGATGATATCTCGTTTGCAAAAAACCGAGAAAAATTGCCCATTCTACGCCCGATTTAGCGCAAGCTGCTCCAATGTGCAAAAAAAAATTGTTTGCACCCCTCAAGGGCTAAAGTCTTCGGCCCCTGGTCATGTGGACGACCAGGGGGCTGGTGGTTGGAGGCCCGCGGTCATCCATGTGATTGGGCGGCGGGGGTTTGGAGGCCCGCAGGGGCTGGCATGGTCGACTCGGGTCGGCAAGCCCGGTGGTGAGCTCATGTCGGCGGGTTCGGTCCGGTGTCGGCGAAGTTGGTGGGGCAAGCTCCGGTGTCAACGGGTTCAATGTCAATGAAGTCGGCCGAGCGGTGCACAGGGAGCCAGGGAGCTCGGTGGAGGTAGCTAGCGGTGACCAGAGCAACCAGGCGGGCAGCGGTGGAGCTCGATGGAGCCCGGCGGGAAGCGGCTAGTGGACGGAGCGACTGGGCAGCGTCGGAGCAGAGCTCTGGTGGCCACTTGGCGGCGTGGCAGTGGCCGAAAAAATTGAACTGGCCGCTCAAAAATTAAAACAACACCACAGAAGCCCAAAAGATCTTTGCAAGCAAATAACCTATTATAAGGAGAAACAAAGAGAACCAACAAAGGAAATGCTTAAGAATGTGGAGCCATGAATTCACACAAAATGTAAAATGAATTATGATACAAAAGATAGTTTTCAACTACATATAGATGAAAACCCTAAGCTTGCACAATAATAATTAATAAAGTAATTAATTATTATGCACCTAATGTTAGCTTAAGTGAAAAGAGGTAAAAGGGAACTTTACATAATTAAACAAATATTGTTTAATTAATAAAGTAAATACCCAATTACTCTAACACTCCTCTCCCTCCTCTCGAATAGGAGAAAGTGACCTGCTCCTCCTCCTCAGTAGTCTCCATCACTACCTCCACCCATCATCTCCTCCTCTCCCACCCCTACCACCAACTCCTCCATCTCATCCATCATCACCCTGACCAACACCTCCTCTCCTTCCATCTCCTCTCCCTCTCCCTCCACCTCTCCTACCTTGAGGACCTCATCCTCGTCGAACCATTGGATTTGGCTGATATGGATCGATCAAAGGAATAGGCCTATGCACTACCCACCATGCATCATACTTTGTCGAGGTGTCGACATCCACTGGACTGCCTCTCTATGCCCACGGCAATGCATGTAATCCATTTATGACCTGCTCAACTATAACTACTGTAATCACTGGGCCCCATGGTGTCACCTCTTTGGATGACCGAGCGAACAGTGCTAGACCCCGTGGCTCTCCCTGCTACTCACTGAACTATCTCAAAACCCGATCTAGCAAATACATATCAATAATATGTTGTGACTAAACAATTCACCCAATAAGATATCTCCCCTGTCGACACCACTGTAGATGTTGATCCTCATTCGACCACTGAGCACAATCCATCTAAAGCCTCCATATGAAATCGACCAACGTATCCAATCCATGTTGTCAGTACCCAATATCCCCGACATGTGTCTGTGTGATTGCTCCTCTGTATATATATACATATGGTACATTGGCCCCCAACTGGCGACCAATTGGTGGATGGAACATTGCAATGTGCTCCCAATCCCAAACCATCAAAAGAGTGACTCCACAACTCATGGATTATCCTCGTTGATATGCTATATCATGTAGCTGAAAGTAAACCATCACTAGCAAACATGCCCCCCATACATATAAATTGTCACTGGCCATCATCCCGACTAGAATCTCTCCCCATCCAATCAAAAATCCATGTCCTTGACTATCTGGAATGACTACCCCAGCTATCAAAGTGTACAATATACAATCAAATCGCTCGTATCGCTCAGAAAATGTCTCCCATTTGATCTCATACTAGTCAATCCCCAAATTCATGACATCCTCATATACATAGTAGGTGGTCAAATCCTAATATCCCCGACCTGGATCATATCTAACCCACTCACCTCAGATCGACAATCGTAGGATCCTGTAGACGTCCTCCAATGTGATAGTAGCATCTCCCATAGGCAGATGAACTGAGCATGTCTCAGAATGCCATCTCTTAGCAAGTGCAGTCAACATCCCCCTATTTTCATTAATGAAAGGCATGAAGGTAACATGATACAAGGCAAGATGCCATAACCTGCACTTTTCAGCATTGGTCAACTAGTCTCGCAACCGATAAGTATCTGGTGGTCATGACTCTTATGTGTAAATCAAATCCAGATGAACGTGTGACCAACATGACAGACACTGAATTAGTTAAACAACTTACCTCAACTGATTTTACACATGTCATAAAAGCAAAGCAATCCTACTCTAGGGCAACTTTATCACCAACCAATTGTGTCACATAATTTTCATTTGCATCGTGCAATGGAGAATATGTCACATGCTTTCACAGATGCGTCGTAGGATCCCAATTGCGTTGAATCCCTAAATCAATTGCAACTTGTGCCTACATTTGTTTCCTTAAGCAGTTGCAACTAAGCCCTATTAGTTGCGCATAATTACAGTCAGTTGCGTCGCGCATATGCAGATGCGGTTAAGAAACCTGCAGATGTGTCAAACCCTAGCAATTGTGTCACAGAACTTCAAATCCCTATCCTACCCTAGCATTTTTTATCACTTGTGTCAAATCATAATAAATTGTGTCAAACGTGATAGCACTTGTGACTATCCCCAAATGTTGCAATTGACTACTAAAATTTTAACCTATCTAAAAATGTGTGAAATCAAAATTTGACAATGTGGGTTTGTAGGTACTCACCGAATCTCCTACGCCCTCCAATCGTCTGAATGTCTGCACTTGGCATGCTCTATGTTCAGTGTGAGGAACACACTCCATCTTCACTCAGAGCTCCTAATCTCCAAACTCCAAATGTGTAAAATGAGCCTTTGACTTGCCAATTTCATACTCATACCTCCTAAAAATTAGGGTTTTAGTAGGGTTTGTGGTAGTTGCACTTTGCTTAAGCCTTGAAACTGCATTTTGTCTACCCCGAGGGTCCTGAAAGTCATTTATTTCGCTACCATGACATTGTCTGCCTATTAATTTGACTTTTCGAAATAATTTTCAATTTTTTTTTTAATTTTTATGGGAAAATTTGTAAAATTCTTCTAAGGGAGCATCGGTCTACCCTGCTTACCCTGGGGCATGTCTTGACTAAATTTCTTTGACACAACGCGATAGTCTATGTTGTATCAAAGAGGGGCAAAATGTAGACACATAAAAATAACCTAGGCCTACAAGCTTTATTTTTTTCCATGACTTGCCATATTTCTTCTCAACATAATTAAAATATTTAATTATGTCCTATGGTCCAAATTTAACTATTAATTAAATAATTATTAATTATTTAATTAATTCCTATCCTTTATTCTTTTTGATTATTTAAATAAATAAATTACATGTATTTATTTAAATATGTCACTAATTTCCTATGTCTCTCTATAATTAAATAAATTCCTAAATTTATTTAATTATTATTTACTTTATCTTTTTCCTCTACAATTAAATAATTTTCATTAATTATTTGATTGTTCTTTTGTCTTTTCCTCCAAATTTAAAAAATCATTTATTTAAATTCTCATTCCCATTATCCCACCAATTAAATAATTAAAAATCGTTATTTACTATTGTAGCCCCGCCTCTTTTGAATTAAATTATTTTTTAATTCAAAAGGTCAACGATGCCTCCTAAATAAAATAATTTTAAATTCTTATTTGATTCTCCAGTAACCTCTTTTTCGTGCCCAATATCTTCTTGTCACATGCATTCCCATCCATTGATAAAAAAATTCCTAAAATTAAATCATAGCCCTCCATTTCAAATTTTATCCTAATTATGCCCTAACCCTAATGGCTAGTTGTCATATTCAATCTCAGTCTTCCATCTTAGGGAATTTGTCAACTGTCAATCTTGAACATTCATCCAAAAATTTGACTTTTATAAAAATGCAATGTCAACCTCATTTGGACACTTCATGCTTGCAATTTCTAAGTACACTTAAAATTTCTTAGTCAAATCCTTCAATATTTTGCTGAGTCTTTGTCATAGGTCATAGTTGCCCATTAAAATCTAAGGGAAAATGCTATTTATAACAAAAACAGAGAAGGGCAATGGAGATGAACCATGGAGTGCATGAAGGCTTTTGTGAGATTGTTCCTTTGTTTATGCTTTTTGCTCCATTGTACTTCATTTTTAGCTAGGGTTTAGTTTATTTATGTTATGTTTTGCTAACCTAATTTTTCCCCTTAGTTACAATATATGTATATAGTATGGACGTGTAATTGCATAAACATGTGTATGCATACATACACACACACACACACATATACAAAATATATATATACACTCAGACATACATATGTACACATAAATAAACATGAGTGAACTGGTTAGTTGGGAGAAACTGAATGAGGGATAGTTGAGCATATCATCGGCAAAAGAAGATATTATCAATAATAGATTGGAAATTTGAATGTGAAAGCAAGGGGCAGAAAAAGACACATAACCTATTATAGTATTACATTGGAAATGAGATGCTCATTATCACTTTTCCCATAACATAAGTCAATGATTAGAATGTAGTTTTGTTAGTATATAGATCTCAGCTATGCATGTTTCTATTCTAAAGAGCTTGATTGATCATTTTTCCATTTGTCTTTTGAATGTGAATGTTGAGTAGATATATGATTCGTCTTGTAAGTTTGGAATGATAATATGTATATAAATATATATATATACTTAGACATCCAATAGACAAATCAAGTGAGGAATAGTTGGGCATATCAACAACAAAAGAAAATATTGTCAATATTAGATTATAAATTTGAATGCGAAAGAAAGGAGCAGGAAAAGACACATAACTTATTGTAGAATTAGCATGGAAATGAGATGCTTATTATCACTTTGTCCATAACATAAGTCAGTGATCAGAATGAAGTTTTTTTAGTATAGATCTTGGCTATGGTGGACGAAAGACTAATGGTGGTGGAAATGGCATGAAGCAATAAGAGATACAATTGAAACACATTTTGATCATTTTTCCTTGCTAAAAACTTGCCATGTAAAAGAAAAGCTTCCAAAATTAGTGACACGAAGCTCAAATCTGATCTTGTTGAGAACAAATATGGCCACATATAGATAGTGTGGCTTCAGACAAATTTAGGAACTTTAATAGTTTGGAACAAATAATCATTAAACTAACCAATTAAAAAATAGTAGAAATTAACCAAAAATGATGGATGACAACAATGATAATTATAAATAATTAAATGCTAATAAATAGTGATAATTTGTCCAAATAGACGACCTTTTGTGAGGTTGACATTAGAGTATATTTATAGATAATATATATATATATATATATATATATATATATATATATATATATATATATATATATATATATATATATATCCATAGTATATTTATAGATAATATATATATATATGTATGTATATTGTTCATTAAATATACATGCACATATGTGTATTATATAGATACTAGATAGATGTATACATTATCACAATTTTGTTAAAACAATTCATTATTTGGATTTTAATTATTTAATAACAAAATATAGACAGTAAGCCCTAAAATGTAAAGATGGAAAAAAACTTTAAAACGAGACTGTAAGAGAGATACAAAGATACAAAGGTAAATATTTCCAATAGACACAGATTAAATGGTTCTACACCGAGACATTTTCCAATTAGTTAGAGTTAATTTCAATTTTCATTTAATAAATTTAGTTGCAATTGCAATGCATGTGTGTGGAAAATATAGGCGACAACAAACAATAGGCATTAATCCATAAAATACAGAGTTGTAAAATACTATAAAAGGACATTGTAGAAGACCTACGAAGTTACAGGCGCCTCATTTTTTTCCTCCTAATACAATAGACATGGATTGTATGATTTCATACTCAGACATTTTCCAATTACTTAGATCTAGTTTTTATTTCTATTTAATAAATTCAAGTGCAATTGCAATGCATGTATGTATATACAATATTAATTACATTCTTAATCATGACCAACACACCATTGCGACAACAAATAATAGGTATTAATCCATAAAATATAGAGTTGTAAAATACTATAAAATGACATTGTAGAAGACCTACGAAGTTATAGGCGCCTCATTTTTTTCCTCCCAATACAATAGACATGGATTGTATGATTTTATACACAGATATTTTCCAATTACTTTGATCTAGTTTTTATTTCTATTTAATAAATTCAAGTGCCATTGCAACACATGCGTGCAGATACAATATTACTTGCATTCTTAATCATGACCAACACACATTGTGTTAAGTCTTTGTCAAGACAATGAAACATACTTAAGTAAAGGGGTAAGATAAATGCTAAATACATGCGAGAGAATGTGATACTGTACAAGAATAAGATGAAGTCAAATAAATTTTGTTTCAACAACTATATTTAAAAAATATATGTGGTGACAAAAGTTTTGTTCAATAAGTGTTATCTAAAGCAAGGAAAATATCCTTGATTGGTTTGTTCAAATTTAAAATATGACATTTGATAGATTACAATGAATTATGAAATGTATAATTTATAGAAATCCAAATAGTTTTATGTACACAGTAGCAGTTACTTTGATGCATGTGGAAATGATAATTTCATTGTGATTGTAGTGGCATGAATATGATTGACCGCCAACTAAGTTGTATTTTCAAACTTTATTGATTTAGGTAACTAAATGGAAAGATTAAAAGTAGTGATTAGTTCATGCAAGAAATAGTTAAAAGAAAAAATGCATTGAAATATTAGAAAGATAAATTGATTAATATGAAAGAGAGGCAAGATATATGAACTTACAAATGGCTCATTTTTGGTTTCCAGTAGCATAGATACAAACCTTGTCAATAGAGATGGATTTGATAGACATAGGAAATTACAACCAGTTCTTTATTTGTTTCCAATATGAGAGATGTAGATCTTGTCAACAAACACAAATGTCTCTCTCATCAAACAATCTGAGGCAGTGAGTGAACAAAAAAAAAAAATAGTGTAAAATATATAGGAACTTACAAATCTCTTGCTTTCTACTTTGAATATGAAAGGTGTAAAGTGGCCGAGCAAATGAGAACGTTAAGAATGAGAGAACTGGATCGTTTAATCTGCATATATGGGCAAAGATAAATGGGAAGTCGAATGGAGAATGCAACTAGTATATGTGGAAGCAATGGTCTTGACTGAATTTGACTAATATACTACAGGGAATAAGAGACACTAACAACTGAGTGATAACAACTACTTTTTTACATGAGGCCCGAGTTGCGACATGCTAGAGGGTGGATGTTAGTGTGTGGAAATTCTATTTGTAAAAGCATGTATATGTATCAAACATCTCTATGATAGTTGGGAAACTGTCTAAGAAGGCAGGCAAAGTAGATCAACTTCTTTCCAATTCCCCCCATTCTCAACTATAATAGATATAGACTGTGTGAGTAGCCAGAGATGTCATCCTTGTTAGGCAATGCAAGCAAATGAATAAACACTGCAAATCATTGAACTTTATATCATAAACAATTAATGATAGTTGCATTACAGTCCGCTGACATTAAATAGGAATGATTAACTATATATGCATAAGACCATTATGAAAATGGTGTG